>OY294067.1:202337250-202909750 GCA_958510875.1 Endomychus coccineus
CATATAAGAATAAATCAGTTCAATTACTACTCCAATCAGCATTTTAGAAAAACTACCGTATATGTGGAAACAGTATGTACATTTGCCTGGTAAGTAGCACCTCGTATACACTGGAATAGTATATTATACAATAATTTGGAATGGCTCATATTCCATATGAATGAAATGTTGTAGTCCTGAGGCAAAGACTACGGTTCCTGAGTGTGGAATATGACATCCCAAACGTGTTACTAGATTATACTTTCTCTAACAAGATTCAAGAAATTTCTCAAAAATGTTATTCTTCATTTGCTCAAATATTACTTCACCATTATTAAAATATCATTCTAACATACTGTGAAAGAATGTATATTCCATCATTTCTTTCAACCAATTAGGAACAGCTTTGCCACTGTCTAGTGATAGAATATACATTCAGAATGATATATGCTACAATCTAATCTTTAATCATAGAATAGATAGATATACTCCATAAAAGCTTATTGGAGAAAAGGTACCGTTGTGTAGAATAATGAAATCGTCAATGCGATGTGATGCCTGAATGTATTGTCTTGGTTGTAATCATTGCTCAGGAATAAGTTGCATAATGTTAAGAATGAATCTTTCACTCCACTTTTTATCTGAAAATATCTAATTTAGCGTGATTAGCGTTCCCTTTTCAACAGTTCCTTCAGGAATTGTTCAGCTATACCAATATATTCCTCGTATTTGTTGAGGAAGTATCGTAACGGCCGAATCATTGATTCCTATATGTTAATGCATAAGAATATGTGTGTATATAACAGCATGAATCAGAAACGGTACAGCCGATCTCGATAAACTTTATTGAACTTTGCGAACTGGAGATTTCAATGAAGTGACATCTGTCACTAGAGTTCTTCGGAAGCAGAGTTTCACAATTTATTATCCTGGGATTTTCTAGTGAACTACTCCATTGGCTGATGGGAGATATACATGGCGTTCCAACGGAAGCTTGACGCCCATGTAAGTCAGAAACGGACGTGTCATCAGAAATTCCGAAGAACCCATCAATTTGTGTTTCTGAGGGGTCCAATTCACTTACTATTAGTGGAAACTTCCAGAGATATAAAATCAGTATATGAATGTCTGATTTATTTTCATGACTTATAAAATTCGATATACAGGACGTTCCAACGAAAACTTGACTCCCCCTGTCAGTCAGAAGCGAATGTGTGATCTCAAATTTCAAAGAACATATTTGTGTTTTTAGGGAGTCCAGTTTTGATATGAAATTCATATCCGAGACATCCCCCCTTGTGGTTAGCAGCTAAGCCCCACACTTTTTTCAATGGCATGGAGGTCCAAAGATACAACATTTGAAAGGCCTCTTGTCTCTCTATTACCTCTATAATTTTTTCCGAAGTTGGTTGATTTGTTATTGAGAAATTCGCTGTCGTTTCATTTATTGCCGGAATCAACAGCAAACAATATCGATGGGAAAACAATTGATAGACAAATTGCTCGAAATGACCTCCACCTACTTCCATATGATAATACAGTCGACCCTCGAAACTTCTTACATTATTCTAGATGTCCAGGGTCAGCAATCGGCGTTCCCGAACAATTCCCTGTCGCAGCTCTGCTAGATTTGGAGGCTTACTAGTGTAAACTTTCGACTTGAGGTGTGCTCACAGAACGAAATCCAATGGTGTGAGATCTGGTGATCCAGCTGACCACTCCACTGAACCCCTTATGCCGATCCAACGTTTTGGAGAACGTTTGTCCAAAAACTGTCTCACGCGAACATTGAAATGTGGGGTGCACCATTCTGCTGGAAGTTTATATCGTTTTTTAGTTAATTGTCATCATTTCCTGAGATTTGCGTAATTATGGGATCTACACATTCTTGTCATAGATTTAAGTATGTGTCTCCATTGAGATTACCTTGGATGAATAAAGCTGCTGCAAGAATTTATAACACGAATCATCGAGACCACGACGTGAGCCATCAATACGTTAAACAATTAATGGATAACTTTAGAACTTCAGGTTCTGTCCGCAACTGGAAGCATGCAGTTTTCCGTCCTGTCAGAAATGAATCAGTTGAAGTTGCAGTCCTAGAGCATGTACAAATGAATAGTCGACAATCTATCAGATGAGTAGCTCGGCGTCTGATGTATCAGCTACTATTGTTTTTCGGATTTGGAAAGCCCACAAATTTCATCCTTTCAAAATGAGGTTAGTTCACAAATTAAACGAAGATGATCCTGATCGTCTACTCCAGTTTTGTGAGGAATTCAGCGAAAAATTGACCAATAACCCAAACCTACTATTCAATACATGTTTTTCAGACGAGTGTACTTCCATGTTGACTGGTGAAATAAATAGATATAATTGTCGTTACTGAAGCGATGTGAATCCTCATTCGATGATGAGAACACATCCACAAACTCTACAAAAATTGAATGTAATGAGCCGGAACTCTTGGTAATCATATTGTTGGGCCATCCTTCATTGAAGGTAATCTCAATGGAGACACATACTATCATCTATTACGAGAATGTGTAGATCCCATGATTACGAAAATTTCAGAAGATGATGACAATTTACTAAGAAACGAAATAACGTTCCAGCAAGATATTGCACCCCACATTTCGATATTCGCGTGAGCCAGTTTTTGGACAAACGTTTTCCAATGCGTTCAATCGGCAGAAGGGGTAAAGTGGAGTGGCCAGCTAGATCAGCTGATCTCACAACTTTGGATTCCATTCTGTGGGGACACCTGAAGTCGAAAGTTTACGCTACTAAGCCACATCTAGCAGAGCTCATCTTGAATAATGTAAGGGAAAGTTTCGAAAGTCGACTGTATTAATATATAGAAGTGGGTAAAAGTCATTTTGAGCAATTTATCCATCAATTTTGTTCCCATTGATATTGTTTGTTGTTGATTTCGTCAATTAAGGGGACGACAGTAAATGTCTGGATAACAAATGAACTAATTTTGAAAAAAATTACAGTGACAAGAGACCTTTGAAATGATGTATCGCTCGACCCACCATGCTATTGAAAAAAATATGGAGGTAGCTGCAGACCGCAAGGAGGTGAAACTCCGAGTATGAATATTATATCAAAATCGGACTCCCTAAAAACACAAATTGACGTGTTCTTTGAAATTTGCGATCACTCGTTCGTTTCTGACTCACAGAGGGGTCAAGTTTTCGTTGGAACGTGCTGTATATCAAATGTTATGTCATGAAAATAAATCAGACATTCATATACTGATTTAATATCTCTGGGAGTTTCCACTAATAGTAAACTCACCTTTTTACACTATAGATTATTCAAGAAGATGGCGGAGCTTGGTTTCAAAAATGACAAACAATTCTCCGAAATATCATGGCTACTGCCCAGAAAAATCAACAGTAGCCATAATATGGAAGATCTCAATATACATCAACCTTTATATGTATTTATATTTTTCCAGATGGTAATATCATTTGTACAAACGAGTTAGCATTGACTACTCTGCTTCAACATCTTTGACTGTACAGTAGTTGTGGAATGATTAACTTTTGTTTCAACGGTTATCTATTAGTCAATTGACAATTACTCAATTGGTGATCTTATAATAGCCTCATATCATTCAACATATGTGGCATCATTTTCAAGAACCCTCTGACTTCCTCAAAGATTTACGAGCTGGTAGTGATATATTCAAGGATACAAGGAATCTTATCAGAAAAGATCAAGGGATAGGAAATGCGGTGAATTTCGAATTATTACTTGTATCTTTATCTATCTATTTCAGGACTATCTACGGTATCTGATATAATCTGTTGCTTTCATACTTCATGTTGTGACTCTAACATTATTTGGTTTTAAGCGTTTCTGGAAAAGAAATACGAACACATGTAGATGACTGCAATTTCTCGCAGTGGTGGCTTATTCAGGTAGGTGAGGAGGCGGTGCCTCACCATACAAATCAAACCCAGCAATGGATAAACTAGTATTAAAGTACCATGTTTCAAGAGATTTAAATATTTAAAAGCATTGCGAGATCATTATTAGATAAAGGATTCAATATCAATCATATATTCAAAGGTGCATATGTATCATACTTTCTAATATTCTTCATTTATTCAAATTTTGTGAAGTCATATGCAAAGAAACCGCAACAGAACAAACTAATCTGTATAGTTAGTCACGGATTTAAGCTCTGGATATTCCATTTGAGGGAGATGCCGTATTACTGCTGAAGGAATGCTTTGAACCTAGCTGTTGTGGGTATGCTGCTTATTAATTAGTGGACTGTAGGTTTTCTTTATTTATTTTATTCTTAACTTCCAAATACAATTATGCCGGACTCATGACATTCGAACGTCTCTTGTTTTTGAATCGAGAGCAACAACTCCATGGCTACGTTGAATGCGCAGTAGCGCCAATAGTAAAAACAGTCAACGTGATATCATACAAGGCGTTCTGGCCCAAACATGCCGGCCGCCTTGAAAGTATTGGTTTCAATAACAATGAAATATATAAGCACATGTCCAATTGTTCTGTTAAAGATATCGTAAGAGTCTTATGAATACTAGATCACTGATTGTCCATGGGTAGTGCGCAAACTCGTGAGACTGACCTTTTCACAACACTATCCTTCACCTTCACACTTATCACTCTTGTGACGTTGTCAGCGCCTGGATGAAGTTCGACTATTCTTCCTAGGCGCCAATTCAAAACTGGAACGTTGTCTTCCTTCAATAGAACTAATGTCCCTACCTTTAGAGACTGAGATGATTGCTGCTCCAATTTGGACCTGGTTTGAAGCTCAGAAACATATTCCTTCTGCCAGCGGGACCAGAAGTGTTGGCATATGGACTGCAATTTTTGGAAACGATTGAGACGATTCTCGGGTACATCAATGAGATTTTGCTCCGGTATGGAGACTAGGGACCTCCCAATTAAGAAATGTCCGGGTGTCGGGGCCGTTAGATCCTCAGGATCAGAGGATACGGGGGAAAGAAGTCTAGAATTCAGAACGGCCTCCGACTGAGCGAGCACAGTTGAAAACTCTTCAAAAGTTGAAGAGGCATTCCCCATAACTCGCTTTAAATAATTTTTACTACTCTTTAAACCTGCCTTCCATAACCCCCAAAGGTAGCTGATTTCGCAGGTATGAAATGCCATTTAATGTTATCATGTAGCAAAAAAGTTTCTATTTCTTCGGACACTGACTCAACAGAAGAATATAACTGTTTTATCTGATTATTGGCACCGACGAAGTTCGTGCCGTTATCTGAAAATATATTATCTGGTTTACCGCGCCTCGCGATAAATCGCTTCAATGTAGCAATGAAAGATTCAGACGTTAAATCTGACACTGCTTCCAAATGCATGACCTTCGTGGTCATGCAGATGAATAAACATACATAATCCTTTGACAATTTTGAGCCCTTGTCCCTTCAACATGAACGGGCCACCATAATCTATTCCGGCATTCAAAAAGGGAAATGACGGGTTGACACGACAATCTGGCAAATTTCCCATTAGATACTCTGAACTTCGTGGATTACTCTTAAAACAGGTTACGCATTTTTGAACGATACCCTTTGCGGTGCTACGACCTGATATCGGCCAGTAATTTTCTCGAGCATTATATAAAAGAGCTTGAGCGCCGCAATGTAATAATTTTTCGTGTCGGTCTCTAAATATTAAATCTGTTAATTTATGATTTTGGGGCAATAAAATAGGGTGTATCTTTTCATAATTTGTTAGTGCATTTATAATTTGGCAGCCTACTCTTAGCAAGTTATTTTTGTCAATAAACGGATTCAAGGCTAAGATTTTACTGCTTTTGTGCAAGGGTTTACCCTTAATTAGATTGTCATAGTCTAAGCGAAAATCATCCTGTTGTGCCAGCCTTTATAAAGTGTTCAATGAGTACTCTAATTCATGTTGGGTTAAAGACCCAATATTTCTTTTTTCACGGGATAATTTTGAGTTTTTAGCAAATCGGATTATATATGCCACAACCCTTTGCAATTTTTTCACCTTAGAATATTTGGCAAACAAATCATCTGTGGATGCGGCAATATTACAACTTGTTCGCATTTCTGGAATTTCTCCTTCCATTTGAGAATTATTTTGATCACACCAATCCCTTTCATCATTTTGGAGCCAACTCGGTCCGTACCACCATAAGTTTGAATCTAATAATTTCGTAGGTTCAATACCCCTAGATATTAAATCAGCAGGATTTTCTGCCGATTTCACGTGATGCCAATCATTAATGTTCGTTAATGTTTGAATATCAGCCACTCTGTTAGCCACGGAAGTTTTCCACTTATTTGGGGCACCCCGTAACCACGCCAATGTTATAGTAGAATCTGACCAATAATACGTTCGATTAAAATTTATTGAAATATCATCGACAATCCTTTTCATTAGATGAGCTAATAAAACGGCACTATTTAATTCTAACCGCGGTAACGTCACTTGTTTTAGAGGCGCCACCCGGGACTTTGCACATAGTAATGTCTCCAGAAGAACTAATACTTCGTATATAAACACAAGCTCCGTACGCTCGTTCCGACAAATCTGCAAACCCGTGTAATTCTACTCTCATATATTCAGTCGGCATTACATGACGTGGTACAAACAATTTATTTAAATTCGGTAATTCGCGCTGAAATTCTATCCATTTGTCATATAATCCCTGATCAATCGTTTCATCCCAAGAAAGTTCAGATTTCCACAATTCTTGAATTATTATTTTTGCTACAATTATTACTGGGCCCAACAAACCTAATCGGTCAAATATTTGGCATATATTAGATAAAATGACACGTTTTGTAATATTTTCTGAAATTTCAAATTTTTTAATTGAATACTGACACTATGTCTGCGCCTGCTAAAAGATCATCCATATACAAACAGTTTTTAATAATTTCACATTCTCTCGGAAATTTCTCCTCATTTTCATAAGCCAATTGAAATAAACATCTTACGGCTAAATACGGTGCCGATGCAGTGCCGTATGTCACAGAATTCAATTCGTAACATTGTAATTCTACATTAGGTTCAGCTCTCCAGAAAATTCTTTGAAGACTACGTTGTTCCTTTTCAATAAGAATTTGTCTATACATTTTTGATATATCAGCTGACAATACGTACTTGTGTTTACGCCAACTCATAATGATGGAAAATACATCTTTCTGGAGAGTCGGACCTACGAGGTGTATGTCGTTCAGTGATACGCCGCTATCTGTTTTTTCACTTCCGTCGAACACTACACGGAGTTTCGTGGTGATGCTCGAATCTTTTAATACCGCGTGATGTGGCAGATAGTATTTGGGCAAATTATTTTTATTTTCTATAATTTTGGTCATATGTTCTAGCATTTCGTATTCCTTTATAAATTCAGAATATTGTTTTTTCAAATTACCGTCTTTGTTTAGTTTTCGATCGAGAGAATGAAATCTGTTGATTGCTGTTTGCCTAGAGTCTCCAAAATTCTTAATTAAATTATTATCAATTGGCATACGAACAATAAATCGGCCTTCTTCATTCCTTTTGGTTGTTTGCATAAAATGATTCTCACAGAATTTTTCCGAGCTTGAAATAGTTGTGCCTTATTGATTTTAATTTCTTCTAAGTCCCAATTTTGTTATTTGTTCGTCAATAGTATTAGGGTAATTATTTATATTTATATTGAAATAACTAACAGTTTTTGTAGGCATTACCGGCACATGAAAATTACCCGCGATTACCCAACCTAATTTGATTCATTGTAGCAAAGGTAAATTGTTACCTAACTTAATTTGACCTTGACACAAAAGAGTCCAGAAAACATTCGACCCTAGCAACATATCTATTTCTCCTGATTTATTGAAATAAGGATCAGCTGAGTCAATATTTTTTGGAATCGTTAAGCATTCCTTTTTGAATGAAACTAATGGTAATTTTACCGGTATAATTAAACAACTCACATCAGTTTCAAACCCAGAATTATAGGAGGAAACATTTACATTTATTTGCCGTTCAATATTTTGTAATGACTGACTCACGCCCCTTACCATATAATTAACATTTATCGGCTTAATACCTAATTTTTTGGTCATTTTCTCTGTTATAAAATGGCTCTGAGAGCCACTATCTGATAATACGCGACATAGATGTTTCATGTTATTTTTATCTTTCACTAGTACCACATCTGTGTATAATAATACCTGAGCCGTCATTTCGGACGCCACTGTACCCTCTATCTCGGTAGAATGACGGACAACGGATAAAACTTGTGGTTCGGCAGAAGTACCGGCAGAGGAAGACGACTCTTTTCCGTGTGATTCGCAGTTGCTTGTAGTTTGGGAACCTGACGCGCATTCAGTATTGCCAGCGTTACATTTTTCTTTCGAATTATTACCGAATTCTAAATGCAACAATGTATGATGTGGTTTGCCACATTTTTTACATTTTGAAAAATTGCATTCCCATGATGAATGTGATCCCCGTAAACAATTCAGACAAAGTCGTAATTTTTTGACTTGGGCAATTCGTTCATTCGGATTTAATTTAATAAAGGATTGACAAGAATACAATAGATGCGCCTTTTTACAATAAAAACATTCCAGTCTGTTCTGACTCTGACTAACTGAATGAAAACTATTTGAATGTCTTTTCGTAGAAATTGGAAGTTTGCCTTCCTCTGATTTATTTACCTCAAGTTTTCCCAATATCTCACATTTGTTTTTTAGGAAATCATTTAAATCATTCATATTTGGCATGTCATTCTTATGTTTATATGACTCCCAATCTCGTCTTGTGACGGGATCAAATTTGTTGGTAATTATGTATATAATTAAGCTATCCCAAAATTCCGTCTTCTGACCCAGAGCCTTCGAAGACCTTAAATGTTTAGTTACATTATCAAACAAATCTCTCAGTTCGATGTGTGATTCTTTGTTCAATTTCTCTAATTCAAAAATGGCGCGTATGTGATTATGTATAATCAATTTTTCATTCTCAAAACGATCGACTAACAACTGCCAAGCTATTAAATAATTTTCACCTGATACTTCAAGTGATTTTATTATCTTAGATGCATCATTCTCTAGGGAAGATCTCAGATAATAGAATTTCTGGACATCTGACAACGTTGGATTGTTCTCTACTAAGGCCTTGAATGAATCGCGAAATTCTAACCAACCGGAATACTCTCCATCAAAGGACGGCAATTTCATTGTCGGTAGCTTGATATTTTGATTTGAATAATTGATATTTTGCAAAGAAACGGAACGAATCGAGTCGGTACCATTTGAATTAGGGTTCGTTTGATTTTGAGAATATCTGGCACAAATGGTTTTAATTTGTGACATTACTGAAAAATACGATTTTCCAAATTCTTCCCGCTCTATTGCATCAGTGTCCGAAGGCATAGTTATTTCAATTTCCAATTGCACTTTTTCAAATTCATCAAGGCATAGTTCAAATTTTTCTAGACGAGCTATTAATTCATTTATGATTACTTCATCTATTTTTGAGAGATCTAGAGAATCTATATGTGATTGCATACGAGTAACTTCACCTTTAAAAGTACCTCGTTTAACCTTCAATACATCAGCCATTGTAAATTTCAAATATTATTATTCAACTCACAATAAAAAACTCAAAACAACTGTAACCAAACTCAAATAGATTCCGTCCTGAATCTATTTATTAATAAGAACTAATATTTGGTGGGATGATTATTTGGGATTTGGACTCACCGCTTTCTCCGAATATGTGCTGTTCTGACACGGGCTGGGACCCCTGTTGTGTGTGTTGACGTTTGACCTGTTCTGGCAATGGCGATGGCTCGCTTTTTATTCTCACACACTTTTCTCAATTTACTTCACTAATTCATCCGGCTCGAAGGACCAATGTTGTGGGTTGCTGCTTATTAATTAGTGGACTGAAGGTTTCCTTTATTTATTTTATCTTTAACTTTCAAATACAATTATGCCGGAAACATGACATTCGAACGTCTCTCGTTTTTGAATCGAGAGCAACAACTCCATAGCTACGTTATATGCGCAGTAGCGCCAATAGTTAAGACATTCAACGTGATATCATACAAGGCGTTCTGGCCCAAACAATAGCGATGCATCACATCCCGTCAGACAAATTCGTTAATAACACCTGTTCACGTAATATTTTGATTACAATTGTGGTGTTCAGGTTCTTTGGGTCCGTAGTGAGGGTAGTGTAGGAATAATTCGGTGATTGGTGATGGTTTATTTAACTCTTATACATCTATATAACTTGCATTATTCACAATCTCAGACTTATGCAGTATCTTGGCATGATCTTCAGTCATAATTTGAATTCATCATAATACAGGATCCTATATCATTCAATAGTTTTGTTATGAAGAATATGATTGGCTTAAGGAAATCAAGTGAATTATTGAGAAAATGATTGGTCTTGTGTTTCTTTTTCTGAAGTTAGTGAAACAATATGGTGAAAATCTAGATATTCAGATATGAAAGAATGTATTAAGTTCATTGGAGAAACATAACAGGAGCAAAGATCATATCACAACAAAAGTTCATCATGTCAGGTGAACGAAACATTACTACATCAATAACTCACAATTGTAGAGTACGGAAAAATAGAGCAGCTTTTTTTGTACACCCAAGATCTGTCTTTTCTGGAACACGTTGATAGTAATAAATATTTTCCGAATCGAGATAAGATATTATCAAAGAACTCGTCAGTAGAATTAGTTAACGATATTCATTTACATAATTTCTTGGAGAAAACTGATGATAAGTCACAATTCGACATCGACATTGATTCTATTAGTTCCGTTTTGAAGAAAAGGAATTGATGAGGAAACCTGGAAATATTCCTCCATTTCATGGCATGTTGACGAAATCATGGACATCAGTGGAGTATCACAGTTGTCCGGCGTTAAGATTGAAAATAATGCCGAGTGAAGCTTAGCTATCTAAATCTGAGGAAACATTGGATCGGCCCCTCTGATTCCAATATTAATAAGACAGGCTTATGATGTTGCCTAATCTGCCGGCCTCTGTTTCTTAGTCTCATTATGCTACAATCCAGATGGACAAGGTTAATATTCCACCCGGCGCATTCACCATTATATATTGACGTATAGTTACAGGTATGCAATATTGAGCAAAATAATAACCAATATTTATTCTCAAATCTTGCAATTACAGTTCCATATTCAGGAATTTGGTCCGTACTGTTCGTACCGATATTTTGAGGAACACTGTGTTGGCGTAATTTATGCCATTGTTCGCCTTTCTTGTCAATATAGATATAAATTGAAGCGGCATCTCTCACGATTGATTAATCTTTTCAATTTCGCTTTACAGTTCCGATCTAAGCAGCTTTTTCCATTTTTTGAAGCTATTAAGGTGTGATAATTTCTCATTAGCTAACAGTGAAACCATCCTGACTACAACTAGCAAAATCAAAAATTATCAAGAAATTGATTGATAGCCATATCAATTAACTATTTATATTATTTTTTATTGTCACGGGTATAAGTTTCTTACTAATTTCATGGTCATCAAGATCAGTTATGCTGTGGGGCATAATGGGCTATTAACTAGCCCTAGATTATTAAACCATAGAGTGTGGAGGTTATAGAATAGTTGGTGGGTATATACAGGTTGTCCGTAGTATGTATTATTACGTCAATCATGTGATCATCACCAAGGAGGTGACAAGACGTCTGTGTGGACTGTCATGTTGAGTATATGTCAAAATATGAGCTATCATACCGGATCTATGAACTGTCCCGTTGGAAGTGTCATGGTGGATCTATGAACTGTCACGAGAGAATCTATGAACTGTCACAGCTGTATGTACACGCCAATTATAAATGAACTGTAAAGGTGAAACTGTCACTTGTCAATCGTTTTGTGACTATATGTACTTTTCAGGTTGTTTGTAATAAAGGGATTATATTTGAAATATATGCTGTTTGTACAGATCCTAGATGAGGTGTCATAACATCAGTCACATGTTCGAAGGATCTGTCACGTGTTCGAGTCGTCTATCACCTGTTCCAACTGTCATGGCATCTGTCGAGTGTTCGAGTAGCCTGTTACGTATTCTGTCACGTTCTGGGATGTTTTCAATCGACTTTAGCATCATCATCTAGGTGAAACCTGAAGTTAGTTATATGTTCAACACTTTGTTACACCGGAAGTGATTATTTCATCGCATATTCGAAATCAGGTTGGTGTGCTGAACAATGATATACTATTTATATTGTGATATTATATTCTCAAATCTTCCGCGATAAGGGTTTGAAATTTTTATTTTCCGAAATATAGTGTCATGTATATCAAATGAAAGGTATCGACGCTTAGAGTATTAGTTCTTGGATTTTCAGAAGGAAAAATCTAATATGATTGATATGAATGGGAAACACTTCAATTTGCTACTATAGCTTTATGGATGAGAAATGAAAGGTCTCAAAGCTTAGACCATGAATTCATTCATTTTCAACAGGATATGTAATATACAGGGGAAAACAGTGATTTGGTTGCAACATGTTTATCAAGTGAAAGGGCTTAACTTGTAGAGTATTTGTTCTTATCACTCTTTGTTTATCATTAGGAATCGGTATTTACCTTTCCAACATACGCTACATATCTCTTAGAGTTCAACAAGTGACATTCCAGTCGTCACTCCCAGTGACATGCTCGGTTGTCTTATAACTATATTTTTGTCTTTGTGAAAGTATATGTCTCAGTGCTCTTACTTTATCACAAAATTTGTCCAGTTCACGTGCGTAATCTTCCAAAGACATATTGATACTTATAGTATTTTGTAATGTAAATAGGATCTTGTCTCGTGAGAAATTCATACAACTTCCAGCTATTGACATCACAACACATAGAATTCTGAATAAGATATATTCGCGCTAAAATCGTATAACAATACATTGAAGTGTGGAACATTCGACTACTGACGTCAACGTCGAATCATTGATAAAACGTGTCATCTATCACGATAATAAAGCTCATGAATAAGCAAATGATAATATCAATATATTAATGTGGAAATATTAATTTTTCTCTATTATCTCAAAAATAGGAACAAAGTTAACTATGAAATGCACTTGCACTATTCATATATGTTTCATTATTAGTAATGAGCAAGATACTGAATGTCAAAACACTTCATTGAAACGGGTAGTGACGTCATAAACCAATGACAAACTAAACTCTGCCATTTCGTATATAATGTTGAAGATAACACTAATAAATATGGAATGTATGAACTAATTTACCCAGACTGTGATAACTTTTATATGTGTAGAACTTGTCGGAATTTCAAACTTAAAATTACAGTTCTTTCAGGCTCAACAAAACCGACTCAAGCTTTGCTAACCATTCATTATAAACAGGTTATTCCTTCTCTAATTCAGATACCCTGAGCATTCTACATAATCGAACCAAAGGCTGCAAATTGAATACATTAGAATCAATAGAGATTCAAAAAGGTGTTAAAACTCTTATGACAATATCCTAAATGATTAGTTGGACCTATACCAAAGTGATACTTTCAAATCATACTTGGAATACATCTTACGATATCGAATGATAATTATCCTAACGCACAATTCACTCTGATTCCTGTGATCTACATGTTTAGTAATTTCCGATGATCCCTCACTCGTAATTGTAGATACATCAGCCCTATTGTAATTCAGTTTATACCTGAAATGTTCATTGTTTACTCCATAATTTTGTATATGTTTGATAATGGCCCTTCGGTGTTGGAACTATAGTGACGTTTCCATGTTATTATTGAATGTGATATGAAAAGGAAGTTATTGTTCTTTCATTTAATCATAATTATGAATTACAATAAAGTAATGGCTTCTACCATATTCGATGCCAACACAATTAACTCTGCACCTTACTCCAATAGGAGCCAATGAAATTTGCGGATGAGAATAAGTCTGAATGACTAGGGTTGTTGGTTCCCATCTCACTGGAATGAGATTTTGCATATTCTAGATGAACTAATCCATTGAGTGAAGCTACACCTCCAAATAGTAACATCGGCAAAGGCTTTACGTACATTACCTAGAACAAAATATCGATATAAGTTCTTATATTATGTAACTTCTGAGTATTTGTGAAGTAAGGATAATCAATGAAATGATGATCTAAATATAAATGATGATGTATGTTAGTGATTGTGGAGCGTTGAAATAGGGAAGCTCCTTCAAAGATGGAGTCTCTAGTCTAACGTAGATGAAGGTTTAACTAAATGTCATTATATTTATATTTTGGTTGAGCGTAACAATTCAGTATTTACTTTCGTGGTTATGGCTTATCAGATATATTCATGTTGTGAAAATATGTCTGGAACATCCAGAAACAGGCGTTTTTTGAGATGATGTTATGTAATGTAGTTGAACGAATTGTATTTTGAATAACATAATTACAGGGAATATGGAATTCATTACTTTTTGTTAAATTACTAAAATCTCAAGGAAGAACATCATAACTCCATTGAAATTATTGTGAGATACGTCATCGTAAGGGTTTCCTGGTCGGTGATTGCGAATTTGACATCGAAAATGTAAAAAATATCATTTTCTGGAAAAACGAGGAAAATTTTATAATGCATGCTCCTTCCCTTTGAATGTGATTTTTCGAGGGGCGTGTTGATTTACTCTCATTTTTTCGATGTTCATTTTGAATTACAAAAATGAACAGTAATGCCAAAGAATTAATCGCTCAAAATTTTTGGAAAACACATAGAATGTGCCATGTGTTGGATAATTATACTTATCTTTTGGTCGCTGATTACTAATTTGACATCAAAAACGTTCGCAAATACTATCACTGTGTGGAAAATAGAAGCATCCTTTTTTCAATTTATGCAACTTTGTAACTGTTTATTTGAAGCTATAAAATATATTTAATAATAGTACATTGCTTACCGAGTAGGGAAAGCCCAACATTCCTGGACAACTGTGATCATTGCTAAGTCGAGGCGTAAGCCGAGACACCAGGAATGAGGCTTTTCCTACGAGGTAAACATACTATTATTTTGCAAATCGTTTAAAATTCGATAGTTATTAATTAATTTTGAAGAAATCGCGATTAATTTTATTCACGAATAAATGGTGAAGTTCGTCATAAAATTACTTGGGTTACTATGGAAACGTATTAAGGTAAAGTAAAGTGATGATCGATGATGAATTTTCCATTTCTGAGACTCCTCCAGAGTTGGTAGGGCAGTGAATACTGCTTCATTAGAATTATTGCCAAAGAAATCAAGAGAAAAGTACGAATATGCATATAAACGTTTTATGGACTATCGCAAGAGTGAAAACACGAGTTCTTTTTCAGAAAATGTTGTAATGACATACTTCCTAGACCTTTGTTTAAAGATGAGATCTTCAACATTATGGGCCAATTATTCAATGTTGAAGTCAACCCTCGCAATTAAACACAATGCAGATATATCTACATATTCAAAACTTCGTTCTTTATTGAAACGGCAAGTTCGAAGTTATAGGGCAGAGAAATCCAAGATTTTAACGAAGGAAGAAATCGAAAATTCATCAAGGAAGCTCCAGATAAAGAAAATTTAATGATTAAGGTAATTTTCAAGGTTTTAATTACTATTTAGATTACACATTCATTTATTTTTTAGGTGTCTTTATTATTTGGTGATTCTGAGGCCTGTAGAATGGATGAGTTATTTCGAATGACTATACACGATGTAGGAGACCTAGAATTTGTGCTTTTAATTAGCATACCTGATTCGAAGACCAACAAACCAAAATCATTTGTGATTAATTAGATGTACTTGAATGTTTGTCGAAAGTATGTTTCGTTAAGATCAGAAAATATGAACAGTGACCGATTTTTCTCCAAATATCAAAATGGAAAGGGTAGTAGACAAGTGGTAGGAATTCATCAATTTGGAAAATATGCCTAAAATAGTTGCTACTTATTTGAACTTGGTAAATCTAACAGAATATACTGGTCACTGCTTTCGTCGGTCTTCTGCAACAATATTGGTTGACTCTGGTGCTGACATAACTAGTTTGAAGTAGCATGGCGGATGGAAGTCATCAAATGTTGCTGAAGGATATATCGAAGAATCTCTTAACAATAAGGTTGAGGTGGCAAATAAAATTTTCACAGTACAAAATATTCAACAAGATAACTCTACCACCCCGCATGTTGTCCAAAATGTTTCTCATAGTTCTAATAATGTTCCTTCAATGTTCAATAATTGTACTAACTGTGAAATAACTGTAAATATAACAGATTAATTTTAAAATGTATTCTGCAATGTATTGATGTTTTCAAAATATGAATTAATTCCTTATAAACAATGTGTTTCTAATCATTTATGTAGAACACTAACATTTGTAAGGAAATATCATTTCCCTATAGTAAGGAAATATTATTTACTTACAGTAAAGAAGTGAATAGGAAATCTTGACTTTTTCTTTAAGAAATTTGGTCTGGAATGTCAAAATTTATTTCCTAACGATTTGCGAAAAAATAAATTCTTCAAGTGATTTTAGACATATAGATACTTTCAAATTCGCCATATATTGTTCATAACATTTCAATAATAATCATTATCTGAATCATTTTCAAGTATTGGTCGCTCCTGGCTGCAACCTCATTGTTCATATTTCGCATGCCCGTTACGTATTATTGTCTCGTTCTTCTCATTGGCAAGTGAGTCGCTTGACTCACACAGTTAGACCCCTAGCAAAATAAACCGCTTATCGTGCTATACATTGCATTCTTACGATATCCACAAGCTCTCCCACATCCATATTCACAGGAACATATAATTAAAAAATTAGTCATTCTGACTAGAATACGTTCGCCAGCAACAATCTCAAAGTCGTTTTCCAGGCAAATGTATTCAATGGACAGAAAATCTGCGAAATTTGGTCATTTACACGTACATTATCTCATTTTTCACATGATCAGCTTTTCCTACGAAATAGAGGTTGACAGTATCTCGATCTCGATCTCGAATAGCAAACAAACAGGAAAATTTGTCGAAAAATATGAAAAAACTGGGAAGCAAATTTTTTCATGTCATTGAAATTATCGTGTGATAGGTCACAATGAGGTTTTTTTTGTTCGCCGATTACGAATTTGGTATCTTAAATGTTCAAAACTATCATTTCCTGGAAAGACGCGAGAAACTTTATCATGAATTCTCCTTCCCTTCAAATGGCATTTCCGAGTGTCGTGTTGATTCATGTTTATGTTTCCGATGTCAATTTCAAATTGTCAAAATTACAAATAATGACAGAAAAAATATTGTTTGAATAGATCAAAAGGAAATCTCAAGGAAAAACATTATAACATTGAAATTATCGTGCGAAACGTCGTCGTAAGTGTTTCCCGGTTGGTGATTGCGAATTTGACATCGAAAATGTAAAAAACATCATTTTGTAGAAAAACGAGGAAAATGGTATATAATTTATAATGCATGCTCCTTCCCTTCGGATGTGATTTTTCGAGTGTCGTGTTGATTTACTTTCATGTTTTCGATGTTCATTTTGAATGACAAAAATAAACAGTAATGTCAGAAAAACTAATTGCTCAAAATTTTCGGAAAATACATGGAAATGGCTATGTGTTAGATCATTATACTTATCTGTTGGTCACTGATTATTAATTTGACATCAAAAACGTTTGCAAATACTATTACCGTGTGGAAAATAGAAGCATCCTTTTTTTAATTTATACAACTTTGTAACTGTTTATTTGAAGCTATAAAATATATTTAATGGAATAAATTTTCTAAGTAATTTTAAATATGTACATATTTTCAAATTCGCCATATATTGTTCATAACATTTCAATAATATTCATTATCTCAATCATTTTCAAGTATTGGTCACTCGTCGCTGCAACCTCATCGTCCATATTTCGCATGCTCGTCACATATTAACGTTTCGTTCTCCTCATTGGCAACCGCTTGACTCACTAAGAACAGCTAGACCAATTGCAGAATAAACAGCTTATCGTGCTATACATTGAATTATTACGACATCCACAAGCTCTTCCACGTCCACATTCATAGGAACATATAATTAAGAAATTAGTCATTCTGACTAGAATACGTTCGCCAGCAAACATCTTCCATCCCCAGTATGTTAGATTCAATGCTGAGACAGTTATCCAGAATGTTCTCTTCAAGTGTTGAGATACAATATTTTCTTTCCTTCATCAAAATAAAAAGAGGCAGATGTCCTCATTGAACCTTTGCCGACTACGTCCCTGAATATTATTATGAATTATTTTTGTGAACAGGTACAGAAACTATTCTTTTTCGGGTATTACTTTTAATTTTTGTAATTCAAAATAGACGTCGAAAATATAAAAGTAAGTCAATACGAAACTCGAAAAATCACATTCAGAGGGAAGGAGAATTTATGATAAAATAATCCGCGTTTTTCCGGAAATGATATTTCTTAACATTTTCCATGTCAAATTCGTAATCACACCAAAAAAGATCCTATAGTGAAATATCACACGATAATTTCAATGACGTGGAATAATTTTCTTCTCAGGTTTTCCACAAATTTACCTGGGTTTTGCTATTTGGGATCGAAATATGCGACTGTCAACCTTCATTATGTAGAAAACCTCAAATTTACGTGAAAAATGAGAAAATGGCGTGAATTGACCAAATTTCTCCGATTTTTCGTCCATTGAAAGCATTTTCCGGGGGTATTAACTTGGATTCGTAATCAGTCATGCAAAAAAAAAAAAGCAATTTTATAGGCTTAATTTCCAACTTCTGATAAAATGAAAATTATCTTGAAAAAGGGATTGAAAAGGGGTTATTTTCTGAGTATAGAGGTAAATTGAGGCGATTGGTATATTGTTTAATAGTCACGAATGACCTCCATGCTCCATAGAACATCATGCAAAAAAAAATTCCTATACGTCAATCTACAAAATTTTTAAAAAGTTGGCCTATTTCCACACTCTATTGACTGGACTAAAAACACCTGCAATTGGAGCTGAATGATTTGATTCTTCCACTGAGAAATCTACTTTCCGGTAGTTGGTCTTGGAACATCTCATTTCTTCAATATTTTCAACATTCTATACCACCGGCTTATGAAAAAACAAAAGAAAACAGAAAAGTTCTAGAAACATAGAAAATGTAAAGCTTGCCTATTGAATGATTCTTACATGGAACATGTTTACTATTCACATATACAATGTTTCAATTATTATATTCATCACGAAGTTTCCTTGTACTTGTAATATTCTAGAAAGTGGCACGAGGAATCTGATTTATGAAAAATAGTCGTCGGTGTGTAGATTATAGAAGCACACGTCCTCTGGATCCCCAGTTTGACTAAACCAGTGAAGATGGCGATCAGTCATAAGAAATAAGATACTAGACAATGATGATTTGGTTGGCATTTGATTCGTTATGATCTAAGATATACAGTTGATCCAGAATGATGTGAGTTCCTTTGACCGGGGTGCTCAAAAAGTAATTTTGAGGAAGTATTGTGATCGTCCGGAAAAAAAAATCCAGATTTTCGTGGATATATCCGTTTTGAGCATTTCTGAATCAATGTAAACCATTTCTGACATGATGTCTGTGTGCGTATCAGTACATACGTATGTGCGTAACCCACTGTTGAGACGAATGCGCCGTTCCTAGTGGTCGTAGGGATTTGAAATTTCACAGATCTCTTCAAAGCTTTAAAAATGGGAACAATATCATGTTTGGACGCGGTAACCTCGTTTCGAGTGGTGTTCCTGACATCAATCTTCATTTATTTTACCGTATGCACGGTGTTTCCTAAGTATTCTGAAAAATTTGAGGGTTTGATTCCTCACGTCTGTCCATGAAAAAATTCCGTGAGAGCATGGGGTCTTGAATGCTTCAGATCCGTTCAACAGGTTGAAAAAAAAATCGAATTTTTTCTTATATGTCGGAAAGCACTAGTTATTTTCCTTCAATTTTAGTATGTGTTATCTAGGTTGAAGGCAGTCTTTTTCCCTCAACAATTGTTTCCTCACTTATGCCAGTGAAATCCGTACTCACATGCTCTTGAAATATTTGTTTGAAATAAATGGTATGCCACGGCTATTTTCGGGAAAAAACGTTATTTTCTTGATTTTTCATCCTTTCTCAACAAAATTGGTCTCTTGAATTTTTCTTGTACATTTGTACAGTTTCCGAGAACAAAAACTAAATCAGCTCCATTGTATATCCCAAAACCGCCAAAAACCGGGGTAGAACTAGTAACTGGTAGTAACTGGTGATTGCTGGAATTTTCCATGAAAAAAGTTTGTATAAGCATATTATTATGTTCTGAAGTGCCCATTCGCACCATATGTAAATTTGCCCCTCATTTTAGTACACCAACTTGCTAAGTGCTAAGGAATCCAACGATCTACAAATCTCTCTGTTAAAAATAACTGATAACTCCAAAGACTAAATAAAATTTTGAAATTGACCGGCATTGGTCTTAATGCAAGCTTCTACTCGTAATCTCAATGATAATATAACTTGATCAAGAACACTTGACCTGTTACAGGAGTGTATTATTCTAGTCTGCAACGGGAGTAGTATTCTTTAAGATAGCCATAAAAATAAAAATACAAAAGATAAATATCAGGGGATCGGACTGGCCAAAGCTGTGGACCGCCTCTCCCATCCAGCGATTTGGAAATGCATTATTGAGGCACTCCTGAAGAATAACAGATAAATGAGGATGTGCTCTATCGGGCATCGACCAGAAGGAACGTATCATTGCTGAAAGCAAATTTTTCAAGAGTTCAGGTAGAACATTAATAGGGAAATGCAGATTGGATTCACCGTTTATTCGATTTGAGAGGAAATATGTTCCAATTAAATGGTCCCCAAAAAGTTCCACCAACATATTAACAGAAAACGTTGCCTGGTGTCTCGCTTCCGATATGACATGCGCATTTTCTTGCGCCTGACCATGGTTATTGTGAAAGTTGGTAATACCATCTCTTGAGAACAAAATATTAGCCGAGTAATTTGGAGAAGGAACATGTTTTTCCTCTAGCCACCGAAAACAATCGAGTCAAAGAGGAAAATCACGTGTTGATAGAGCCTGTACACATTGAATGTGGAAAGGGTTCAGCTGGTTTTGCTTCAAAATTGTCCATACTGTTTTAGCGCTGACATCAAGGTTGCTAGCAATTTTTCGTGTACTAATACTGGGCGCATCTTCAAGTATTTGAAGGATGTGCTCTTCGAGCTCCGGAGTTCTTACTGGAAGAGGACTACCGATATTTTAACTTTTTGAAAACGTGCCAGTTCCTTGTAATCGGCGAAGAAGTTGAGTAAATGTGCTCGAATACAGCGAGCGGTATCATTGTGACGATCTATCTTATGTCTTTATCCTGTTCAAGCAGTCTACACTTTCTGATTCTGTGGAACATTTTGATAGTCCATGTTACAGAAGGTGTCAGTATGAAACAAGGTATTATCATAGGAGTCAACCTGATATCAGGTATCAGTATGAAACATAGAGTTGTGAAATTCATTAGGTAGACCATTAGGATAAAATTTCAATGCAACATAGAGTGTAATTCAACGTCTTCATTAGCGGCTTCTGAATCATTATCTTATATTCCTACAATCATTCATATTTAACCCACAGAAGAGTCCGAAAGCTATTTTGGTAAAAAAGTAGGGGGAGTCACGTTATGAATTGATCACAGTTTTTTTCATGTTCGGTCAGAATACTGAATTTTTGCAGCTGGTTGCTATAAGCTCCTTCATGATTAGATTCATTATGTTTTTGGCCAATACGTTTTATTCATATACAGTTTTTCAAGTGAACACTTTTCATCTTTTTTCAATAACGTTAATCATGCTAATTATGAAAATTATTGTTTACTCGAGTAGAAATATATGTTGGGTGTAACCCATCAGTGTGAATGAGTATTCATCTACAAAACAGATACCTTATTTTAGAATGGTGACAAATTCTAGAATAGAATCAGATCTATTTTATATAAATGTGATAATTATATCAATAACAGAATTGGTGAAAAATGATATGAATACGGGATCTAATAATAAGAAAGATAATTACGCCTCCTCGAACGAATTTGGAATCGATGTCTGTTCATTTTAGATTTACCCATCAATAGAAATATGAACATATCAAAACATGATATTATACTGGATAACGTTAAATTTCTACTTTCCGTGGCCACCGGAATCCAAAACAGTACCGTGTAAAGATAATATTTTGTACGTCAGCTTAGTAGTTTTCCATTTCCTTTTCATATAGTTTAATCTAGATATAGTTGTCTCTTTCTGTCTATTAGATACATTCAAGCTATTATATACACCTGCACGAATAATCGATTTATCAAATAGACTTCTAAGTGATGGAACGTGTCTATACTTGTCCATGAAGAGACAAGCACTTGCAAAAAGCTAGGATCCACTCTACATAATTCGATCAATTTGCTTAAAAATACTCAGTGTCGTTACTCACACGTGAACTGAAGCATTAGGACTATCTCACATCAACTCACTTGAACTCACTCGGTTTATTCAATCCATCAAATAGCCGTATCCCGGAATCCAGTCTAAAAAACCTCAGCCAAATTTTAACAATTACAACATTTTATTTCCTCATTTAACTGTAAGAATCACATTTATATTTTTCTCTAGAGAATCAATTTTAACTTCAAACGACTTTCTTCCGTTTTATCTATATATATACTCTGGGAATTACGTTCAATTAGAGCTGATTTTAAAATTTTATATGAATTTATGAATTTTCGGCAGGTATGTTCTCTATAATATCAAATACAGAAATTATTGCTTCCTCAGGAAGAGACATGACGACATATTGAAACTTAGTATTCGTCAGTGATTTTTTGAATGGAAACTGGATTTCAGCCTGAATGAACCATACGTCAGGCGTTGAATGCCAAAAGGTAGGTAATTCCAGAGATACAGCTGCTATATATATATATATATATATATATATATGTTAAATTATCTAAGTTATCTTCATAATTCAGAAAATTTAATTCTATATCTCTTAAGTTACATACACGATAGTGGCCAATTAGGCAAAGAAACTTTAAACTTGTTTATATATATATATATATATATATATATATATATATATATATATATATATATATATATATACATATATATATATATATATATATATTTATATATATATATATATATATATATCTATATATATATATATATATATCTTCTTAGGTTCTCGCGGACGTAATGTGTAGAACTGGATTCTCGGGTATTGATCAGCGTTGTGTGGTTTCGGTCCTCACAAGGACCAATTTCACGACGTTTCGGCAAAGTCGCATTTGCCATCTTCATCGTCGTGAAATTGGTCCTTCTGAGGACCGAAACCACACAACGCGGATCAATACCCGAGAATCCAGTTCTACATATATATATATATATATATATATATATATATATATATATATATATATATATATATATACATATGTAGAACTGAATTCTCAAGTTTCAATAAATTGTACAAAAGTAATGGAACTACCTATATATATATATATATATATATATAGGTAGTTCCACTACTTTTGTACAATTTCTTGAAACTTGAGTTCTCAGAATGACGCTAAATTTTAGAACATGAAAGTATCAACCAAAAAAAAAGGGATTCCCAGAATTTAAGCCCTCTAGGCTCATTGTAACTCTTCTGGTGCCCTCGAAAAGGCCAAAACAGGGCTGAAAAAAACCTATTCTTGGTGGATTGTTTTCTCAGTCTTGGAAACAGGTATCGACACATATATGGCGGCAAATAATTCGTCATCTTATGTATTTCCAACCGGGAATTTTGAATTTTGTGTTACCTTGTTAATACATCGGTGTAGACCGCTTGCTTATATTGTGTATACATTTTCATGAAATTCAACCTGAGTTCAAAGGGGCGCCGAATTGCGAAATCACAACATAATCAGATTCACTGTGGCTCAAATTCTTTGCCTTTTGATATTCTTTCTGGAACTCTGAAATATTTCATGATCATTTTAGTAGATTTGAAGATATAGCACTACAAAGTAGGCCATTTTTTACAAAAAACGTGAAAATAGACATTTTTAACCAGGCGTAAAATGTGTCTATCAGAATGAATTACTTGAAATTGTAGTGAAATATTTTTCAAGCATGTACAAAAAAGTCTGAGAATTTTGATATGGAACTCGGAGTTCAAAGCTGCCATTATGAGGCCCAAAAATTAGAAAAATTGTTTCTGTATTACACATTGAATGCATGGTTTTTTTAGGTTTTGAGCAAGGACGATGCATTTTTCAGAAATGTTGAATAATCGAAGTTTGAGAGCAAGAAACTCCCTGTAGAAAAGAACAGTTTTTTCCAAATACTGCATAGTTTTGTCGCTAGAGGGCGCCAGAGAAAAGCTACGGATTTGCTTGAAAGATAACGAAAACTCTCAGAATGGCGCCAGATTTTAGAACACGACAGTATCAACCGAACAAGAATAATTCCCAAGATTTCAGCTCTCTAGGCTCATTGTAATCTTCCTGGGAACCTTAAGAGGGCCAAAACAGAGCTGAAAGAAGCCTATTTTTGGTAGATTGTTTTCTCAGCCTTGGAAACAGGTATCGACACATACATTCCAGCAAGTCTTGTTGATACATCTGTGTGGACCGCTTATATGGTGTATACAATTTCATGAAATTCGGCCCGACTTCGAAGTAGTGCAGAATTACGGAATCACAACATAATCAGATCCAGTCTGGCTCAAATTTTTTGCCTTTCAACACCCTCTCTGGAACTCTGAAACATTTCATGATCATTCTAGTAGATTTGAAGATAGAGCACTACAAAGTTGGCCATTTTTGACAAAAAACTTGATAATTGACATTTTTAACCAGGCATGAAATTTTTACATCGTGATGAAAAGTCTTGAAATTGTAGTGAAATATTCTTCAAACGTGTACAAACCAACTCTGTGAATTTGAATATGGAACTCGGAGTTTAAAGCAGCCATTATGAGGCACAAATATTTAGAAAATTCTTTTCTGTATCACACATTACATGCGTGGTTTTTGTTTTGAGCAAGAACTATACATTTAAAAAACATTTCAGACAATTATATACTCTCATATACTCTCCATGATTTATACAACAATTTCATCCTTGACTACAGAGATAAACTGGTAGCTTTGACATTGTTTTCTTACTTTGCTTTTTTGAAATCAACTAAACGCATAATTGCTGGTGATCTTGGAAGTCATACGATTTGCGTATGTGCAGAACACGAGAATATCAAATTGAAGTTGAGTACTTATTATAATAGACTAAAATATTATGATTTGCTAGAAATTGCTGTATGTGATACAAATAGTAGAAAGTATATGTTACACGAATATGACAATTGTCCAGGTATGGCCAAAATTAAAGAAGTTGCTGAACGTAATACTGCATATGTAAATGAAACTGTATCGTACGAAAATTGGATCAAACACGGAAGTAGAGGCTGTCACAATATCTACAGAAAAGTTCAAAAATTATTTATTCAACGATTTATGGAATCTTACATTCACCATTATAAAGCAGATACGCAGAAAAATTACTTGAATCATTGTAAAGAACATCTACAAATGGATACTTGTAATAGTGGAATGGATCTTCCAGAGAATTACTCATTCATCATACAAAACTCGGTACAGGCATTTCATTATAATAACTCCCAGGCATTATCATCGAATGGATTGTTGCCTGGGAGTTATTATAATAAAATGCTTGTACTAAGCTTTGTATAACGAATGAGTAATTCTCTGGAAAATCCATTCCAATAGTACAAGTATCCATTTGTAGATGTTCTTTACAATAATTCAAGTAATTTTTCTGCATATCTGCTATATAATGGTGAATACTGAGATTCCATAAATCATTAAATAAATAATAATAAGATTCTTGACCCAGTATGAATTATATATAAAATTCTCGGGAAATAATGCTATAATTAGTTAATAAACCCCCTTTTTGGACATAGTGAGTCTTCTGATGATGGTAGTGAGACCGAAACGTACGTAAAGACGAATATTTAAAACAAAGTGTTATTGTGACCTATTTCCCGAGAATTTTATATATAATTAAATACATAATTTTTGAATTTTTCTCTAGATACTGTGACAGTCTGCAGAGATGCTCTACTTCCCTGTTCGATTCAATTCTTGTACGATAGAGTTTAGTATTACGTTCACCAACTTCTTTAATTTTGGCTTTACATATTCGTGTAACACACTTTTTACTACTTGTATCGCATACAGCAATTCCTAGCAAATCTCGATATTTTATTCAATTATAATGAGTACTCTATTTCAATTTGATATTCCCTTTTTTTTGCACATACGCTAATTGTATGACTTCCAGAATCACCAGCAAATATGCATTTAGTTGATTTCGAAGAAGCAACGTAAGAAAACTATGTCAACGTTTCCAGTTTAGCTCTGTAGTCAACGATGAAATTGTTGTACATATCCATGGGAAGTATATGATTGTTTAAGATTCAGAAAAAAATTTATACTTCTTGTTTAAACCCTTAAAAAACCATGCATGTAATGTATGATACAGAAACTATTTTTTTTAATTTTTTGTCTCATAATGACTGCTTTAAACTCTGAGTTCCATATCCGAATTCACAGTTTGTTTGTAAATGTTTAAAGAATACTTATTCACAATTTCAAGACATTTCATCATGATAGAAAAATTTCGCGTTTGGTTAAAAATGTCAGTTTCCACGTTTTTTGTCTAAAATGGCCAACTTTGTAGTGCTATATCTTCAAATCTACTGGAATGATCATGAAATATTTCAGAGTTCCAGAAAAAGTATTGGAAAGCAAAAAATTTGAGCCACAGTAGATTTGATTATGTTGTGATTCCGCTATTCGGCGCAAGCGGTCTACACCGATGTATTAACAAGGTAACTCAAAATGCGAAATTCCATGATGAAAATACATAAAACGAAAAATCATCTGCCGGCATGTATGTGTCGATACCTTTTTCCAAGGCTGAGAAAACAATCTACCAAAAATAGGCTTTTTTCAGCCCTGCTCTGGCCCTTTCGAGGGCCCCAGGAAGGTTACAATGGGCCTAGAGGGCTGAACTTTTGGGAATCCTTTTTTTTTTCTGTTGATACTTTCATGTTCTAAAATTTGACGCCATTCTGATTACTCAAGTTATATATATAAATTTATTTTTTTTTCTTTACATTTAAACCTGGTCGGGGCTGCTGCGAGCTCCGACGACATCGCAGCAGTCGCGCCAGAAAAAACCTAGAAGGCGGTTAACCGAAGCTACTCCTCCCCACCGGTCGGTAAGTAGCTTCAGGTTCCTGAATCGTGTGCCCTAAGTATTCTAATTGAACCCAGAATGACTGCCTTTTGCATCCGGTCTATCAAGATCTGCGCCGAGTTCCTACAGGCCGGAATGATCTTCAAGTTTGAACGCAGCGAAGACCGAATTCCGCCCAAAACACCGATGATCAGAATCACTAAAACGACCTTGTGGCCTGGGTATAGCGTGCGGAGCTCGAACAGGAGATCTTGATATTTTGTCCATTTTTACTCCTCTTTCAAGACTATGTTCTTCTCTGCCGGAGCGGAGAATTCGATGACATACATAGTCTTGATTAGTTTATCGAGGAGGACAACGTCAAGCCTATTTGCTTGTATGGACCTGACGGTCGGAAACGGATAATTCCAGAAGATCTGGCATTTTTCGTTTCCGACAACGGACTCAATATCTCCTGGCATATAAGGCAGCACCGGCTCTTTGTCTATTCCGTACGAGTGCCTTAGATGGTAATACAGCACCCGTAGGGCCGCATTATGGCGATGGGTGTACGCCGAGGCCGCTTTTGCCGGACATGCCGACAGAAGGTGTAAAAGCGTCTCAGGCGCCTTTCGACAGGCCCTGCAGCTGACATCAGGGACCTGCACACCCATCACATTGCGGCAATAGACCAAGGTGTTAATTACGCCATCTTGGCAAGCTGCGGTAAATCCCTCAGTCTCGGATGTAAGCCCGGCTGACCTTAGGTAGCCGAAGGTCAGCCTAGTTGACAAGCCGAGCGTTTCGATGTTTCGATAGAAAACATCGTGTATCGGCTTGGGAACATGCCGCCTGAGCGTAAGATCTTGCTCCGCGGCATTTATCTGGGCTTTCAGGCGAGAGGGTAGGAGCTCGAGGTTGCCCTCTAGTCGGCCTTCTCGACTGATCTGAAATTCGAGACCAAGTTCTCCCGCAGCTTTTTGTGCTGCCTTAACGATAAATGCCCCCACTCCGGCCAATTCGTGACTTTTAACAAGGCACAGGAGGGGGTCCGAGCTCCTAAGAATTTTACAAGCTGTACTCAGAACTACACTTCGATGCAGACCCTCCAGACTGAGGAGTCCCCTACCTCGCCGATGACGTGGGAGATAAATGCGGGAAACGGACGATCTAGGATGCAAACTGTGATGGATATGCATCATTTTCCGGGTGTCTTTATCGAGTCTATGCAGCTCATCGACCGTCCATTTCACCACTTCAAAAGAGTGGAGCAGGACTGGAACGGCAAGCATATTTGTTGCAGACACCTTGTTCCCACTCGAAAGTTCGGAAGACCAAATCTTTCGAACAAGGTTTCTGAATTTGCAGCGGAGAGCCACCTTTACCTGGGAAGCGTCATAATTAGGACGCTGTTCGATTCCCAGGTATCGATAGGTTTCTCCAGCATCGAGGTGTTTAAAGATGCTTCCGTCGGCAAGCTGCATATTCTCGTACACTTCCGGAGATTGTCCTCTCCTCAAATGAAACACTGCGCATTTGTTCAATCCCAACTCCATGCCTACGGCTCGTGTATATTCCTGAACCACATTGAGAGATTGATGGAGGTTCTTCTCCCCAGAGGCAGAAAGATTCAAATCATCCACGTAAAATAAATGGGTGATCTGATGCCTCCGGTCGTTCGGTGGTCCAGAGAAATATCCACGAGTCCGTCTTAAAGCAATGGAGAGTGGCAGCAGTGAGATATTGAACAAGAGGGGACTCAAGGAGTCTCCTTGGAAAACTCCCCTCTTGAATGTTACCAACTCTGTCAAGACTCGTCGTGTGCCTGATGTGATGGCAAAACGGGTCTTCCAGAGTGGCAACAGATGTTCTATGCATCTCACTAGTGGGGTAGGTACCGCAAGGCATTGGAGCAAGTATAATAATAGCTCATGTGATGTTGAATCAAATGCCTTGCGGTAGTCAATCCAGGCCATGGAAAGGTTGCGCTTGTAGAGTATAGAGTCCTGAGTGATATATCTATCTATCACCAGGTTCTCTCGGCAACCCTCCATGCCTTTCTTTGCCCCACGCTGCTCGCTGATGATATTAACTACCGGACCGATCGATTTCAACAACCTAGCATACAAGATACGTGAAAATAACTTGTAGCAGGTGTTGAGACAAGTTATCGGTCGGTAGTTCTTGGGATCAGACAAGTCTCCACTCTTTGGGAGTAGCACAGTGTACCCCTCGACAGCTCAGCTTGGAATATGCCGCTCCTCTTTGACCCATGAGTCAAAGACTGGCCAGACGGCGGTGAGTGGAAGGAAATTTCTTCCACCACCATATGTTAATGCCGTCAGGGCCGGGAGCAGCATAGTTTTTGGTACCGACAAGAGCTTGTCGGACCTCATTCTCGCTGACTGCCTCGCACACTTCTGTTTGCGGAAGTTGACGTTCAGCGCAAAACATTTGGGAGTGTGCTAGGGCTGGAGTGTCTAGGTGAATTGGACGCGGTGACTCATACACTCCTTTCCAGAACTGCTCAACCTCCCCCACAGTCGGTGGAGCAACAATTGTGGGCGGTGGAGATTCAAAAAGCCGAGATGGGCTATCGCGAAAGAAGGAATTCTCCCTGATGCGTCTAACCCGTCTGGCCAGATTTCTCCTTAACACGCTCAGGACTCAAATCCTATCCGCACAATGTTGCTTGATGGTCTGCAACACTGTACGTTTTAGTGTGTGATGGTGGCGGCGCAGTTGAGCGGCTATACGCCTAATTTTCGGCGTGAAAGCCCTGGCGCTAGAAATAAAATCCATCACACACTGGATCCGAGATGCTTGCTGCCTCGCCGACTGAATTTTGGCCTCGACTTTGTGTAGGCGCCGTTCGGTTTTCTCGATCTGGTCGTGTGGTCTCTCACTCCGCACTTCCGGAACGAGTCGCTTTGCGGCACCATACATGGCCTCGTTTATTTCCGAGAGGTCGGCGAATTCCGGAAGCTCGTCGTTAATCAACGTGTCCAATTCTACCAGCTCGTGTGGTCGTACGGAGACCCTGATGTTGATTCGGGTTCTCCTAGTTCTAAGATCAACTTCGGTGTTCTGGAGCAGGCTTGCTCTATCAGATCTGTTGCGGCGCACCACAGGTGGTGCTGGTGCGGCTAGATCCGGAGATTCGTTCTTATATAGCCGGTTCTCCGCAGGTAGAATACTTGATTCCGCAAGGTTTGTGCGGAAAAGTCACGGCATAGAGGATGCATGATGTACCAAAGTGCATGCAGCCGTGACATGTATCCCCTACGGACCGGCTCGCTGCGCTCGAAGCAGTCCAGCAAGTCATCCCGAAGTTCATTAGTCCACTCAGAGCGTCCATGTACATTGCGGTGATCGTCAACGTCGGGACCGTCCTCTTGGGCCCCACCCACCTGTCCCTGCTCCTCATCCGACGAGGAGCTGATGTGGGAGGCCAATCTTCTGCTGCCCGTAACAAAAGATGTACCCTCTGCTGGGTTGTTAGCCCAGCATAGGGACGGCATCGGTATTGAGTGGGGTTACCGAGCCGATTTAACCCCGACTTTTTATCGAGGTTGTCCCCTCTACCCTCGCATATGTGGTGGCGCTACTCACCAGTGAGCAAATCGAGATCTGCTCAACCACATATATATATATATATATATATATATATATATATATATATATATATATATATATATATAATATTTTAGATTGCCCCACGTTGTTGTGACAATTGTTAACTAATCTCTAATGAGTTTAGATTGCCTCACGTTGTGGTGACAATTATTAACTTATCTCTAATAAGTTTATTAATTAATTATGATTATGTTTGAATTCTAATTCCACTTTTATTTTATTCCGGCTAGCTTCTTATTTATTTTAGTTTGATTTTACTTTATATGTTGTATGTTTGATTTGTTTTGATTGATTTGAATGAAAATGAGTTTATTGTATTATATGGAATTAAACACAATATTTTGTTTGAATGTTAAAAGTTTCTATATTTTAATATTAATGACTCTATTTTATTATCTCAGGTTACAGATTTTACGATTTATATTTTATGTTCTAAAATTTCTATGTTTAACCTCAAAACTACTCAATATTAATTCTTGTTTACAAACGACAATCTTACATTCAGATATACAAATAACGATACAATGAGGATATTACAATTAAACTTACTTTTAGTTATATCCAATAATATGATAGAAATGTTTAGTTGATTTTATATCTTCTTGATTATTTGATTATTCACTTTAATACACAATGCTCTGCTTTGAAAACATACACAAGGTAGACTACGTTGTTACTTTATAAATTCGGGAACCGTTGATAATAAATTGTTAACTTGTTTTATTCTTTTAAGATATAAAACTTCTCGAATAATATACTGGAACGCTATCGAAGACTGGATATTCTACGATGCTACTTATTAACTGTGGTTATTATAACCTTAAACTTTGTTCGAATACTCAGGAACACTACTTGGATTCGTAGGAATAATTTACTTGCTTCGGTTACTTTAACTTGTCAAACAGAGACTACTTGAGTTCTCTGATATTACCAAAAACTAAGGTTATGGAAATATAGTTGAGCTGCAGAAGATGCATCGAATCTCAGATGTAAATGCAAACTGTCCCAGCTCCTATTTCAGATTTCCTTTTATAGGACTTCCAAAAGGACGCCAGTCGATGTCATTTCTAACCAATGAGATGCTTCCTTTCTTAATCTAGGATGTTTTGGTCATTGTTGGATTTTGACAGAACTTTTTAAATGTTGAACAATTTGAAGTATCTAAATTGTCTCGACCAATCAAATTTGAGTATTCTTGAAATTTGGAATTATTGAAGATTCTCAAATTATTTAAAGTGATCATGCATTCTCCTATTTAAATTAATCTGGCTACATTTTCCCACATATTTTGGTATAAGATAACCTATGATTAGGTTCATATTAACTTGATTATTCCAGTATTTATGTCAATTTTGACATTGGTCAATTCTTAAATCTAATACATAATATAAAATATAAATAACAATCATATAACATTGTAGAACTCAAATTTCCTAATTCTATCTTAAATCTATAACACATTTTAATATTTTGTGCTATCTTCTGATAGTCTTTGATTCATTTTAATAAAGATTTCCTCCTTCGTATCACTGTACGTTTATCCACTTTCACTGTTTCTTGTTTACACTTCTTATTCTATATTACATTCTGGTTTAATTTTGTTATACATTGTTTAATACCTTATACTGCCTATAATTTAACTTTTAATAATGTTTTTAATTCCATGTTTTATATATTTTATTAATTCAGTATATCTATAAACCAATATACCAAGAAAGCATACAGACGTATATGTCGTTGTATTTAATTATTTAATCTATTTTTCTTCGGCGTAGCGGCTGATTAATACACATAGATTATTAAACCATCTTTACTAGTCTTGGGATTTAGATTCCATCATCAGGAGATATTCTCTCTACACAAATATATGTATTGTTTAATATGTCTTGTGCCTACATTTATTTAATTACCTTAAAATCGTGAAAATACAAGCAACTGTATATATAAATATAAATTATGGGCAACGATTATTCTAGCATGCACTATTTTTACTTATACATACCTATAAAAACACCACTAATTAACCTAACATACTCGTACATAAATCAGTTCAGCTATCTCTGTCAACTTTCATAATTCAGTCTGAAATGATATGATTTATCAACCGTTGCGTTTTTGCACTATTTCACAGTATAATCTCAAACTACCATCTGTTATGATTTTATGTTGTTTTAAGATTATTACGTTATAATATTATAAATATTTCCTAGCCCTTTGATGTCTGATCGGTCATTAATAGTATTTTTTTGCTTATTTATGTGCAACATCTGGAGTACTTGTCTGGCTTTTTGGTTGTGTTCTACTGTTAAGGTTCTATAATCGTTTAAATTGAACGTATGTTTAGTTTGCGTTTCGTGTTTTTTTAACGCTGTTACATTTTTCAAATATTTATGGCCTTTCATCCTTACTGAAATATATTGTGATGACTGTTCGATATATTTAGATGGACACTGAGAACATATTATTACACTCTTTTTGTAACTCAGTTCGCAACTGAGTTGAAATTCAAGTATCTACCTGAAACGTTGATTTGGTATACCGAGTAGTTATTATGTTTGTATCATTATTAATAAGTGTCATGTCTAGGAAATTTAATTTTTCATTAACTTCAACCTCTGATTCGAATTGTAATTCACTATGAATTGATTGAATTTTTCTTCAATGTCTTCTGTATAGTTTTCGGGACAACATGTAATACATGAAAAATCTTGTCTTCCAGATGGATTCCGCGTCACAATAGCTCGACTTGATGCCGACGTTTCACCAACCATTACAGGTGGCATCTTCAGGGCAGGCTTGAGGCTTGAACTGAAACTGTTTCAGTTCAAGCCTCAAGCCTGCCCTGAAGATGCCACCTGTAATGGTTGGCGAAACGTCGGCATCAAGTCGAGCTATTGTGACGCGAAATCCATCCGGAAGACAAGTATTTTCAAGATTAGCTGTCCGCGGAAGTCTACTATCCAAGATAACATGTAATACAATCATCAACAAAACGTTCAGAAAAGGGAAGAGGATAGTTAAATTATTTCACAACTGAAGTTTCAAGATCTTCCATTATTAATTGTGCAACAACACTGTAAATAGGTGCCCCCATAGCGCAGTCATCTATTTGTGAATAAAGTTCATCATGGTACTGGAAATAGGTTGAATTCAAAGTGAAGTCTAAAGCTTTTAAAAATTCTCCTTGAGGTAAATCAATATTTTTTTATACCTGGCCATTTTTTGATAATTATGTTTCTGGCCAATTCAATGGGGATACTAGTGTATAAGGATATGACGACTAACCTAACTTATTTCGGTTACTGGTAATGTCTACACTATTGAGAAACTCTTTGAAATCCCATGAATTCTTATTGTGATATTTGCCTAAAATAGGTGACATTGCGTCTGCAAGATATTTTGATAAATTATATAACGAGCTTCGAACAAATGAAACAATAGGTCTCAATAGAATACTTTCTTTATGTAGCTTTGGTAGTCCAAAGATTTTTGATGGTTGTGAGTTATGTACCTTCAGTTTATTACATAGGCAATATATTTTTTTTTCTCATTCTTTTATTAATTCATTATTTTTCGTTTGAATAAAATTTGTAGGTTTGGTTCATTATTTATCGTTTGTGTTTGTATCAATTATTAAGAGGTGGGTTATTTTTTCATCATATGTATCCTTATTAATGATTACTAATTTCAGGTTTGAGAACTATTATTTGTGTATTATTTTTGATAAAATGTTTCGTTGTATTTATATTTTTTTCAAGTTCTCTTTCTATTAATCTTATACGGGTTGAACTTTTTTTGGAATTGCGTTTTTTATTTGATACTTTTGATCTTATCTCGTTTTGGTTTTCTGATGGGAGCTCACATATTCCTGATTCTATATGTGCAATCATATTTTCCACAGGTATGTTTGTTGTAATTATACGCATAATTATAACCTAAGCTTAAAATGTGTTTAACTCCTTCAGGTATAACTGTGTTGGACAAATTTTGTACCCATATGTTGTTTTGATTTTTTAAATGACTAAGGTTTTGTTGACTGTTGTTTTTTTTAGATTTAAGGTTGCTAATCATATTTATTAGTCTATTTTCAATTGAATTGGAATGTTCTTCTAAAAGGTTACGGGAATTACTTAAATAGTTATGCTTAACTGCATTAGGTTGTATTTCATTTATTTTATTTGATAGTTGGGTTACTTTTGACTTGAGCTACTTTTTGTTGTGTCATTTATTAATTAGTTTAACGTTGTGAAATCTGTTCGAATTGTAAGTTAATTTTGTGGATAAATAGTGATCTGTAATGTTTATCTGATAAGTGTTCATAGTTGAAAAATTCGGGAATAATCTTTGTTTCTTGCATTGAATTAGAAAAACTCTTTCGTTTTCTTATTTAACTAATAATTCCTGAAATTTGATATATTCTTGGACCATCATAGCAACTCGGGAGCCATATATATTTTCAACAGTTTGTAAATTTGGCATTCTATTATCCATTTCAATCCGATGTTAATTTGTCTTCTTTTTTCACCCAGAAGATTATACTTATTTCATCTATATTTGCTTTGCCGTTGTATTTAATCATTTAATTTATTCTTCTCAGGCGTGGCGGATAATTAATACACATACATTATTGAACCATCTTTACTAGTTCCAGGATCTAGATCCCATCATCAGAAAATAATATATCTACAAAAATATGTATTGTTTAATATGACTAGTGTTTAAACAATACAAAAATATATATTGTTTAAACACTAGTCATATTAAACAATACATATTTTTGTAGAAAAAGTCAAAACTAACACAACTATCAAATGAAATAAATGAAATACAACATACTGAAGTTGAGTAGTTTCCATAACCTATTAGAAAAACAACTCAATTCAATTAGAAATAGACAAATAAATGAAGTTAGCAACATTAAATCCGGAAACAACAATGGCCAACAAAACCGTAATCATTTAAACAATCAGAACAATATCTGGGTACAAAATTTGTCCAACACAGTTATACCTGAAGAAGTCAAACACATTTTAAGCTTAGGTTATAATTATGCATATAATTACAACAAAAGACATACCTGCGGAAAATTTAATTGCACAAATAGAATTAGAAATATATAAACTCACATCGGAAAATCAAAACGAAATAAGATGAAAGTAACAAATATAGTAAACAATTCAAAAAAAGTTCAACCCGTAGAACATTAACAGAAGAAGAACTGGAAAAAAATATTAATACAACGAAGCATTTTATCAAATATAATCGACAAATAATAGCTCTCAAACCTGATAAAGGAATAAAACAGTAATTATGGATACGGATACATATGATGCAAAAATGACCAATTTCTTAAATGTTACAAACACAAATCAAAAATTACGGACCAACTCTACACATATTATTCAAACGAAAAATGATAAATTAATAAAAGAATAGGAAACCAAAAATATATTACCTAGAAACCTATGTAATAAGCTGAAGATACATAATTCACAACAACCAAAAACCTTTGGACTACCAAAGCTACTCGAAGATAGTATTCCATTGAGACCTATTGTATCAAGTGTTCAAAACTCGTTATATAATTCATCAAAATATCTTGCGGAGGCAATATCACCTATTTTAGGCAAATCTGACTATCACATTAAGGATTCATGGGATTTCAAAGAGTTTATTCATAGTGTAGAAGTTACCAGCAACCAAAAATTAATTAGTTCAGACGTCATATCCTCATACACTAGTATCCCCTTAAATTAGCCAAAAACATAGTGAGTAAGTGAGTAGGTAAGTTATTTATTTCGTATATTCACAAGAACCCCTATGGGTGTAGAACAGGTCACAGTAAAGGAAAAAGAGAAAAGAGGAAAAAAGAAAAAATAAATGAATAGCGTTAGCCTACAATCATAAATACATGATAAAATTTAGAAGAATAAAAACTATTTGAATATAAATATTTCAGTTTAGTAAAGATTGATTCCAGATTAAGCTGACCAGGTTGTTATTAAAGTATTCATCAATTGTGTAGTAAGCCCTCGTAATGAGAAACGATTCCAGGAGGTGGCTCTCCGCGGCAAGTACAAAAACCTTGTTCGAACTTTCGAGTGAGAACAAGGTGTCTGCAACAAATATGCTTGCCGTTCCAGTCCTGCTCCACTCTTTTGAAGTGGTGAAATGGACGGTCTATGAGCTGCATAGACTCGACAAAGACACCTGGGAAATAATGCATATCCATCACAGTTTGCATCCTAGGTTGTCAGTTTTACGCATTTATCTCCCACGTCACCGGGGAGGTAGGGGACTCTTCAGTCTGGAGAGTCTGCATCGAAGTGTGATTCTGAGTATAAGTTGTAAAGTTCTTAGGAGTTCGAAACCCCTCTTGTGTCTTCTTAAAAGTCACGAATTGGCCAAAGTTGGGGCATTTATCGTTAAGGCAGCACAAAAAATTGCGGGAGAACTTGGTCTCAAATTTTGAATCGGTCGAGAAGGCCGACTAGGGGGCAGAGTTCCAACCTTCTCGCCTGGAAGCCCAGTTGAATGCTGCGGAGCAAGGTCTTATGCTCAGGCGAAATGTTGACAAGCCGATACACGGTGTTTTCTATCGAAACATCAAAACGCTCGACTTGTCGACTAGGCTGACCTTCGGCTACCTGAGGTCAGCCGGGCTCACATCTGAAACTGAGGGATTTACCGCAGCTTGCCAAGATGGCTTAATTAAACGTTGGTCTAACACCGCAATGTGATAGGTGTGCAGGTCCCTAATGTCAGCTGCAGGGCCTGTCGAAAAGCACCTGAGATGCTTTCCCACCTGCTGTCGGTATCTCCGGTAAAAGCGGCCTCGGAGTACACCCATCGCCATGATGCGGCCCTACAGGTGCTGTATTACCAACTAAGGCACTCGTACGGAATAGACCAAGAGCCGATGCTGCCTCACATGCCAGGAGATATTAGGTCCGTTGCCGGAAACGAAAAATGCCAGATCTACTGGAACTACCCGTTTCCAACCGTTAGGTCCATACAAGCAAACTGTCCTGACGTTGTCCTCCTCGATAAACTGAGCAAGACTATATATGTCATCGAATTCTCTGCACCGACAGAGAAGAACATAGTCTTGAAAGAGTAGGAAAAATGGACAAAATATCAAGATCTCCTGTACGAGCTCCGCACGCTATACCTAGGCCACAAAGTCGTATTGGTGGTTCTGATCATCCCTGTTTTGGGCGGAATTCGGTCTTCGCCGCGTTCGAATCTGAAGATCATATTCCGGTCTGTAAGAACTCGGCACAGATCTTGATAGACTGGAGCCGAAAGGCAGTCATTCTGGGTTCAATTAGAATACTCAGGGCACACGATTCAGGACCCTGAAGCTACTTGCCGACCGGCGGGGAGGAGAAGCTTCGGTTAATCACCTTTTTAGGTTTCCTGGCGCGACTGCTGCGATGTCGTCGGAGCTTGCAGTAGCCCCGACCAGGTTCTAATGTGAAAATATATATATATATATATACTTTCACTGTTTCAATTGACTCCCTAAGCATTCAGTTGCTTCTACTCATTAGAAATATTTGATTGAGTATCGAAACTTGAGAAATGATTCCGTTGACGCCTTCTTCTACATATATTAGCTCTTTCTGTGAGCGTAGCTGATGTATATCAACATCAGCGGATGTGATAGTTCGGGGTGAACCACATCGAAATTTAGTATATTTTAGTGGAGGGAAACGTCGTCACTACTCCAGAATCTCATGATTTCTACTGGTATACCTTCAGTTCGGAACAAAAAATGAAAAACTGAATTTCTGCTAGATTTGTTCATAGAATACGAACGAATGATTGAAAATGTATACAACATAATGAAATTACCGTGAAGATCTGTTCGATTAACGATAGTAAAATATATCCATGAATCTAAAAATAGTATGATAAATCTACCATTAAAATTCTGGAGTTGATGAGTATTAATAACTTTACACCTCTACAATGATGTATAGAGGTAAACGCGCTAAACTTCAGTGGGTTGGAAATTGTGCGACTGCCCCGTATTTATACAGGACATGACCTGAGGTATCATGAAAAAAGAACATACGATTTCAACCAAAAGTGTAGGCGTTACGAGAAAGGTAGGAATCCTCTACCTATATTCTAATGCACCGCGAGGTTCTCACAAATCCTAGATGGAACTGCTCCAAAGGAGGAACCCTCAGATCCAGATACTATGAAGAACCCCTCTGCTATCACAGCTCTAGGGTTTTGAGGAGAGACCGTGAAGCTTATGGATAATTGTAAATGGAGATCATAATGTCTAAGTGGAGTGATCGGTGCGAACTTCTGTGTGATGCTCTTATTTGACACGGCTCATACAAATAATAAGAATAATAATAATATGTTCGTCACATAATGATGATGAATGCCTACTTGAATTTGAATGTGAAATAAAACTCTTATACACCTCCTTAGTTTTCATCTATCTTTACGTATCAAAGGTTCATTCATACTAATATATCTATACAAAAAGAACTCCTGTGTCTAGAGATATTTTGAAGATAGAAGTGATAGTAAGTAGAATCTCGCTCAATCACAATCAAATACTGTCAGTCCGCCAACGTCAGCAACCAATATGTTTATCAATGGAGACACGATCTTGATATTTGACAAGTTATTCAACATTGACCAGAGTGAGCAATTTGATATTGGAAATGTTATTGAATCTTTCTGAAACCGATGTATTCCATGAATACATAAAATTCAATTTCTCCAGTCGACGGAACTGAGATATCTCACAATTTATTCTAGGAACACAATAAAGAAATGAAAATCATTTCAGATGTTGCATATATTTTACAACTATTATTGTGATGAATTTAAATACTGTAATGAAGATATTTTTTTGTAAGTATTTTGAAGTATCCAGTTAGGAACGTACATATTGATCATTAATTCAGGATGAATAATTATTTCAAGATGCGCATAATAATTCCGGAAAACTGTTTCAAGTGAAAATAGATAGTACCGGGTAACATTCATGTGATATAAGGATCTAAGCTACATTCGGGACAATTGGTGATCGTGCATATTTAATTTCAGTTAAAACCGTGAATATATCCTGTCGCTATAAGATAGCGCAACAGCTGTTATACATAAGACCTCCGTCACAGAATTCAAGAATTGGTGAACCATCATGAAAAAAGTGTGTGCTGGAACTGCTGAATTGATCACCGTCTGGAAGGGTATATTATAAGCCGCATCACAGCGCACCAAAGGAAAGTTCCGTATTGAAAGCTGGTATTGTAGTTTTTGTACCGGCAGTACCAAGCTACTCCACTATTAAATACATGTAATTAAGGTGGTATTGTTCAGCCCGTCTTAAACTTCTGAATTAATTCCGCTATACATTAATATTTCGAATACTCGTTGAAAGTTAGGTGAGAATTTGAATCAATTAGTATTAAATCATTGTTTATCTAGATAGCGAATACCGTTCCGTTGACCGCTGTCCGTGACGTTACCGACACAGTGCCGGAAGATTAAATATTAACAAATGTTCTAATTGTAAGAAATCCACTACATCCATATCATTGATCAATAGTCGCAATTACACCGCCTATCTACATTTGAAATCAAGCAGTTGAGTGATTGTAAGAAACCAGGGTTGATAATTGCAAATGTTGGATGAGGATCACAGCTTCCATTATATACCCTCAGTATCTCTAGTAATACATGACCGTTGTTGATTAACTTACCTCCAGTTCTTACATACTTTGTATCCTTTGCAGTGAGATTCTGAAGATGATATAATTAACGAATGTCGCTCTATTTACCTATACGCTCAGTATATCTAGTAGCCTAACCATTCTTGATGAAATATTGTCAGTTCTTGCATACACAGTATTCCTTGCAATAAGAATCTGTCAATGTTGAGTGATTGAAAGATTATTGTATGATCGATCTGGCACCATTGTCCAATTACTGGCGAGTCCATGTTTAAGAGCGTTATTTTGTGTACCAACTAGAATAAAGCGGAATGAATTATTGATTAACTTATTGATGAACTTCTGATGGTGAACGAGATGAGCACGAGTGCTGGAACGGAGCCAGTACCGCAATAATATGCTTTTCACCTGCTTTGTTTGTGAGTCCCACACACCACATATCTATTTATGTATGTTACTATTTCATTGGGAACTAATTGACCATTGATGGTTTAAAATAAAGATAGGAATCCCTCGTAGTTGAGATATTAGCAAGTATTTGCATCAGTAGAACCTAATTGTAAAAATCCGTTTCTTCACTAAATATCAAGAACTTCATTCAATCGTCCCGTAGTAGCTTTTTGTGGTTACCTGGCAGTTCCTCCGCTTATCATTGCTTCCCTCTATGTAGTTTCAAGTTTTTCTATTTTGATCAGTTTCGGTTGAGTAATACGATAATTTTCCCAAATGGACTCAGTACTGGAAAGGTATCGAATTTCAATTCTCCTTCATCTCTAATAATAGTGACAGAACTCACTGACAAGCATTGAATGCACGTAAAGCTGTTCATGGATAGCATTGTGATAGCTTTATATTGAGAACCCTAGCAGGAGTTCTCGACGTGGAGTAAACCTCTGATAAAATCTGACATCAAATACCATCAATTGGATTTAGATCCAGAAAAGTTACATGGTTGTTTTGAACCATTGTGAGTATTTAAGGCCGAAAAAGAAATAAATCACTTCAAAACACAAATCTTCCATAATATAGTAATTGCTGAGTTACTATTTAATTCAACAGAATTAATTTTTGATGATTATATAGTTCCCAAGCATAACTTCTGTTCACCTCATCAACGATCTATTTTCGATGAATATTCGATTCTATTGAAGAAACTGAAAATACCGAGATTCGAGAGCGAATGTTCCAAAACATCCATATAGTTTATCCTGTTCACCTTTGTCGTTCTTTATTATTTTCATTCCTCACTTCTGAAATTATGATACAGATTTAATTGAAATTCTCAAGTCAGATCACTTCAATTCTAGGAATGTATAAATCCTAACATACCATCTTGTAATGAACTGAATTCATGAATTATTAGATCGGCGACATTTCAAGACATTTTGTGCAAAATTTATAGATGAACATTGTTTTGACCTATAGAAGGATTATTGTAGGGGAACTTCTTACCTACAGTGATGTGAAAAGAAGTAATGGATACATGAGTTAGTCAATGAATAGATTATTACAGATTCTTTCAAGTTGGGGTAATTTCTCCCGGAATTCCCTATCTCAGAAGTACCGTAATGGAGAAATTTTCTGGATCCACCTATAATAATTTGGACTTGAAGAAACAATACGTATTTTGGGAATGTCTTTCTTGATTCGATTGATACAAAATTTATTTGCTATAATATCCAATTTTGATTGGATCTCTTCATCTCAGATGGGTATTGGTATTAATTCTTGATTATTCATATTATTTTAGTAGTTGTTGATAATAATTACTCCAATTCAATTATTGTATTGTTGGTTAGTTTTTGTTCATAGTCAATCATTATCTCATCATGAGATTTGCCGATATACTAATCACTTCTTAATCACTTTCGTTGGGTTATAACCTAAAAATTTGCATACAGCACAGTATCTGTCTAGTAATTCTGTCTGTCTTGAGTTTTCCCTCACGGCTTAATTTTAAATAGTATCTGAGGCTCATGCCCCAATTGTTTAAATTTTTACCAACAAAACTACACAAATTTGCTTTTTTTAGATAGTCATAAAAATATCCATTCAAATGGTTTTCATTTTAGACATTCTAATTTTTCAATTGATTTTGACTCGACCAATAGGATTATAATATTCTTCTCTTGACATAATTTTCGAATCTTATTCCCATAATGCCAGAATAGAAGGAGACGCTGTTAGCATTCTATACACCCAGTATAAACGGTATCACTATTCAGGATATGTTCCATCACCAAAATGAAGGCATATGCGAAGCCAGACTTCAGTAATATCTGCGAAAAAATGTGCTATCGTGGATAGATAGAGAAAATATGTAATTCCAGGTTGAAAGAAAAACATTGAATATCTATTATGAACATATTCACTTGGTTAGCTTAAAATAATACATATCGTATACTTCCCACATAACATATCAAAATAACATAATCCGATCCTGTTTTATGTTTACACTTGCCTATAAGATATCATTCCAGAGAATTTTTTCCTGTCAACGCCATGCCAACGACCACAACTACGCACTCCACATGAATATACCTCAGAATTGTCAAATATTTGGAACAATCGTAAAATATATATCTTCAATTTATTATAAACTATATAATAGTAGGCGCAGAACAGACTGATTTGACAGAGCTCATTGAAAGCCAACACCAATGTGGCAAAACCCAAACTGTTCTCAAACAACATATCACCATCAAACTCCATTGCCTTTTTTTGATCTTATAAACTATCTTTCATAATTCATTATAATTCATTTGTTCTGCTATTCTTAAAGCATTCCGGAAGGAGTTGCTCGGAATCGCAAGATATCGAGGAAATAGATTAAAATCGCTCACATCAGTCCTTGATAAACAATTCAAATTGTATATAGAACAATTTAAAGCTGTCCTCACATTATCACGTCACTATAAACAGAACAAAACAGTGTTCAGACATAAGTTTCAAAGAATCGAGGAACGTTGAGTGACATGGATACTAAATAAGTGAATAGAGACTACAGAGGGTAGAAAATAAGTTAGAAACTAGAAATGTGTTGCCGCTTGGAGAATAGATACATAGTGTGCGTGGCAAACTTACCCTTCGCAAATCATTGGATTTGGTTACTGATTAAGTGATTATTATATAATTGAATAAGATACACTTCGGGTTTGTATGAAGATGAGGAACTAAATAATTTATTCCATCTTCTTTAATAACTAAATAAAATTCAAATTGATAATGTTGTTAAGAAAATGTACAGATTTAGATTTTCCGCTTCTGGGAATCAAACCAGTCTACTGAGTGGGAGCCAGGTATTCCATTCTTCAGATCACAGCGCATTTGTTATGAACTATCAAATATTTAAGTTTACTTCAATAATTGTTTTCGTTGTTGTTGAACTATTTTGTTGAAATTTGGCTGGAAGCAGTTTTAAATCAACCTCAATTTACTGTAAACGTTTTGAATCTATTCAATGTATATTTTGTGGGTTGTGATTTATTAAATTTTCAACTCTCCACAAAAGGTTTCTCGCCGAAGGAAACCATTTTTGTCTAGATTTGAAATCATTCGATTTCGAGTTATCATGTATCCAAGATTCCGTGAGTTTAATAAGCAACAATTACGAAGATAAGTATGTCAAAGTGAAGATAATCATCAGGATTATCAACATTCAAGTGAATAATAGGGTAGTAATATTACAATTAGATTGATGAAAAATAACCTAAATCACCTTCGCAATTATTTGAAAACTTACTTCCAAAATAGCAAAACAAATAAATCAGATACCATACAGTTTATCATATCAAATTATAAGGTAAGTTATGATCAATAAGATTCATTGGAAATTGAACTCGAAATAGAAAGGACCATCAATTCTGAGAATGCTGTGAAATTGTGAATGTCCAGAATGGGAACCATTTGAGGATTCCATGGCAGTCTGAGGAAAGCAAATTCAATCAGTTTCAGTTGTTAAAATTTAATTCATTCAGGAAGAAGCTTCAAATAATTTTAAAACAAGCTGTGAAGTGAATCTTGAGTCAGATAAAATACCAAGTTTGAATTCACAAATCTACGAAGTGATTAGAGAATCGGCACATAGCATATTGAGATAATAATTGACTAAGAACAAAAAATAACACCAATAATAAAATAATATAAACAAAATGAATAATATCAACAGCTAGTGCAATATAAATAGTCAAATGATAATGTCAAAATATACCTGGAATAAGGGAGATTTAATCCAAAGAAGATATTATGGCAAGTAATCAATTATATCAATCCAATTAATGAGGAAAATACATATGGAGTCAGAGCCTTCAGTTGCCCAGAGTATACAGTTTCGTTTATATAAACATTTTCAAGAGTTCGTTGAATGTGGTTAATGTTTTCAAATGAGTAATAACTATCGAAATTACTCCACGAACAATTTTTAGAAGGTTGAATTCAATCATATAGAAATTTCTCAATAGATTCATAGAAAAATCATGTTATTGTTCTATGTATCTCAAGCGAGGTGTTCAAGGAATTGGATCATTTGTCATCTAACTTACTAGGAAATTTGCTTTGACATTTCGATTCAAGTGAGTTATAAAACTAAACTCCAAGAATCAATTCAATCATCAGCCTTCAACAACACCAATAATTCAATCAATCATCAGATTTTAACATTAAATGATTCAAAAGTTAGCCGAGATGAAGAATCTCAAACAATTTCTTATTAAACAATCAAACTGAATTGAAAATCCAATCTACTGATTCAATCAAAACTGTTGACTATCAACAAATTCAATACATCATTACAATTATTGACACCTGACGTGAGGGCGAAGTATTACCCAAATAAACCACAATATTATTGGCGAACCAATATTTTTTCTAAAGTAAAATCAGAAATAGAGGAGGAATACTATAATATTAGAGCAACAAAGTGGAGCTCGTTTTTCAGAGGTGGGAACCTACGTTACCTGTATCAATGTTTCAAGGTTAGTTAAGTTGGAAAAAGTAAAATGGAAATGGAAACAAGAGGTGACTCAAAGAAAGGGAGAAGTCGATGCCAAGAGGAGAAACTGCTGAAGATAATTATTTAATTTATTGATGATTCTCGAGAATTTCTTTCTGTATCATGCTTAGTTACCTCTAAATATATAATATCTCTATAATCATAGACTATGATGAAATGTGTTCGTATTTTTTGAGAGTTCTGCTAAATAGTGGATTATTAATATATCATAGTTATAACATTGTTGTGTTACAATTTCTATTTCGTGTTTCTGTTCGTTTCGGCGACGTTGGCATTCTAAACAAAATTGGTGCGATAAGGACGCTTGGTGTTAATACAATTAGTTCTAAGTAATCAGATTATTGAAATAATAAGTCTTCTGATGATGGTCGTGAGACCAAAACGTAAAGACTCAAATATAGAACATAAGTATTAATGTGACCTATTTCCCGAGAATTTAGGTATAAATAATAACCTCTAAATATAGAAAAACCGGTTGCGGAACTCTAACATTTCATCTGATAATATAAGAAAATGCATGTTTTTGGTGGAAAATTTTGAGGTTAACCTTGTACATCGAATGAATCATCAATCTTACGCTAAGATATATGTCTTATAATTTCTTTTTCATGAACTGCTCTCATTATATTCATATATTCATAACCTAATTTGTATGTTATTTGAGTAAATTATGAAAGAAAGCGTATCAATCGTTCAACACGTTCAGATGATATGCTTTGTCTTTATGCAGGTGCAGATGAAGTTATTGAACATTCTAAATATTGGTGATTGTGTCATCATAGACCGAATATGAATAATTATAACTTTCACAATGGTTTGGATGTTCATAGAACTATAACATTTTTATAGAAGATTGTAGTTATTTCCTTTTTCAAATATAATAATTATTACATGCTTTGAGTTATCCCAAACAAGGAATAAGTTGTCAAAGTTGTTCCTTCTTCAAACTAAATGAACAAAGAAGACTTTGCCAAGATTCATTGATATCATGGAGCGATTTTTTCAGAAACCACTTCCAAACAAAGAAGTAACTGGTCAAAAGAAGATGAACTACTCAAGTTCCTTTTTTGATTTGCTGTAAGCAGAAACAACAACAACTGATCAAAGAAGGAACAACTCCGAGCAGTTGATCTTTCTTTGATATTAATGAACAGAGTTATTTCAAAGATCAAAACGGTCGTGACTTCGTCGATACCAAACCACCCTTCGGTCAAACCCTGACAGCGACTTATTAAATGTAATTTTTCTAACGAAGGAACAATTTCCAGGTGATGTTCCTTCTTTCACATTATGTAGTAACATGTTTGTCTCAAACTACATCATTATTTGAATCTTAATCGTGGCGCAGTATTTTTCTCTGCTTAACTTGAAAACAGCACCCTCTCGGACTTAAACCTTCGAGAAATATAAAAATACAGTGTTGAACGAAAAAGCATATGGCGATCATGCTCAGCAATCAATTCATAATATAAATAAAAATATACTCCCATGATTGTTTTTCAATCTGGCTAATATACATCAATCTGTGGTTAGTGGTGAAATTACCAACCCTTGAAATATTAGTTACCCACATCAAAAATACAAAATGAACGCTCATTTGATGAAAGTGAACATTTGAATGAACTATAAATGGATATAAAGTACCGCAATCCATTTAATAATCCTAATTAAACACATTATACCACCGCAATCACTGAATAATTTGTTGGAATGATCTATTTTTGCTAAAATGAATCTCAAATCCTTGAACAAAAACATACATTTTTCAATATTACCCGATGGAACTTTTTAAGTTCTGTTACCGATTTTTTCAATCTTACAGGTCACAAAAAGAAAATTTCCAAATCACGAATTCTTAATAGGAGTCCGTATACCAGACAATTACCCTCCTGAATTAAAGAACTTTGAAGGGGAACAGAAAACGGTGAGAGACAGCACAGTAACTGTAGAGATATCACACGCACAAATGATGAATATATTTGGAATGAGCATGACTATAATACTTACTCAAACGAGTAAAAAAAATATGAACTACGAAAAGGAAGAAACGTGTAAAAGTATCAAATTAAAATTCAAACAGAAAATTTGAGGAATCAAATAGTAAGATGATCATTAATAAGAATTCAAATAGAAAATTAGCTGAATATATGACAGGCATCAGGGGAGAATTAAAGAGAGAAAGTTGTTGATGCAAACAGGAGTGTTTGGGATAAGACAGATAATAGATGTAGAGAAGATAGAGGTTAAAAAATATCAGAATAATAGGTGGACAACACTGAGTTATGCATGAAGAGGAAATTGTACTCCACATTTCAAGACAATTCAAAGAATAGATATCGGAAGCTATTGCTATACCATCAAGGACATGAATCAACTATTGTCATAATTAACCAGAATATTCAAAATATTCGAATATTATTCATAATAAAAGAAACTGAAATAACAAAATCAACAGTGATCATTATCATGATAATATGGGTGATAATTTAGATGATAGACTCTACGATCTACGACGTAGAGAAGATTTTCGGAATAATGTAAGGAAGAAAATCATCAGCAGCATAATAATCAGGGGAGATTCAGAAGCAATGGGAGTAATGATAACAGTTAAAATCAAAACATTGATTGAGAGATATTTTATTCTTATTTTTCATAATTTAATAATATAAATACTATATATAATGTATGAAAGACATGGACAATAGCCAAATACTGGAAGAGAATGTATGATAATAATAGAAGGAAATTAAACAGTAACAGATTAATTACGCAGGTTGTGGAGATGTAAGTCAGTCGATATGTCCAATTGTGAATCCAAATAATAACCAAAGTCAGGATTTTTGGAGGGGCACGAATGTATTATCCTATGAACGTCATAGGAAATTCATTGAATCGTACCAAGAACAAAATACTCAGGGAACAATAGGTTTGATAAAATTGAAGAGTCTAATTGGGGGGAAAGTTCATAAAATTTTGATGAATTCGAGGTCAAAAGTCTCATTAATTGAGAGCAAATTAGTAGCAGGATTGAATTCTATGAATCGGTTGAATATCCAGAAATTGTAGTTAATTAGTGTTAGTGGTAAAAGAATAACAGATGTCTCGAAAATAACAACCGAGAAGGCGCAGAAGGAAAATAAAAGGTTTCTACTTGTGCTACTAGAAAAGCATATCAGCAAGTGAAACTGCGGAAAAAATTATAGAATATTTGGGGAAGTCTTATACATTGGTAAAGGGGGAAATTCGGAAATAACCCAACCAAAATAAGATAGTAATGTAGTGAATGCTGTCCAAAGGTTATAGGGGAATAGTAAATGAGATTCAACATGATACTCTAATTTTAAATGAAACAAGTATTGCTAACAAGTATATTCCAGAACCAAAAATTATTCCGTACCATATGAATATATAGGAGGAGTGGATGGAAAGATCAGGGAGATGGTAAAACAAACATAATTGAAAGAACTAACATCCAATTCATTAACCCAATAGTTATAGCAAAGAAATCAAAAGGGGATATAAGATTATGTTTATATATAAGCACAAGCCCTACCCATAGTTATTTAATTCTACAATACGAGGCACCCTTGAACTTCGAAGCAATTTTTGAAACAATTACTTAGGGAGATAATTTCACAATAATGAAATTAAAAACAGTTTCTGATTGATTCCACTCTATAGAAGTTGATTACACAGGTTTCATGATAGATTGCGAGGTATATAGGTTCAAAGTGACGCCTTTCGGTATTGAATTAGCATGTTTCATTGGTACACAATATCGATGATACTTTAATTTATTTTTTTTTAAACCGGCCAGAAATTAGTACTTTCCGGTTTATTTTTAGGTCAGAAAATCTCATTTTGTCGGACCGAGCCTGAAAATTATTGTGATAGTCCGGTAAAAGCTTTTACCGGACTCATTTTTATTTACTTTCCGGCCTATCTAATGAAAAAAATAATAAAATAGTTAGTCTAAGATAGCGGTCAATTGGTTTCTATAGTAACCGAGTTTTGTATTATTTAAAACTATAAAATAACTTGACATATTTTGACGTTTAGTTGAAAACGTGACATTTATTATAAAATGGATATTCAAAATGATTGTGAATTAATGGTAGATGAAATTATACCAGATGAATTGTTAAGGCGGCCACCCAAGCAACGTTTGATTTATTACCGTCGAAGTCCCGGATACGATATGAACAAACATACCAAATTTTTGAAAAGTTAATTAATAAAGAGTTCTTGTTATAAAAATATAAACTGAATAATATGAAGTTTATGGTACAACAATGCCTGTTTTAAAAAAAATATTGTACGTAATACGTCCCAAAAGTGCTTTTACTGGACTCGCAGGCTTGCAGGACTCGCCTGCGGCTCGCCCTGCAATTTGCCCACTCGTCCAGTAAAAGACCACTTTCGGGACTTGTTACGTAAACTACTATTACAAGTGAGGGGTGTACATCATAAGCATATCGAAAAAGTTCTAAAGGAACTGACTATGAAGTTTCATCAAAGATAGGTTAAGTTCCAGGAGTATAAACCAACATAGAAAGGTTTAGAAATGGATGAGGAAGAATAGAGAGAATTATAGTTTATAAAAGGCCCACCAATTTCAAAACAATCGGAGGTTTCCTCGAAATGATCAATTATTTTGGAAGGTTCATTCCTGATTTGAGTCACATAGAGAAGGGTTGAATGGAAATGTATTTTGGAAGAGAAATTTGCCCAAATACCAAACGTTTACCACTCTAGATATGAACCACCATTCATACCGAGAATCAATGCTTGTAAGCAAAGGTCTTGTGGAGTGTTAGTACAGGTGAAAGAAAGCTTAGAAGTTCTCATTTGTTCCGTATTCATGATGACAAAGAGACATGAACGGAAATACCCTTTAGTCGAGTTGGAATTTGCTAGCGTAGTAATTTGTTTTAAAATTTCGAGATTTATCTGTGAGAGATTAGGGTTACCAAAGAAACGGATCATAGTGCTTCAACGTACATTTTTACCGGAACAATTTTTGAATTATCAACATATGGAAGGGGGGGAAGGCAGGTAGCTCAGTGGTGAAAGCATCGATCTTCTAATCACTGTGGCTGCTGGTCGCGGGTTCGGATCCAGTGACTGCGAAATTTTTCCGATGGCCCGAGAAAGTGGTGCGGCAAGATGCAATGGGCTGTCAAGTCCAAGTGTCATCGTGACTGCCCTGGTTGCAGGATCGAGCCTACCACACGAGGTGGAGTGTTTAGTGGGTATATTTGAGGTGATTAAGTTCGGGACTCAGGGACTCCCACACTACCTTATGGGATGTTACAGGACCATAAAGTGCCCATAAAGGGATTCAACCACCTCGCACCCAAAAAAAAAACATATGGAAGGAATCACAAAGAAATGAGTTATATGCCAAATGGCTTCGCATAAAAACAACTAACAAAAATATTGCTTCATTCATTTTCTAAGTGATATGAACACAGCACAAAAGGAAACAGACATGTAATGGTGATGGTGGATATATTGCCTGAGTTTGTGGAAGTACATCGAGAAATATTCACACTAGATATAGGGGATTAACTGATTATTAGGACTCCGATAGTAATCAATATGGAGAAAAAAAATGTAAAGAGCTAATTTTCACATGTGAATCTCCATATATAATAACAAATTAAGAGCCGAATAATGATTATATATTAGTGACGGGGAAAATGAGGGGAATGTGCAATATTAGTCAGGGGTATACAAATGTTATGATACATGAAAATTGAAGAGTAAAACGAATTAGAAGGAAGTTGTTATGATTGACAACGTTCCGAGGAACATTTCAACACCTTTCCGAAGGAAGTTACTCGAAAAGATATAGTTAGAGATGGGATAAATGAATCTACATCAGTCAATTATCAACAACTTCAATTCTATAAAGAATAATTAAAAGCAACCCTCCTTTCCCTTACATTTTTAAGTGACAATTAAGGGAAGATGACAGTATTCGGGAATAAGTTTTGTAGAATCGAGGAACGTCAAGATCATGGACACTAAATCAGTGAATATTGACTACAAATCGTAGGATATGAGTATAGTATAGGTATCAATTCGAATCAGGACTTATGTGCATACTCATAGCTTTGAGGAAATATGAAGAGATGATATAGTTTACACAAAGAGAGGTAGAACTGAGCTAAATAAGCATCGATTTCAAAGAACATTTTTTGACAGTTCTAACTAGTATTCAAATTTTGTCATTTTGTGTCATATGTAAAAATTTCACCCAATCATGTCAACATTACACTGATATTTGCATTCAGTGCAATCATCAATCACTATCACTATTTCACTCACTTGCGAAATGAACCAATCAGAAGCTCTAGTCAAGTTCGGATTACCGATAATACCAAACTTGACTCTTGACTCTGATTGGCCTATCAAGTTCGGTGTTTTCAGATTTGTTTACAGTGCATGTGACAGTTGAACGTCAAATATAAGTGATTACGCTGTGCACGCATTCAAAAATGAGTAGATTTGGGATGAATTCTATCGAATCGTTCAACAAAAAAGTCGATGAAAATGTACCGAAAAATACTAGGAAATTGAAGGAGTACATTTGGAAGCAATTTACTAGATTTAGATTTACTAGATGAACAAAAATACCTATTAGATGAAGCAACGCCTGTCGAGAGTCTAGCTATTATTTTGAAGGACTGGGGCTTCAACATGAGAAAAATCGATGGTTCCGATTACAAGGAATGTGTTGTGAAGACGATCTGGAATAAGAGTGTTAGATTATTGCAAGAAAAATTCTATGATGAATATGGATGAAGTTTCGACCCATTCAAAGATATTATTTTTCAATAGGCCAGAAATGCGCGAGATACAAAACGCAAGTTTTGTTCACCAAGAAGGTGAAGCTGCATATTGTTTGTTAGATTATTTTAAAGAAGAATTAGATAATAAGGGGGCGCCTACCAGCAGAATCGAATATAACACAGTTTTTTCAAGAACTTGACAAGGAGGTGGTCAGCGATGTGCGAACAGCAAATGGTTGATTGAAAATGTGCCAAATGCAACAATGTGCCCCGTGAGACTTTATAAAAAGATGATTTAAAAACTAGGTAATAATGTAAAATCTAATAGGTTGTTTCTTACTGTGAATGTACATTGGAAGCCTGTTGATCATTGCACTCCTTGGTACAAAAATATGCCTCTAGGGATCAATACGATCAGTAAATACACCCAAACATCAGCTCAGAATATAGGGCTTGATTCACTGGACATTTGAGCTCTAATTCGCTGAAACCCTACATCCAACTTAGTAAACAACATCACGAAAAACTTATTGCAAATGTCAGAAATAATAGCAATCAAGATGTAACAACTATTGCAAGTACAAGCGGGTGTTCAAATAATCAAGCTCAAAACATTGTATATAATAACTGTACCATTTATAATTATAATTGAAAAATATTTCAATATGTTATGTTATTGTTGGTTAAATTGAATAAGTTTTTCTTCCGATGTCAATGTTTTCTGTTCATTAAAATTTATTAATTTCTCAGGTCAACTTTTTGCCAATTTCCTCCAATCCTGCCGAATTTCAGATTTTTTATCTTTCACTTTGTTTGTGAAATTGTCTAATAAAATTCCACTCGTGATTGAATTTATCTCATAAGTCTGTCTTTCATTTGTGATCTCAACTGAATTGATTGTTCAGAAATTAATCGACAGACTTATCGCGAAAATTCAATCACTTGTGGTATTACTACTGATAACACGATTGAGTTTGACAACTTCATTCCAAATAAATTTCAAAATGTCACGTTTTGGCAATGCGAATGTTCAAAGTATATTATATCGCCGGTGTTGAAGGTAGTGATGTAGACAGTCAGTGACCGTTGCCGGCCGGCGTCACAATTCATATTTCGTTTGACTAATATTTACTTTGTATCATTTGGAGTGCAGCTTTGTGTTACTATTTTATGTATTTCGGACTCTTGATAGTTATTGTTACAACCCAGTATATCTGTTATTTTGTTAGGTAGGTACTACGTAAATAAATCTGTACCCATTAAGTGTTTGTTTATCTAACTACGAACCATCATAAACCGGGAAGAACGGGTAGTTCTACTTTTGGGAACGAACAGAACATTTGACGACCGTGACAGGACAGTTTAGAGAAAATACTGGGTTGTGTGTGCGAGCGTTTTGGTAGTTTGATCGTGTTTTTTCATGAAAAACACGATCCACAGATGTTTCGTATTCGAGAAGTTCGAAAATTTTTCGTGAGTAAACATGGCCTGTAACGTCAACAACTTGAAGAATAACCGGAAAGTAATTCGGAGCTTATTCACGAGGTATGTTAACGAACTTGATAGAACACTCAGTGCTGATACGGTTGATATTGAAACAACGGAGGTTACATTTGAACTTTCAAAGTCGAAATTCGATGAATTAAAAGTACTGAACAGTGAAATTTCAGAACTTGTGTTAGACAGTGCTTCAGAAGATGAGTTGACCAGTGAAATAGTGAGCTGTGAGGAATACAGTAAGAAGTACACCATACTGGGGATGAAGTTCGAGAAAATACAGGTTGATTCGGCTACTACACTAGCAAGTGCACACAGACACGGCATTCCTGATCATATCTCCGGAGAAAAAACAGGTATGCATAAGTTTAAGTTACCTAAAATTGAGTTAAAATGTTACGACGGGAGTATAAAAGGGTGGTTGTCTTTCTGGGCTCAATTTAAAAAGATACACAACGATAACTCTATACATGAGAGCGACAAAATTGAATACTTGCGTCAAACTACAGTACAAGATAGCAGAGCTAGGTGTCTAGTAGAAAGTTATCCAGCTATGGAAGAGAACTATAACAAAATCATTGAGAGTTTGCAGTGTAGATTCGGCAGGGAAGATTTACAGATTGGAGTGTATATCAGAGAACGTTTGAAATTAATTCTCAGAAATTCTGTTTCCAAACAAAAATGTGAGATTGGCGTCCTGTATGATCAAATAGAGACACAGTTGCGTCCACTTGAGACATTAGGCATAACTTCGGACAATTGTTCAGCCATGCTGTTTCCACTTATCGAATCCTGTTTACCTCAAGAACTAATTAAGGTTTGGCAGCGCTCATCGCTTTTTAATGATTCTTCGTTCTCAGGAACTGCAAGCGTTCACTCAAAAGACGAAACCCCTGTTTCCTCTTTAGAAGTTCGGCTTAAAAATCTAATGACATTTCTTGGATAGGAGGTAGGGAACGAACAACGAATCAACTTAGCAGCAGAAGGTTTCGAAATCAAGGAACCAACACCAATTAATGAAGACAGAAAAGAGGGTTATGTTAGGGATAGAATGTTTAGACAAAATAGTGAAATTCCTACAGCTGCGGGACTTATGAATTGCGAGGTTGCCATGTGTGTTTTTTGTGCAATGTCTCATGATAGTGCGAGCTGTTTTAAAGCACAAAATATGTCTTATGAACAACGAAAGGAAACACTTGCGAGAGAAAAAGAGCATGTTATCGCTGTTCAAAGGTGGGACATCAGATGACAAGATGACCCTGCTTTTACTGAACACAGCGGATCTAGACCATGAAGTCGATGAACATCCCCAAGCTTAGGTGTTGAGATACCGTGCCTTTGGCTGAATAGTCTGGGTTAGAAGCTACAAACCATTCCTCTGAGAAATCGGGTCGAATCTCGGGTGTATCTGGCGTTCCGTTCGCATAAGGCTCTGCAAATGGCGATAGACTATACTCAATACTCTTGGGAATGCTATGGAGAAAACAAAAAAAACAAAAACAAACCATCAGGCCTCATCGCAGTGATCCTCTACTCCCTCCACTCTACCAGAGAACTCCTTACAGGAGTCCTCACATCTCCTACCCCTACCTGGAGGCTCCTCACAAGAGTCTTCTCATCCTCAGAGGAGGGCTCATTGAAGGGGTTCTCCTCACCTCCCACACCCCCTGTGATGAGTCATCCGAGTCCTATCCCCAGACCGAGGAACTGACCACCCTAATGACTAGGGTGAAAGGTAATCGGCCCAATAAAAGTTAGTCGGCAAGAAAACAGGACAGGAGAGCGCGTCAAAAGCAGGAACCTACTGCGACTATGGTCTCTGTAGCTTCATCGCCAAAAACAACTCTCCCGGAACCGCTTGAGAAACAAGGGTTCTCGGGCTCCCCCAGAGCGATCCTTGCTGCTCCTGCACCAAATATGGCCCAGCCTGGTGGATCCAGAGAGTCGAGGGCCTTGAAATGCACTCGCTCCTCTGGTTCCATCTCGCAGGACCAAAAACGCGTATGCATTAGCCTTAATTCTTTAGGGAATAAGACAAGAAGCTTTGACGTCGACTGAGAAGACTATGCAGCCTTCTGCAGGAGATTGTTCTCCACGATTCTATTCCATCAGGGTTTGGAACAGGTATCTGATGACAACAGCAATAGATTACGCCTCCAAAGAATGGCTACTAAACACAGTGGTCGCCTCGAAATTCGGAGGGGAGGCGGTCAGTCTCCATGCAGTGGAGCCCTTAGCTCTCCCTAAATGAAGAAAAGCCATGCTATTGGTGTCTAGAAAGTGGCATTTTCCTAACCCGGTGATCTTCAGTAGCATCTATAAACAGAACCAGGGTGTTTCTCTTCCAAATGGGGAGTACTAGAAAAGAAGGAGTAACCTGTGGATCTAAGACTTGTTGTATAGCTGGATGAGTGATCGGTCAACCTTCTCAAGGAGATAAACTTCCAGCCCTACATCAAGGCTACAAGGGCTCAGATAACCTTTTCTGGTCCTGGGACAAAACAAGGCAGACCGGAAGATGGCTCACCCAATGCCGGTCCGCTGGAGGAGGCGGCTGACAAAATGGGGCTACCTAACGAGCCCCCATGAGACTACAACTCTTACAAAACCAAGATTTGAAGAAGATTTTGCTGCCATCACGTCGGTTTAATTTCCACAAATCAATCTACAGCTCGATAAATCTTCAACTGCCCTGCTGTGTGGAAATCTCATTGAGCAAAAAATCAATGTGTCACTGATTCAGGAACTGTGGACCTACCAGGGTCAAGTAAGAAGCAACCTGACCTAGCAGCGGTCAGGTTAAGGTTTAACTTTGGGAGCTTGGAGAGGGAGATAGTAGTTTGTTCTGCCTTATGAGCCTCAACACTTTGAGGAGCAGGGTATTACGCTTCTCCTAACGTGCATCGCCAACGCCCACCACCATTTGATATGAGTGATATAGGACGATAATTTCCCACAGCACTCCTATCATCGGACTTATATATATATATATAGGTATAACTTCGGCCACTTTGAAGTGCTCCGGGCATACACCAGTAGCTATTATTCTATTTATGAGCTCCGCAAGTGCATCAGCAATATTTATACCTATTTTCTGTAGTACATCAATAGTTATTTCATCTACCCCACCCTTTTTTTTCATATTCATTTTACCTACTATTTGCAGAATTTCCATTGGATCTATTGGCTCTAGAAACATTGAGAAATTACTATTATTATCTTTACTCTGATTATTATTTTCAACAGTTTGGCTTCTTAATTTATCAGACATGACTTTGCCTATACTTGAAAAATAACGCCATGTTATGGTTTTCATTAATTACTTTGTTATCTCTATTATCTATCAAAAATTCAATTTTGTTATTATTAAAATTTTTCTCTTTTCCACTAAGCTTGCCATTGACAAACTTCCACATTTATTTTGCGGTGTTTTTATTTTTTTCAAAATCTAGTCTTTCTTTATTAGATTTAGCCTTTTTTAATTCTTTATTATAATAATAAAATGTTGTATACTTTTCATTCATTTATCCACATTCTGGATTATTTTTACGTTCATGGTACATAGATTATTTTATCTTAATCCAATAATATTCGAATCTACCCATGACTTACTTTTAATTTTTTTATTATTATACAAAACTTGATATGTTGATTGATCAATTATATACTCCAATTTACTTATAAACCTATTTGTGCAATCATTTATATTACCTTCTACAATTATACTTTCCTAATTTATTTCCCATATAGGCATTCTAATTTATCATAATTAATCATATTAACTAAGCTATTTACAGGTTTAATAACTTGTTAATAAATTCATCTTATATATTTTCCACTGATCCAACCGAAATAAGGGAAGCCACCGGATATAACAGAATAAGAGCCGAACACTTGGAATTAACCAAAAACGATATGTCAAAACCATCAGCTATTTTAATATATAAAATATTCGAAACAGGGGAATTTCCAAAGACCTGCAAAATTACTGTCATGAAACCTTTATACAAGAACGAAGATGAATCGTAATCTCTGATTAGTAATATTGAAAAAATCGTAGAAAAATTATTTAAAAAACGTCTATTATCATTTATCATGTAATACAATTTGCGAGAAAATCCTAACCAGTCACTGTCTACTGAACAAACACTTTCATACTGTAGGCATGGCGAAGGATCTTATGTAGAAAATGTGTAAATGTGGAAGAAACTGCCTCTCACATCACATCCTGTTGCATTGTAGTCCAAGCAATAGACCGAAGTGCGTGCAGAAATTAATACCTGGAGAAAAAATGGGCGTATAGAAAATTGAATTTAAAGGTGAGTTTCTGGATCATGCAACTTGATCTGAAATGGCGAACATAACCTAAAAAATTGGCAAAGTTGCAAAATGCGGTTTTTCTTAAATAATTGAAAAACTGTAGCTCGGATCGGAAAAAATTGAATGAGAAACTTGTATGTATCGAATAGATCTATCGATTGGTCCTATAATGATTATCAATATCTTTCATACTTCTCGAGTTATATTGAAAAAACCGTTAAAAATTGGGGTATCGAGAAGTCGTTAACTATTACGTTTTCAAATGTATTTTTCCCAGTACATATAGCCCATGGCAAGCTTAGAGAGTGCTTTTATTCCTAATTTGAAATATTTGATCATTTTTCAAAATATATCGATTTTTCGAAAAAAGACGCTCTCATAAATTGGCTAGATCTTCTCAGTAAATAGTCCTAGAGTAACGATTTTGAGCTTATTTTCTTCATGAAGAGTTGTGCTATAATTTTTTCGAAGAAACATAGCGATTTTTTCAATTTTGAGGGTGAAAAAATGACTTTGAGAAAGTTTCCTCTTTTTTCCTGTTTTTTTCAGATAAGCTTCACAATTTTGACTTTAGAAAAATGCTTCTGACGGAAATCAATTTCTGAAATTTTTTCACGAATTATTAAAAAAAAGTTTTTCGTCTTCTATCTTCTGGACCAGCGATAATTTTTTTATTTCAAAACAATCTGTAAGACGCAATGAAGATTATTCAGAAGTGTGTTCTATGAACGTTGATGTTAAATACTTAAGTTTTCAATAAAAAGATATCTGGATATATTTCATTGATTCATAGTATTAGAAATTGAGTTACAAAGCTAAGCGTGCGCGGCTGCCGGAGCGTGAGAGGTAGTGGGGAAGCCTGCGCGCTCGCACTTAAAACTGATTTCGTGTATTCAAAGCGGCTTGTGCTTGCAAAATCTTCAATATTTCGGCTTCTGGATGACGTACCAAAATCTTTTTGTGCTTAATCTGCAGTAGCTCGACGAGATAAACACGAATATCGTATTTATTTCTACTTTCGAATCCCAATAGACTCTGAAATATTTATTGTTCACATTTCTAATTTGTTTTACTTTTCATGTCATTTAAATTACGATTTATTATCAAAACAGTATTTTCCATGTATTACCTCAACTTTTTTGCTCAGGGAATCATACTGACGTTATGCTTGTGGATCTCTCTAACACTTATTTAATTATTTCAGTAAATATATCTTTATGATACAAAATTATTATAAAATATTTATAAAATCCTTAGAATCAAAGTAGCGGTATACAGCTTATACACCTTATATTGCTAAAATGTATTCAAATTGACCTCTTCTTTATTGCAGAATTGCCTCCTAATTCATTTTCTTCTACTTCAATGTGTTGGCTAAGAAGATTGTCGAAAGCGTCAAGAGATTCTTCGATGTTAGCAGGAGCTCCGAAGTTTTCACATTGTGCTGAGTCATAATGTGTGCAAATACTCGTACATTGAAGAAATTTTTTTCTGCAGCCACATACTTTTATTTTGCAACCAGTCGCACAGGTACATGATATTTTTTTCATTATTTCCTCCGGTATCAACGGTTTCTCAGTATAAACTGGCATTGAAACATTATCTGCAACTTTCCATCCCCAGTGAGTTATATCTTTATCGTTGCCCAACCCTCTTTGCAATTGCAAGTAGACTCTGAAGGCATGTTGTCTGGCGGCTCCTTCAGTAGGAGGAAGATTTTCGAATTGGAATGAAGTTCGAGCTGTTGATCGTTTAAAAGATCCAAAGCTATGTTCATTAAGCGTGGTGCCATCTTTCTTATTATAGTATAGCAAAGAAATTATTTGGCACATGTTCCTAGCAATTTCTTCACGAAGAGCATTATCTTTATAGAAAACTTCTATTAATTGAAGGTAATCTGGATTAGAATTCAATATTTTCAATAATTTGTTCTTCCCTTGTTTCTACATCGAAGGAACTATATCACAACCCGATACGGCGTGAAGAAATGCTACATATTTTGATAATTCTGGATATGTTTGCTAAGAACGCACTAAATCAGTTTTCAGTGCGAACGCGCAACGCTTCCAATACACCGCCGCACACTCCGGCAGCCGCGCACGGTTCGCTTTGTTACTAAATTTCAAATACTATGAATCAATGAAACATATCCCAGTATTTTTTCAACGAAAATGTAGGTATTTAACATTGACCTCCATAAAACACACTTCTGTATAATGTGTATTGCGTCTTACAGATTTTTTTGAAATAAAAAAATTATCGCTGGTCCAGAAGATCGTAGGTAGAAAATTTTTCTTTCCAATTCGTCAAAAAAATTTTGAAATCGATTTCCGTCAAAGACATTGTTCTGAAATTGAAATTGTAGAACTAATCTGAAGAAAACATGTTCAAAAAAGAGGAAATTTTCACCCTTAAAATTGGGAAAATCGCTACGTTTCTTTTATGACATTATAGCACAACTCTTGATGAAGAAAATAAGTCCAAAATCGTTACTCTAGGATCATTTGCTGAGAAGATTCAGCCAATTTATGAGAGCGTCTTTTTTTCGAAAAATCGATAATTTTGAAAAAGAATCAATATTCCAAATTTGAAGAAACTGCTCTCTAAGCTTGCCATGGGCTACATGTACAGGAAACAATACATATGTAAACGTAATAGTTAACGACTTCTCGATACCCCAATTTTTAACGGTTTTTTCAACATAACTCAAAAAGTATGAAAGATATTGGTAATTATCATGGGACCAATCGATAGATCTATTTGATACCTACAACTTTCTCACTAAACTTTTTCCGATCCGAGCTATAGTTTTTCAATTACTTAAGAAAAACCGCTTCTTGCAACTTTGCCAATTTTTCAGGTTATGTTCGCCATTTCAGATCGAGTTGCATGAACCAGAAACTCACCTTTGAATTCAATCTCTTATACGCTTATATTTTTTTTCCAGGTATTAATTTCTGCATGCATTTCTGTCTATTGCTTTAACTATTGCTCTGCATTGACATCCCTCAAGAACCGTCACTTCGGAGAATCATAACTGCTCGCAGAAGAACTTTCACAAGCCAGCATTGGCAACATTCTGGGTTTCTAGTGAGCCACAAATCTGATAGAATAGAATAGGATCCTGACCACGGTGCACACCAACGAATTCGGATATACTAGAGTTAGTCAGTCTATTCGTAACTACGGAATTTTGTATCGCCAACATGACGTGTAGAAATCCAGTACGGATAGAGGAATAGTACCCCACGGCATAGGCGTGTATTGTATAGGGTATTTTAAACAGATTTCCAGGGTACCCCACGCCACGGGCGTACTATTTATAAGGCAGTAAGGTACGTTTTTACGTAAAACATCAAAAATAAAAACTTTATAACCAATATTAACAGTGTAGCTGTAGACATAGAAGAATGTTAATGACAAATGTGGGTTTCTTCCATGTTTTACAGAAAAAGACTGGTATTTTGGCAATTAAACTGATTCACTTACTGACCACATTTGTATAATAGTATGGTCGTTTCTTCTTTTGGTGATTGCCATTCACCGATTTATGTGTGCGTGCAAGTAACTATATTGAAGCGCAGACTATAAGCTGCTTATTACTTTGTTCATCTACATCTGGGCAATTAAGTATATTTTTATATATTCTTAACCAGTGAAAACATTTGTTTCTATCGAGGACATTATTAGATCACAATTATTTAATTTATATTGCAATACATTTCACTTTTTTCACCACTACATCAACCTACAATTTGGTTTCAAATCATATCTGTATAAGTATATTCATACAAAATCCATTGTTGGGCCCTATATGGAAAATTTCATGAACAAAAACTCCCGAAAGATGTTTAACATGATTATATACTTTTATTCTATTCTGTCTACTGATATTAAAGTACAGTAGGTATATCGCCACTACAGCATTTTTGATTTTATTTCATCCGTATGCGTCGATTTTCTTGATTTCACGATGTAAGATGGTATATAACTAACAATATGAATGGGGAACATACAAGTAAGAAAAGTTTTAGTAAAATTGTAAACGTTTTATTTAAATAAAAAATTATCAATTTATTTATGTGAGAAAGTATATTGTATATTATGGGGAAGGCTGCAGTGGCTGTTGAAATGTAGTAGTAATTGAAACGGAAACTGATTCAATTAAGGGCTCCTCATTACTACTCATGATATCCTCATTAGCTGGTGCAAACCAAACGCTGCTTTTGGTCATAGATGTTGACGCATATTCACTTTCTGAAAGTTTTGCTCTAAAATAAATAAAACCATATATTAGTAAAACTGCTATGCTCTTAATTAAACATTTTACCTTTTCGGTGCTGAAACATCAATATTCTCTTTGTCGTCTTCATCATGTCTGAAACAGTTTGCAATTATTACTACCATGTTCTATCCCAACATATCTGGAATTACTTACTCAGCGTAAATATGTAGGCGACTTGTACTGGCAAATGCTGGTGTAGCACCACCTTTAAGGTAATTCCTGCCGCCTGGCCTAGTTACAAAGTCACTTTCAGAAAAATGGTCAGAACATACCAAATGTGATCTTTTTACTGCTTCGACATCTAATGCCAAGCTGTTGCACCATATTTCCTTTGATGCTTGGTTTGATGGAAATCTAACAAAAATCTAGCAAATGAATCACGCATCATATAGCATAACTTTATGCTATAAGATTGTAATATTGATTAAAACATAAAAATGTTCTACTATACAGTATATAACAATAAACGCTAAAAATTTTATTGGCATAGTAAATGTAGGCACAATTGGGAGATAGAATAAATTGTAATAGTGATATTATGTGAATGTTTCCTGAAGCAGACCACGAAAATATATACAGACTTCTTGCTAGCCAGTAGAAATTATGTAAAATTATATTTAGAATGAGCCACAAACTGGAAATCTCACAATATTACTAACTACACTTCTTGATACAATTCTTCCAAGCCCCTCAATTGCTTTGTTGTGCCCTTCTTGCTAATGAAATTAACTTATATAAACATTATCATTGATTAAGGTGATACTCACTTATAAAATCTCCTCTTTTCATTTTCTTTAGCATAATGCATTCTGCATACAATGCAATATTTCCCCATACTGAATTATATACAAAACTACACTTTCAAATAAATGTCACTTTTCTTGACAGTAGGTACACGATTAGCGGCGGCGAATTACGAGTGCCAATATCGGAGATCTCTCTATTCAATCTTTATTTCTCCACACGATTGCTGGGAAGGTAGATGACAGTATGGTGGGAGAGAGACATGTTGGCGATACTCAAAAATGACTTTAGCTTATTCTAGTATATCCGAATTCGTTGGTGCACACAATGGATCCAACTAACTGGCCTAAGTCCATTTATAGGCCAAGCCCCCTTCCCTCAAATGATGATAAAGATTCCGAAAAACTATACAAGATATAACATTCAGTTTTTGGTAACATATAAAAGGCAGTATGAAGAGTTTTATGAGATTATTTTCTATTATATAGGGTATTTCAAACAGAGTTTTAATATATCAATCTTAAGGCTTTCTAAATATAACGCCCTATATTTTATGAATTTTTTGGCTTCTACGCTGTAAATTATGTCAACTTTACTCCCCCTATACCTATCTGTTGCCAATTTGAGGAAAATTATTTTTTTATGAAAACAAAAACACGGAAACAGTTTTATATAGGCGACATATATTCACCTGAATTTATTCATTAAATGTGTATAGTATTTTAATTTTCTTTACAGAATGATCAGAAAAAATTGTCATATATTGAATTTTCCAAACATGATCATCCAATTCAAATAAAACATTCTGTATCTCTGCATTTTATATGAAAGAACAGTGAATTTCCTATGACATCTATGGAGGGTCGTACATATACATAAAATTGATAATTGAATGGTCATTGATTTTTTCCAAAAACTCTTCAAACGCTATGTTTTTCTTATCTTAATTAGATCGTGGGTTCTATATTTCAAAAATTAACTAAGGTAATATAAGTAATATTTGCATAGGACAAATTATTTTTGAGTTCAGTAAGGATAGATCAATCAAGGTATATTAGGTTGTGTTGACGATTTCCCAGATCACTGGTGCAAAGTTTATACATTTATTATTATTATTTATACTGACCTCAGGCGCCAGAACGGCTTTTTATTATCCTCATGCAAGGAGCGCTAGTGCATATGTAACACATGTGTTGCAGAAATCTATTGAAAAACATGGGGAATATCTAGCTGTATCATTGGATATCTCCAAAGCATTTGACCGAGTCTGATACCAAAGCACAGTCTATGTGGTGGTTGATGGAGTATCCCCCAATACACTGGTTATCAATGCTGTTGTTCCACAGGGATCTGTCTTGGCACCAACTTTGTTTCTGCTCCATATGAACGATCTGTTAGGAGTGACCACCTGTCCCGTTCACATCTTTGCAGATGATGGTACACTTGATACCGCTTTCTCATCTGGAGCCACCCAAACCCCTATACTATACTAAAACCCCTATACTATACTATACATCCATTGAAGCCAGAGAAGCGAGAAAGGGACGCAATTATTGGAGATCTGGCAAAGATTTTGAAATGAGGATCTGTTGATCTAATAAACTATAATGCTCCAAAACTCAAGCTAGCGTCTTCTCCAAGAAAGCGGATCTCTTAATCCATAATATGATGATGCCAGGTCTAAGTATTCTCATGAAGTCTTCCGTAACAAAGCTCGAGATCATCACCAGCAGCACCTTCCCATGAAATGATCATGTGAGGTCCATTGCGGAAACCCAGCAGCTACTGATAATCACCAAAGCACAGATTTTACCTGTCCTGGGGTAATGTTCACATTTTTAGAGTCCGGCTCTCAAACATACGCTGAAGCTGATAATCTTCTATCCAGAAGAGAGCTATTCGTTTTATTGATGATGTCACACTTACGACTTGACTTCTCCAGAACATCGTAGAAAGGTGGGAGATCTCTCCGTTTTCTATAGATATTTACATGGTCGGTGTTCATCAGAAATCTGGTCTGTTGTTCCACCACAAGAGATTCCAGATAGGCGGACTAGACGAGCTAAAACTAGTTACCACTTCACTGTCAAACTCGAGACCTGCCGATCTTCTTCCTACCAGACTTCATTTTTTCATCGAACAGCGAAGTTGTGGAACTCTTCACCAACTGAGGTCTTTTCATATGCCTATAACATCCAAACCTTCAAGAAAAATATGAATGCCTTACTTCTCCCTACATTCCACTACTGACTCACACGATGCTCTTCGAACATTTTAGGTTTCCCTCTCGTATAGACAAAGTATAGAAAAAAAATCCGGTTCGGTAATTTTCTGAGTGCTCAAGCTTGGAGCTCCATCACTTTTAGAGAACAGCGCTAGTTTCTACAATTTCATTCAAATTTCTCATTCTATTAATATTTTGTATGCTGGTACTGGGGAAGTTTTGCATAGCAGGCATATTCAAATTTTCCACTTAACGAAGCCGAGTTGCATTTTTCTAATCATCTTCGTTTTGTTTTGGAGCCGATAAGTTATCGCGCTTACCTAGAAAAATATTTACGAATTTTCCAGATCTTTGTATACAATTTGTTAGATGAAAATAATTGTGAAATATGTATATCTTATAATATTTGTTAATAGATAGGGTCAAGTTTATAATTATTAATATGTATTTAATCGTAGGTTTTATCATTTCCTAGAGATACGTTTCATATAACGTCTATTGTGTCAGCGAATGTCTCATTCGTTTGACGTTATTTTTGAAAATAAACTAGAAACAGATGGCATCTCCGGCACATAAAGAGATGTGTTGTCAGCTAGATTTGTATATAATGTTAAAAATCAATCTAAGCCCTATATGTCAAGAGAGCAAAATGGATTGGTAATAACATAACATTCACGACAATAATTGTGACAACTCGCTTTGCGATGAAATCTTACCTCAGTTGGTATCTTAGAACTTGATCCAATATGTACCATAGATTGACTTCAAAGATATATGTCGATTAACTTATGAAGTCGTTGAGAAGAACGCCGTTGAAATTCCTGCAATTCGGAACGAAAACCTAACAGTTGGGAAAAGTCGGTTTACGGGATTTACGCTAGTCGAACTTTTTCATAGCGACTTCATACGCAACAAGCTTAGCCAGAATGAAAAGGTTTAATATTAATACCGTCGCTAATTTCCAGATTGAGTCAAAAGTAATATTGAATTGGTATTCATTTTCGGCATCAGATAAACAGTGTTTCCAAGATAAGGATGGCTAACATGGGGATATCGGAAACGGTAATAGATACAATAATGGTTAAATAAGGGAAATTTTCTCAAATACAGAGCCACTCATATAAGGTATGGAATTTTCAATATCAATTTTGATTTTCCAGTTATTGAAAAATAAGAAGTTTTGATTTTCTATCAATTTTTTTCTGGCGTTATCGTCAGGGATAGAACAAACTGGAAAACCCTTCTCTGAAGCCACTTTTGATCAGTTTTCCATGGTAGTATAAGTTTTAATAAGGGGCGTTTCGTTTTCAATTTTGTTTTTGAACGGGTTACTTTTTTTTATTCAAGTTTCTGTTCTTGTTTTAACAATTATTGAGAGAAATCAACCCCAACTGTTGATTATCTTGAGAATTCGGCTACTCAATTTCATAAGATCTCCTCTATTGCATACTCATACTTGAAATTTTTTTCAAATAAACCGAAATGTAATCAAGTTAGAACATTTGATACATCAATGAATGTAAAATGAAAAATACCAGTGAAAATCGCATAAGAATTTGAAAAAAAACAGTTTGTGATTGTTGATCGAAACGTCGGATTTTAAGACATTTTTCATTTTGTTCCATCTCGGACGGTAAAAAAATGAATCAAACAAATTCGCTTTTCCAAAAATAACCTGCAAATCATGAATAATACTGGAAATTCTATACTCACATGTGGATGACCTCTTGGTTGCATAACTTTTTCCCGATTCTACCAAAACTGTATCTCCACAATAGACATCCTCATCTTGGACATAACAAAATTAGGGATTCAACTAAAATAAAGTCAACACCAAATAGATCATCTTACGTCTCGTCAGAGCAGAGAACGAAACTGCATTGCCCCTGGTTGGGTATTCCCGGAAATGTTAATGCTGCATGATGTTTCATTAGTTTGGCGCCTTAGATCTGTTACACAAAAAAATTTCAGATTGCATGAAACAGATTTAGTACGACAGATGAACTTTCAGCATTTTTTGCAATATACAATTTGGATGTAAGGCGACCAGATCCATTATCAGACAAAAAAAAAAGTTCGGAGTTCATTTTAATGTTGACCTAAAACATCCAGTATAATATATACGTATGACATCAATGTTTTGTTCATATCTAAAACGTTATCATTTCATATTGAAATACCTATTCGTAACTGCTCTCCCTGATATTCAACATGAAGACTTATTTCATTATCATCTGAAGTTGAATCAGAGTGAAAATTATTCTTGTATTCTGAAATAGACGATTTTGTCCTCATTCATGTTATGAATACCAATTATTTCATATGATATAGATTTGAAGATAAATCACTGAAGTATCCATGTTCTATCGAAATGCCAATAGCGTTTGTATAGTATTTTTTCAAACCACTGGTGAATATTGAAATCGATAATGAAATATTGTCCGTTCTTATAAACAAGTTCCTCTGCTTATTCAAGTACGCCCACCTTTAATCCCTGCCAGGCATGATCGCTGAAGCAGAACTTAGTTAGATAATTCAGGATCATCAAAAAAATTAATTAATTATTCCACTCCCATCAGCTTCACTCGCACTCTTCTGGCAGATACAGCTCAGGACTGGTCAACACATGGCACAACACCTACCAACCTATCTCCGCCTAAACGACTACACAACTCAAATGGTCCTCTACACCTGAATAATTAATCAGCTCATTCATAATACTATGTAAAACCTAGGTTTGTTTTGTTTATAGTAATTGATAAGGGTGATTGTTTCCCATGTATAGTGATTCAATCGTTGTTCAAATCCTATGCTATTTGAATATAATATTTTTTACTTCTTTGCATAAGCACCAGAATAGGAATGGAGTAGATTGCACATAAATTTTCATATCGAGAGGAATATACTTTGACATATAACTTATATTTATATGATTCAGTTCCTGGTTCCGAACCGCCTCTCCTTAGAAGTCCTTTATGATATTTGTCATTTTATAAGAAATTACACCAGGAGTATTATCAGTGAAATATATTCTCTTTATCACGATATTTCGCTAACTTAGATAATAAAATCTAGAAGTAATGGAATTCGCTGTAAGGATGCTGTCGTTTATTTCTAATATTCATCAATCTTGAACGAGTTTTTTCCGGTAAGTAACGTGAAAACACTGTTTGATGAACCCTAGATTATGATCATATTTACTTTTTTCCCAATAGGGATCAGTTCTCACGTTTCGGTGGATCGTTATTCATTGTCAAACTGTTCATGTGAAACTTAGATGTAAAAATGTTCAAATTGATAAACTTCTTGGTTTCTTGATAAATGGTTTACTCTATTGGAGAGAAAGTTACAGGCATAGACCTATTATTCTAAGGAGATGGAACATCTCATTCATAAAACTTCATTTGACTTGTCGCAATGATTACAAGAAGTATGACAAAGAAAATCAACGGACCTCTTTGTCGTCGAGTCATAATTACTCCTTATTGGCAACGCTGTAACTGAATGATGCAGTGGAATGGAACAGTTCTATATTTAAAAATTTAAATTTTCTATAATTCGATTGTATATTCCAGGTTACCATAAATTATGGAATATTTTTCAGAGAAAACGACATTTCAACAGTAGTACTTCTAATATAACCAATAAATAATGCTATGGACGTTTTTATAATAATTACAAATGTCAATCCGACACACAGAATAACTAATCAGGCAACAGCACATTCCATACGGCCATACTTGTAATATACAGCGGTCTGAGTGCCCCGAAATTTTGGCAACGTCTGATCGTGTTCAAATGTAAACAATTCTGTCTCCTTAGGATGATAGGTACAGGAAAGTTCATTTATGGTGCTCAAAATAAAAATTGCGCTAGCCACTGCTCGAAGGAAATTATATACACCACAAGACAGGACTGAGACAGAGACAGAATCAGTGGCTTATAAGAAGAGTAAAGTTGCCTTGATCAAATGGATCAAGTTTAAGTACTAGGTATACATATAATACTTCTATTATATATAAATTGTCGGGAGATAGGTCACATAAACAATGAAGACCCATTGGTGACCTATGGTTATTATTACCTATTTCCCGAGAATTTATATATAATTCATACCTAGATCAAGAATCTCATGATACTCATACATAGTTAGCGTCCTATCTTCGGCTGTAAAAACCTATAGCAATTATAAGCTGGATGGAGAGTTTGGAAGAGGCTGCCGCTGTACATCTGCGTCATTCGCGTATTCCAAATGTTGCAAGTTGCAGCATATTTGTCAGAGTGGTAGCACACATTCAAGCAGGCACACTAGATATACAACATGTTACAAGGTGCGAACGGTTGGTCTGGCAGATACGCTCATCGAATGCCTTCTATACTAAAGAACTTCAGACGAAAGATAGATCACGTTGGCACTACAACGACTGTCCGAGATATCTCTTTTACGTTGGCAATATAGAAATATTAATTCTACGGGGATAGATTATTCCGTGAATTCAACTTGCTCGTTGCAACAAGTTGCTCTGAATACTGAGCTTTCCGATAAGCAGTCAGAATACTGCAGAATATCCATCCCTATAATGTAACATTTCTCCAGATGTTCCGGGAGAGGAAAGACGATTGAATTTTGCGAGATTATGACCGATATGATCATTGCAAACTCAGACCTGTTCAAGAATATTTGCTTTAGCAATGAATGCACTTTTTATTTTTATAAACAGAATATTTCATATGTGACGTAGATCTTTAAAAAGGACTTGTTTGAATCGGGATACTTAGTGATGCCATATTCATCCAAGGAAATTCGAATGTCTGTTTAAAAATGCTGCAGAATGCCATAGCTTCTCTGATGACTCTGATTTTTCTCGTGAGGGCAACTCATGAATGTAGTCTGAAAAACTTGATCGGAAGACTTATGACAACGTATAATTCCGTTAGTATTGCTAGTGAAACATGTCAAAAGGTGAGCCCTACGGGTGCTGTATTACCATCTATTGCACTAGTTCAGAATAGACCAAGAGCTGATGCTGCGCTACATGCCAGGAGATATTGATTCCGTTGTCGGGAACGAAAATTATCAGGAATACCCGTTTTCGATCGTCAGGTCCATACGAGCGAATAGGCCTGACGTTGTCCTCCCTCGATAAACAAACCAATACTATGTATGTCTTCGAATTCTCTGCTAGGGCAGACAAGAACATAGTTTTTACAGAGGAGGAAAAATGGACAAAATATCAAGATCTTCTGTTCGAACTCCGCATTCTATGATCAACCCACAAGGTTGTACCGGGATATCAAAAATTATCTTGGTCAAGAGTGGTTGTGGAATGTAAAACGTGTGTCTTACTTTAAATTTTTGAATATGTTTTGTTGTGTCAGAATATGTTAAGTCATTGTTCTGAAATTTTCTAATTCAGTTTTTGAATCATGCCTCTTACCACACAGCACAAAATTTCCATGATTGAAGCCTATTTTCGAAAGGGTGCGCTAGTTAATGGAAATTGGCAATACAGTCAACGTTTGTGTTTGGAGCACTTTCCAAACGTGGCAATATTACCGAACAATTTTTATGCGTGCCTTACACATTGTGTTGAAGTGTTTAGCAAAACTGGTTGTGTGACTCATAAAAAAGGTGCTGATAGACCAAGAGTTCGTACAGAAGAAGTTGTCAATGACGTTCGTCAACGTATGGAAGAGGAGCCTGCAAATCTTTGAAACGTCTTTCTTAGGAAATTGGACTTTCGTATGGAACATGTCAGAAGATTTTGAAGAAACTTGAACATGCATCCATATAAGATGCAAGCACATCAAGCTCTTCTCTCAAAAAAGATTTTTGATAACCGGCTGATAAGTTTGCATACAGAAGTTGAGTTTCCTCCGAGATCACCTTGTTTGACAATTATGGACTATTTTATATTTCCTTAATTAAAAAACAAGATTTTCGCAACACCGGTAAATAATTTGCAAGAAGTTCAACAAAGAATAGTTCAGCAATGTGCAACCATAAGGCCAGAAATGCTGCAAAACGGTTTTCACAGCATGAGGATGCGCGTCAACTTGTGCATCGAACAAAACGAGGAACATTTCTAACAATTACTGTAATTTAGTTTTTCTTGTTACTAAAACTGTTGTTTCATAATTTGTAGTTCATTATTGTTTTACAACTGAAATAAATAGGTATGAAATTTGTTGGTTATTGATGATGTCAGTGTGACATTGACATAATTATTTCAAACTTGAAGTAAGACACACGTTTTAGATTCCACAACCACCCTTGACCAAGATAATTTTTGATATCCCGGTATTAGTGGTTCGGATCATCGGCGTTTTGAGCGGAATTCTGTCTTCTCTGCATTCGAACTTGAATATCAATCCGGCCTGCAAGAATTCTGCACAGATTTTGATAGATCGGAAGCAGAAGGCAGTCATTCTGGGTTCAATAAGGCTAGTTAGGGCGAACGATTTGAGAACCTGAAGCCACTTATCGACCAATGAGGAGGAGAAGCTTCAGTTAACGGATTAGGATTTTTGGGGCGATTGTCTCGATGTCGTCGGAGTGCGCAGCAGCACGAAAAAGGGTGATAGTGTAAACTTAATTATATAACATTCCACAGTGGTACCTCATATGGTATCACTGAGAATACCCAAGGGGTAAAACACAAATAACAAAAGGATGTCAACTTCGTGCGTCTATTTAGATCTGCTGTTTCTTGATCAAATCATCCGCCGACTCGAGAAATTATGTGCTTGGGTATATATTTTTATTTATGGTTACATATGTAATTGTTCAGATTATCAGATACAATTGTTTGAAACTTTTATTTATTACTCGCATTAGAATGAAATAAAATTGACTGATTACATTCCTGAGAAATTAAGATTCGAATAAACAACAGCAGATGCTGAGGTGTGAAAGGCTGAGTGCTCTACTCTCTCTCTAGGTAGAGATAGGAAAAGGCGTCATTACAAAATTGTACATAACAAAAATCACCGGTGAAATACTATTAGAAATGTGACACTGCATGCGGAGCAGGGACAATGTTGTTCCTGGTTGTTGTTCATGTACGATTCTAGAATAACAAGAGCAATTTGAAATAGAATTTTGATGGTTACTCTTATTTTTTTCATTTCGGATTTGTCCAATGTTGGACTTAAGTTAACCAATAACTCATGATCTACTTTGAAATTCCAAATTTCAGATGTTTCTGCAAAGTATGCCTCCATACAAAATAATGTATCAATTTAAGTACTACATCAATGCAAATACAAATACGTATCGTCAATAGTTTGAATGACGTAAACTTTAATAATTGTGTCTACATTCTACGTGAGGATGATGCAGATCTTATGAGAAGACATGAACTGCGTATTATCTGATCCTAGAACAAGAGCATTCTTTTTGCAATGTGTAGGTATATAATAGTAATTGACGACAGTTAACAACTATTCATGTTTGACACATAAATTTAGGAAAGTTGAGGAACAAACAATTATTATCACTTCGCTGCTTTTGTTCCAAATGAAGTCGCCGTTCAGCTTATCCATGGATAATTCTTTTATCATCGGAAATATATTCCAAGATTTTGGCTTCTATGGATTGTTAACGTGATGCGTCGATGTATCTCATAAGCTCTCATTTACATTCTTCGTGGAACCACCGAAGTTGAAGGCTTTTGATATAGAATTCAATCTTCTGAACTTTCTGAATGTATGGAATAGGAATAATTTGTAAAGAATTCAATAACATCAACCAGACTAGTAAATAACTCACAGATCTAGTGCGGCACTCTCTCTATCCTCGACCATATCTGCCAGCCATTTTAATCAAGGAAAGAAACAGTTAGAAGGAAGTTCTGTAAACACGAAATAATTTGATCGCTTTTAAGAATTAGAAAATAGCAGACAATCCGGCCGTTGATTCGATACTGAGAGCAGAGCAGGATCAAGAGTCTACGTTTCATAGCCTTCTCCGGTCCATAATGCGTGCGCATAAGCTGTAACTAAGGGCGGAACTTATGTACTATGTTTATTACATGAAATTTATTAGAGCTAATGAAATTCTATTAAAACGAATTATATATCGACTGTAATAAGAATGTCATTTCTATATTCCATCTAGAAGCATATTTTATGATAGAGTCTGGTAAGAACCATTGAAATAATGTGGTCGTACCATTGACAATGTTGACATACGGTAAATGAATTGCGTATTGTATACCTGGAGTTGAAAAATATATTTCTTTGTTGAAATCAAATTTTTTCTCTCGAAAAGTAAGTCAGTTTATCCAACTGCTGCATTCAAGACAGTTTAGCAAACTTGTGATTCTGGAAGACTGCACATTGTTAATTTTATCATTTTAGTTGCAAAGATTTCGTTTTCATCCTCTATTTTACATACCTTTAGAAAAAAAAATCTTAAAAATGTTGAAAGTTTCTGTTACATATTGATACTATTGTTGAATGTGTTTGTTAATGCAATGTACTGGATGGTACCATTTATCCTTTTATAACGGTTGTCCTACAACAGAATGCCGGAACTAAAAACTGTCATAGAACATAGTAACTCAGAAGCTAGTAGTACAGAGCCTAGTGGTATAGACCTAGAACATGACACCTCTCCCACATAATACAGTTTATGCGTAGTCTTCATGATTACTGAGTTGTGATTTCACTATCGCGCAGATCTACGCACTAAAAAAGGATTAGTACTTATTCGTGTATTCGTATCCGCACTAACTGAAACATCACTAGGTTCGTTCCAATCACTGACGGACCTGTAGTCCCCGGAATTGATTCTGGATCAAAGTTGACTGGTTGCGGTGTGTATAGGACAGATGACTATTCAGTACCTCTGCGTATCTGATCGACGTGACGCCTTTGTAAGTTACCAAAATCATTCGTGCTTTCGTAGGAAACGGGTTCGATGGATCACACAATAGTTTCGTGAATTCATTTAGGAGAACCACTGTAACTCCAACTGCATACTGATTCTTCTGGTGGAAACTATCTAGGCAAATCAGGCTCTGAATTACTCCTCCGCTGGATAGAATTTGGGTGTACGATAGTTAGATGTGTAAGCAAACGACGTTTGATCAATATCTCCCAGGACTCATTTGGACTACCATTGATGGCGTAATGTGTTAGTTTAAAAAGAATCTGGCTAGCCTTCACAATCTCCCTCCAACAATTAAGAAAGAGTTTCCTCTGTTTCCTGAACCACGCGCTCAGCTTACACATTAAATGATGGGTGGTAGACCATGTGTAAAAATTTGACGAAGAACAGTTATTGTAGCATACGGCGAAGTAGATGGAACATGACGTACCTCTATCCATTCTAGATGAGCATCTATCAATGTCACAAGCTTCAGAAGGTCATTCCCATGGATGTAGTGGTGCCTTCTTCGGCTCGTTTTGATGATGCATTGTCTAACAGTACTTCCTATATGAGAGTCCATGTTAGGTCACCACATGTAGCTTCTTGCTTTCAAGTTCCTTGCGAACCATGCCAGGATGTATTGAATGTAATATTTTAGAGCTTGGTCCATATCAGCGTCCGGAATGACAACTCTGCTCCTCCACAAAATACAGTTTCTGTATAATGATAATTCCAGATTCTTGAGATAAAAAGGGTACCTATCCTTCTGAAATGTGAACACTCACTTGCGATAAGAATGGGTCTTTTGCCGTCATTCTGCCACCAACTCTGCCTTATCACAATTTTCAGGCATGAGTTCTGTCATCAGCACATTTGAACCGATGGTTCCATTGTTTTCGATTATTTACGGCCATGGTTCATAACCCAGTGCATCCGCATGCGCAATGTTTCTCCCAGCCTTGTATATAAGTATGTAATTATAGTCGGAGAAGAACATGATTGGGATGTTTTCACTTAGTAAACCTAGGATAGGTTTATGGTCAGTACATATCACAAACTCGCGACCGTATGAGTAATTGTGAAACCTTTCAAGAATAATACCAAGTCCTTCTTGATCTAACTGCGAATATTGACGTCCACTGTCATTGAAGGTTTTGAGTGGTACGCAACTGACGCTTTTGAACCATCGTCCCGTGAGTGGCTTAAAAATCCTCCTGCACCGAAAAGTGATGCGTCGCACGATGGTATCAAATGTTTTGAAATATTGTAGTGCACTAATAAAGAATCTGATGTTAGAAGTTCCTTCCTGTTCCAACAATGTCCCATTTCCCAAGCACATCACCAGAGCTAGGGAAATACGCACTTAGAAAACCCAAGAATATGCACAAAAACCAGTTGAAATATGCACTAAAATATGCTTGCATTTAAATATGCACTTAAGAAACGCAGTAATCTTTGTATTGAAGGTATTTCATTTATTATGTGCTAAAGTCACAAACAATATTCATTAAAATTACTATCAAGAGCTACCTATTTATTCTTTATTATGGTTTATTTTCTACTACCACTCATTGTATTATAACTTATACTATGTAGATTCATTTTATTTATTCATTATCAATATTATCATGATTATATTCATTAATTCATCATTATTATTATTACAGTTAAAACTTTATATTATTAAACGTTTTTCTAAATTTTCTAGACAAAAACTGTGCCGTTCATCTGATAATAATTGTTTGTAGGCGGCAGAACTTCTTTCTACTTCACATGAAGTGAAGGGAGCAAACTTAAAATATTGTATAATTGAGGGTTCTACCAGTAAAATAAAATTATCTTCACAATTTCTCATTTTAATAATATCATTCATTTCTATTATTTTTTGATGGCCCTCATTTTCCTTTAACACCGTGCAGAATTTCTGATACACTTTGTCGGTTTCCCCGAGGTGTTCAATTTTTTCATTTATTGGATTGATAATTCCAATGCTATGGTTCAACGAAATGTCTAGCTTTTCAAATTTCGTAATTGATTCAGCAATATTTACAAAATTGGTTTGGATATGTCCCAAATGACTTTTCAATAACGGATTTTTTAAAACTTAAACACAATTTTTTATAGCATCTGAGCTATCTCCCTCAGAACTACAAATGACGTCTCTAATTACCTCAAAACTATGGGTTTTGAAATTTACAGAATTTAACCACGTTCCACATCAAGTTATCACAAGTTCAGGTGATAAAGGCACATCAGGTAAACGATCTTCAAACACCTGAACTCGCAGAGAGCCTTTTTGAATATATTTGATACAAGACTATTGACCATTGGAAATTCTGTCCTCACAACTTCTACTACTCTATTTAAATCATGGGCTAAGCAAGTAACATGTATTAAATTTGGAGAATATATTTTTAAGTTTTGTCCAGTCTTGATCATATATGGCGCAGCGTCATTTAACAATAACAAAATCTTTTCTGCTGGTATTGGTTCAGTTGAAAAAAAGTTACCAAGAGATTCATTCACAAATCTAGAAATAGTTAGATTGTTAGTTTTTTGCAACTACTTGACGGAAACTAAATATCCGGTGGTGCTACACTCACTCCCGTTCAAACTTCCTTTATTTAAATTTGCAATATACCGTCCTTCAACATCAGTCGTCTCGTCAACAGATATCCATATTGGATTATTCCTAATTGCGGTTTAATCGCTTCAATAGTAAATTGAATGTTGGAATCCACATACTTTTTTTTGTATGGTCGTAGTAGAAGGAACGTGAACATCTTGGCAGTACATGGTTAAAAATGTTTGATATAAAGGAATTTTCCAATTTTGCAATTGGGATATTGCAATCTACCAGCAAACTGCATAGATCTTTATTAAAATTTTGTTGGTCCGGAATTTTCGTTTGATTTGTAGTGATGAACTGCTGAACCGAATCTTGAGGCTTTTGTGCACGAGTTTTATGCATTGTGGTGCCCAAGTGTTGATCAACTTGGAACTTTTTTTCACATGAAAGCTGGAAATTGTAAATAAAAAAGTTAACCAATGAACTTGTACTACTTCGCCATTGTAAGACTTATTTGGATTGGTTTACACCTCTTCTAAAATTTTGTATACAGGATGTAAAACAAAGGGAGGTTTCCTCAGTCAATTTTGATCTTGGAAACAGCGTTAACCAAACACACTGCATTTCAGAATTTGATAAAATTCCCGGAGTATAGTGTAAACTATTATTTGAATTTTGATCGTAGAATTTTTCTTGAAAAAGATCAGAGGTTTCAAAAAAACGTCACATTTTCATCATAGAATAAAACATAACGTATCAATTTATGACGAAAAAACAATGGAAGCAAGTCAGTGTCAAGACCATGTTTACAAACCTTTGCTTAAAATAATTTTAAAACCAGTGCCTTAAAATAAATAAATTTCAGACACTTATACATACCTATTCTAAAACTTATATTTCAACGTGAAGTTACACTTGGTTTATGTTTTTAGAAAAATGGAAAATAAAAAACACGAAAATCAGAACAAGAATTACTTAGACATAATAATACTTACCGGTTTGTTGCAAACTGTTCAGAATAATTAGTTCTCATCAATAATTTCAAAGTCTTCCTTATTATTAATCCAGTTGTTCAGAATAATTGATTCACTAGCACTTTATTTTGGCATTATCACACACTGCTGATAAACACTTAAGCAAACAAAACTTTCCTGAACTAACTAAAGACAGGACAGAACGAGATCCTACATTCTTTTCAAACTTCAGATTTTGAAGGAGGTGTGATTTCAATGGCTCAATGTCAATAGTTTTCTCCGCTTATAAAATCTGGAGACGATTACAATTAGGGTATTTTGGTAACACAAATTCTGAAAATTTGTTAAGCTTTCGGGAAAGACCATATCTATTTTATGACGGCAATCGGCCTATCGCTCAGTAGGGTCTATTGTCGTATTATGATAATACCGATATGGGGTATTTCAGAGGGAAACCTACTTCGCTTATTTCATTACCTGTTTCCATAGATGTTTGTCCATAATGGAAATTTTTATTTTTTGCAGAAATCCGAAAATACCTGAAAATATGCAGTTTCAATAAATGCATTCTGCTTATTTCTCGAGCTCTACACATCACTATTCAGTAATCGATGTAGTGGTTCGGCTATCGTTGCCTTATCTTTCAAAAAGGAATCTTAGAAATTAAGGTGAACCTGAAATATTTTCAACTCACGTTTGTTTGTAGGCTCTGGGGTATCATGAACAGCTCGCATTTTTTCTTGTGTCAGGCGCACGCCACCGGCATCGATTTTGAGTCCGAGAAAGTCTATGAGCCCCGTGAAAAATACACATTTGTCTTTCCGTAGCTTAAGTTGATCCATCGAAAATCGTGTTAACACTCCCCGTAAGCGAGCACACGATAGTAGTAGTACCGCAGATTGAAATGTAGCAGTGATAGGGGAAAATCCCTTTCAAGACTATTATTAATAAGTTATTGATAAATCTGAGGCTCAACATTCAGTCCGAATTGCAGAAGCTTAACCATAAAGCAACCCTTATGTGTAATAATCGTTTGTAGTTTCTTGGATTCGGTAATTGTAGGAAAGCTTGAGCCATGTCAAATTCCGCAGAATATTGTGCACCTTGTAGGTTACTAATCATTTCTCCGACGGACTCCACTGAATAGGAATATGGTAGTAAGACTTCATTTAGTGTGCACTTACAGTCACCACAAATTCTAATTTCACCGTCAGACTTGGTCACACAAACACGATCGGTGTAATCTATCGTGAATGTCGTATCTGTTCCAGAACACTCTGTTTACAAAGTTTTCCGATCTCGGTTTCTATTTTAGGTAGCAAAGCAAGAGGTACATTCATAGATTCAAGTGAGATAAACAGGCACTATTTGTCTATCTATGTAATTTGATTGCTAGTCCTTTCAATCCAACTAAGGTTTCTGAGAACCCTTTTGGAAATTGTTCCAGGACGACACTGATATTTTGTTGAATGTGAACCAACATCTTGTTTTCCTAATGCATCAAACCAATTTCGACCTAATAGGTTAGTAACACTTCTTTCGTAAGAGACTATCGGAGGTGAAGAAGCACTTTTTCCATTTAGTATAACATTTGCATTGAAGAATCCAGCAGTTCTGATAGTTGTATGTTGAAAATCTCTAAGTGTTATACTACATTCATTAAGAACTGGAGAGTTTCATGCCACAACTTCTTGAAACTTGCTAATGAAATAATTGAACAGCTAGCACCTGACAATTTTCATGGGATAGTCTTTATCATTCAGTCGTACAGTAGTTATGTAAGATCTTCTTGAAGCATTGTCTGTATCACACGTAAATACAGTTTCCTCTAATTCAATTTGTGAGATTCCTGAAGAGACATCGTTACATTCAACTTGATGTGTATTAGATTAGAGCTGTTTCAATTCTTTGGGCACATTTTTTCTAAATGTCCTATTTTATGACAGTACCTGCAGATAGTTTTACATATTTGCAAGTATTTGCTCGGTGTGACATATCACATAATAGCAATCTTTATCATTCTGTCGTTCAGGTATCATATTAGTTTCCGATGCCTGAACATTTATAGAACTTGATCGGTGGCTATTAAATTCGAGGATAACCCACGGTGGTTAACCCTATCTACTTTCTCAGCTTGCGTTTTATTCACAGCAGCATTGTTATTGATTCCATATGTGGAATTTCTCATTTCACTAATGTTTTTTGTAGCAGTTTCTGCAGATACAGTATGCGAGAAAGCAGATTTGAGAGTAAGATCCTCTTCTGATAACAAGCGTTTCTGTAGAGCAATATCTTTTACTTCACCAACGATTATATCTCGTAGATTATCGTTCAGCTGATTAGTGAAATTGCTCTTTTCCGCAACTTTCCTTGAAGCGCCGACGTATGAAGCAATGTCCTCCCCATTATCCCTGCTATGAAGAAGAAAACGTTGAACAATCTCTGATGTCTTCGGTGTAAAATGCTGATTTAGTAGTTCAAGGATCTGATTGGAAGATTTCTCATTCGATTTTTCAGGAGCACAAAGTGAACGTTCGATTTTGTATGCAGCAGTTTCGCAAGCAGCAAGTAAAGTAGCCCTCTTCTTGGCACGATCGTCTATTCTGCTAGCCTCCAAATAAAATTCTAGACGTTCTGAATAAATCATCTATAACCAGCGTTTTGCAGAGTCAAATTCACCAAGATAATGTGATGCAGACACTTTGTACGTATCGGAGTTTAAAACTTACCTTCGCGTGAATTTCGAGTTAACCTCGTCGTCATTACATTTGATAATATTTGTTGAGAACGTCGCGGGCTTGATATAAAGTTCAATGCAGTTAGCCAAAGGTCCTTGTACAATGTCCCCTTGCTCTACCCTCGATACTACACTGCTTGGCAGAATCCTGAGGTATGGTTTACGCTTAGATCCTTTATGTCATCGGCCGTGATGATCCCCGGGCCTAGCCAGGTAAACCATGTTCGGATAAGCGCAGGGCATGTCAAAAGAAATAGGTTGACGACTGCACCTTGTTCAACCTCGCTTCTCATAAAGAAAGGATTGTCGCTTCTATCCACTGCATGTTTGAATTTCATCGAATTTCCGTAACCTATGAAGATCTTGGAGATTATCCTGATGTTTTGCCTACTCATAGAGAGTATCACGCTTGCTCTAAGACCTACTTCAATCTCGAGCAGCGCTTTGGCAGTTCGGCAGCCGTCAATGCTTCTCCATGCTGAGGCATGTGAATCTCTCAGATGGTTGCGCAAGATCTGTATACTCCCTTTGTTTGGATACCAGCAAGGGAGTCTTGAGGATCTTCCAAACTGGCCCTGGCTCTGGCCAGTTTGTAAGTTCTCTCATTCTCTTTCCACCTCGAGTGACCCGAAATCCAGGTAAGGTTGAACCTGTTCCCACCGCCTAGCCACTTAAGGATCTTCTTAATATATCTTACAAGATTCGAAGATATATTCGGGCTTCTCAGTGTGTGGAGTGCCACTCAAATGTCCGAACAGATTCAGATGGTCTCATCATTTATGTCATTATAGCCGAGTAGCTTCTCCGTACATCTGTAGATGATAAGCATCTCGGCTTGGATGACTCTGTTGAGATCCTCCATTCCCACGGAGTGCCGATCAATATATCTTGGATCGCAAAAGCCTGATCCGACTCTTGTGTTTGTTCTAGATCCATCGTATACCAAATTATGCCGTGCTTTTGCATGCGGCCATTTTCCCATTCCTCCTTTGACGGGATGATGACACTGAAATGCTGCTTCACAGCATTCCTCCATTCGCACGGAGTGCCGATCAATATATCTTGGATCGCAAAAGCCTAATCCGACTCTTGTGTTTGTTCTAGATCCATCGTATACCAAATTATGCCGTGCATTGGCATGCGGCCATTTTCCCATCCCTCCTTTGACGGGATGATGACACTGAAATGCTGCTTCACAGCATTCCTCCATTCGCACGGAGTGCCGATCAATATATCTTGGGTCGCAAAAGCCTGATCCGACTCTTGTGTTTGTTCTAGATCCATCGTCTACCAAATTATGCCGTGCTTTGGCATGCGGCCATTTTCCCATCCCTCCTTTGACGGGATGATGACACTGAAATGCTGCTTCACAGCATTCCTCCATTCGCACGGAGTGCCGATCAATATATCTTGGATCGCAAAAGCCTGATCCGACTCTTGTGTTTGTTCTAGATCCATCGTATACCAAATTATGCCGTGCTTTTGCATGCGGCCATTTTCCCATTCCTCCTTTGACGGGATGATGACACTGAAATGCTGCTTCACATATCACAGGGCTTTGATTCTGTCCTGAGGTTCTAGAGGCAGCCTTATGGGCTATCATTGCTACATTCCTCATCGTCATTTATAGGAGTGGCCCGCTCAGCAAGGCCCTAAATACTGCAGTCAGTGTACTCTTCCTCGTGGATCTAATGCCTTTGAGGAAGAGTCCATGTATTCTATCCAGAAGTTTCTGGGCTATGACCAGTTCGGTTCTTTCATACCATAGATGGACTGTATGACCGAGTCTTGGAATGATAATATCTGAGTGGATCAAAATCAGCTGCTTAGGCCCGTAACCCCATTCCAAGTCAATTGCTCTCTCACACTGCCGAAAGATTATCATAACATTTTGAGAGCTAATCTCCAGCTTTTTCTACCACAGCAGTTTTTTGTCCGGTGTGACTCTCAGATATTTCGGAGAAGATGATAGTTTTCTCCGTCTGAATGGAGAGTTTGTTATCCCTAAACTGGACTTCTTTAATTATCAAGGCTTGTTGAACAAGCTCCTGCAAGATACCCTTGTAGTCTCCTCTGGAGATTATGGCTACGTCTTCCGCATAACCTACCGCCTTTATACCAGCACGGTTCTACATTACTTGTAGCTCATCCACTACCAAACTCCATAGAAGGGGGGAGATTACCTCTCCCTGTGGACACCCTTCTGATACAAGCCCTTCCAAAGTATAATCTTGCCACGTTGCGAAAATTTGTCTACCTTCAAGGGTGTTCATAATCCACCCTATTAGCTTTCACGAGATAACATGTATCTTCGCCGCTTGTTTAGATCTCCTAGAGTTTTTGTTCAAGCCCCCCTCTATATCCAAGAAGGCATCAATGCAGACTCCTCTTCACTCCAACTGCTGCTCTAGAAAGCCGATTGGAGGGCCGACTCGACACATCTGCCCATCTGATGAGTATGCTGTACCTCGTGAAAAAGGTAATGCTTCAGAGGTCCTGCTTCGAAAAACCAGTCTACAAGTCTCTCTAACGTCTTCAACAAAAACGATGTAAGGCTTAGAGGTCGGTAATCCTTGATGTTTACTTAGCTCTTTCCACTTGTTTCAAGAATGGGGGTCATATGAGTTCTCTTCCACTCTGTGGGCGTGTATCGTACCGCAATATAACCCCTCAGCATCCCAGGCAGCGAAACCAGGATTGAGTCCAAACCCTTGTGCAGAAGTACTGGAAACAATCTATCAGGGCCTGGTGACTTGAACACCTCAAAGGAGTTGATAGCTCTTCTTACTTTTTCAGCGTTTACCACTTTTGCTGCAGAGATGAGTTTCTCCCTTCAGGCCTCCCGGTGGAGCGGGTGTCGTTCTCACTCTTCCGGAGGCTAATATCGGAGAAACTGGCCTTCAGCTCCAGTGTAACCACTCTTTTCTTTCTTCAAGAACCGCAGGCTATCTCACCGGTTGCCAGCCGGTATCTTGGTTAGTTTTGCCGTGTCTGGGATGGTCTCAGTTCCAAAGCAGAGGTTCTCTCAAGAAGTTCTTCGGGAATTCCTCAAGAGTTCTTTATATTACCTCTTACTAATTTTGTGCCGATCTCAGGTCTCCCTGGTCCCTACTTTGCTAGCTCTATTGAAGTACCGCCTTGTTTTTCTCTTCTTTCTGTTGAACTGTCACTCCTGCATCTGCTGATATGAGTCTGATGAGTCTATGATCCGATAGTCGAGGCTCCTTAGAAACTTTCCAGTCCTGTAACTCGGCTCGCGTGTTGCGGTTACAGAGAGTAAGATCTTAAACCTCATGCCTGTTGACAGTGACAAAGGTGGGTTCAGAACCGTCTTTTTTACAAGAAATTTGAGGAGTTTCAGGCCTCTCTTATTGTCTTCGATGACAAGGTCCAGGTTCTCTTCTCTACAGTATCTGGAGACGACTCCCTGACATGATGAAAGTAGGCGGAAGCCATAATAAACTTTCCGTTTCCGTGTTGGAAGTACCATTTATTCTTTTGTAACGGTTAACCTACAACAGAATGATATGTTTGCCGTGAAATAAACAGTCATAAAACATGTTAACATAGAACCTAGTAATATAGAATTCAGAACATAACAATTTCAGATTGAATTTGGATTTTAGATAATTTTAAATTATTCTGTCTCATGGAATCAAAACCGTATTTCTGATCAATTCAGCTGAATCACAGTAACATTCGTTGAATATTCTCCATTGGAGATTACCACAGGGTAATAAATTGGAGCATTTTTCCTGTTATGTGAAAACACAAAACATCCTTTATTGATTGATTCACAAGAAGTATAACTTTATATTATCATGATCTATCTTTATAACAGTCTTCATTTTCCCATTGAACGGTGGAGAGAAATAATATTCCTTCAATTTTCGTTGTCTAGATGATTGTTAACAGATGTATGTATTGTGGAAACCATTCGTGCTAGATTAATAACTATTTACATACTTAGAATTTCACAGGAAAATATAAAACTGAGCAAAAATCATTTTCCGAATCAAATATTATTAGATACATAAATTTTCGGGTTTGAGCACAATACCACAATCTATTTAAATTTCAGAAGTCCTACCTGAATTCATGCTATTATCCTGATGGTCATGGAATGCAATATAATTATACTGAATTTGACCTGTATATTACATTAGGTCGCAGGCTCTGGAAATATTTTAATTCAATTTTTCAATAGCCAATCCCAGCAGCAGCTCATGTTTCATTCCGACTATTAATCAAAGGCGTCAAAGCTTCATGTTCTTCTGAATATGAACTCTTAAAAAGGTAGTAGATACTGATAAATTTTTATCATTCGATATTCTTTCGTGAATCAACTAATCAATTACAATCATCTTGGATTCAATATGTTCAAATAAGAGCTATATGAGAATCATTATGATTAGTTATCTCTTAGTGATAGCTGTTTCTTCGATATAACTGTTTATACTTACCCAGAACATTTATTAAACAGTTCGATGTTTTTTTTAATTTCATATAAAACATCGTGTGAGTCGCGGTGAAATGTTGATAGAGCAGTTAGGAATTAACATTTCTCCCAAAACTTCGAAGATCATGGACTACAGGAACGACCTTGGTAGAAAAAGTGTTCCATAACTCCACCGTTCGATTGCAAAATGGAATCTGAGGTGACCATCCTGAACTCGTCTAGTCTGTCTATCTGGAGTCGCTAGTTGTGGAGTCACAGAAAATATTTCCAAAGAGCACCGTCGATTGAAATATACAGGAGAAGGAGAGATCACACACCTCTCCAAGATGAACTATAGAGAATTCCTAAGTATGGCATCACCAACCAGAAGAATAGCTCTATTCTGAAGATATTCTAAAAGTTTCAGAGTATTTTTGGAGCTGAACTCGAAACAATCATGTGATCTTACTCTCAGGACATGTCGAATCTGTGTTCTGCAGCTCATGAGAAACTTTTGGGGTGTAAAGTAGTTTTCGAGACGGAATAGATAACCAAGTTCCTGATGATTGCTCCATGAAAGGTTGCGGTTAGTGGTGATCAACGGATCAGCAACCCATCAGCGGCATTTTTGTGGGGGTGGAGGATCAAATTGGAGAGATCCTTTCCCCAACAATTCCATGATCCATATACCATGATCGATATTCGTATATGAACAAATTTGATTTGATTGTTGATTATTTTCTGATAGTTAAAATTCCTAATTCATTTTCCCTCTAAATTTCAAGTTTCCTAAATTTGTCTCTATTTTCTAGCCCATTTCCTAGCCGCAGTCAACTCATTTTCTCTTTCAAATTAGATTTAAATAATAACGAATGATGAACTAACAAACGACTTCACCTTGTGGATACACTATAAGAATAAACGATAACCCTTATCAACTAGAAATACTGTTAAAGCGCTGAGGCCCTTTCAGCTACCAAGTAGCTACTTGATGACTACTTGGTAGCTGAAAGCTCGTCAGCACTTTAACAGAACAATTAGTGAATGAAACAATTTATTTTAGAAACCATACCCTACATGATATAAGTAGGAGGAGTATAATGATTTCAAAGTTCAGACATCTGAAATTGGTTTAAGGTATTCGTGATAAGGAAACCGTATTCATTGTGAGGAGGATTGATTCAATCAAATATTTGGATAAATTTATAGCTTGCCATCTGGAATAGAATCTTCATGTTAACTATATAATTGATGAACGTATGTCATTATTACATACATCCAAATACCTCACACTAATGAATGGAAAGTCGGCGTTTAAAATATTATAATCGTCCTTGGTAGAGACATATGTTATGTATGGTATAAATGGCTGATGGTGTGGGTGATACTCATCTAAAAAATGAAGGATTGTTCAAAAAAGGGAATTATTATTGATGGAGAATGGATATACCCATTGGATCGATTGTATAGATATCCTGAAATATTAGACACACACAACAACACTCTGAATAAAAAACATAAACCATACATATCACTCCACTAGAAATGGAAAGAATAACTTCCCCATAAGAAGACATGTACAAAGCCAAAGTACATTTTCGATACCCAGAATCTATAACTTCTTACCGCTTGATATCAAGTTAATTCCTCCAATAACGCTTTTAAAAAAATTGACACGTACTTCTCAAAACAACCCCATAATCTAATAATTGATACAGTGAATCTTATGAAGTTTTTTGGTAATAACAATCATATTGTATTAGTTATTTATGTATCAAGGGAATTATAAGGGCCTTAATTACAGATGACAGAGTTTGCGTCCCAAGGGCCTCTGGCCCGAAGGACAGCAATTGCCTGAGGTTATTAAGGCTCATTAATTCCCGTGGTACACAGATAATTTTATTTCTGACCGATTTCAATAAAATTTTGTTCAATTTTAAAACGGAATAGATGCACCAATTCATTATCTTCCCGCTATATTTGTATCAGGTACCGTTGATTATAGGAGTTTTGTTGTTGCTATGTTACTTGTTTACAAACAAAGCCTTATTATCAAGTTGTGTTTGCGTTAAAAACGTGTTTTCTACCCCACATATAATGGAGGATATTTTGAAAAATGCTGAAAAAGCAAGAGAATCATTATTTCCATCGAAAAGTGAAGCCGTATACAAAAAAGAATATAAAATATATCTGGAGTGACTGACACGGAAAAATGTTATGCCAAAAGATGCCACTGAAACTGTATTTCTGGCATTTTTTCAAGGACTGGTAAGGAGTTTTCTATGTTTTTCGGTAGATTTGGTAGTAATTGTGTTTATTCGTTGCAGTCAGAATTCTTTATGGCCTAAATGGTCAATGCTAAAATCGATGGTGACTATACATGAGAAACGAGATATCACCAAGTTCAATGTACTAGAGGCTTTTTTGAAGCTATATATATATATATATATATATATATATATATATATATATATATATATATATATATATATATATATATATATATTAGCATTTCTTATTTCATTTTTACTTGTGAAAGGTGGAGGGAATTATAGAATCTAAAATGTCCCAAGGGAGTTATGACCCCCATTATTGATAGCGTAACTATGACGATATAAGCTTATAATATCTCGGTCAGAAATAAAAGCTTTTTTCTCATTGGGTATTGTTGTATCTCAGATTGCTTTGAATATAGAAATACAGCTGTCAATCAAAAACTAGTTGATTATCAAAATAAGATTGAATTGTCATTTTATCTAATTAGTTGCAATTTAATAATAAAAACCTGTTTAAGTTATGATTTATTACTATAACAATTTGGCGACGAGGTGAAACATCTAGAAGAAGAGCTTTTAATACAGACATATCAAACAACGGAAGGAGATAAAGAATCAAGATGGAACCGGAACAACTTCAAGCGGTTATCACCGCAATGAACCATAACCAACAAGCCCTGATCGGAGCGTTATTACGAGGAGGAAGAGAAACTGAAGAAAGGAAACTACCAGTGATCAGCATAACCCATGTACTGCCTTTTGAGAATTTTGATCCTAAGAAGGAGAACTTCAAATACTATAGGCAGCGATTCGAAAATAATATCAAAATGAAAGAGATGGATGGAGATAAGGAAAGGAGCACTCAAATGTTACTCAACTCAATCGGAGCATCAAATTATAACATCTTGGCAGCTTTAGTAGCTCCAAAATCGCCAGCAGAACTTGAGTACGCTGAACTCATCAATCAACTGGAAAAGCATTTAGCTCCGCGAAAGAGTGTACTCGTAAGTCAACACTACTTCTTATCAACATATCAAAAAGATATTGAAACTATTGCAGAATATACAGCAGCATTACGACGCAACTTAGAAGAGTGTGAATTCAAGATGGAGTGTCAATGTAGAAAAGAAGTTTCAGGATTTGACCTATTCCTGCGTAGACAATTCATTCGTGGGATTAAAGATAGCTGAATTAAGGAACAAATCCTTCAATCTGAACTTATCGAATTCAACGAAATTGTGACAAAAGCAATTTCACTAAAAGCTTCAAAATTGACAGTCGCAAACTAACAAAACTTCCATCAATATCAAATACGACCATTAACGCAGCAAACGAAGTTAGCAGAGTAAACTTCCGAAGTAGTAACCGGACCGGAGCCAGAAATCAAAAAAATCGGAAACGACCACTGCGACAAACATAGCTTTTCGGTCATTTTCCTTCCTATTGGGAAAACGCAAGTCATTGTTCAATATAAAGACCGGAAATCAGTCGGAAAAATGTACGTAGTCCCTGAAAGTCATGATCCTCTTCTTTGAAGAACATGGATTAGGCATCTAAAAATCAAATTAGATTAAATCGACCAAAACAATGAACATCATAACAGTACGAATCAAATTCTACCAATAAGCAATATAGACGACCTTGAAAATATGTATCCAGAAATTTTCGTTCAAAAAGTAGGGTGCGTACAAAATTCCGTCATTAAGTTTCAATTGCGTGAAGGATCCAAGCCGAGTTACACCGCAGAACGCACCGTTCCATATGCGTTACGCGTAGAAGTAGAAAAAGAATTGGATACTCTTGAAGCAGAAGGGATAATTACAAAATCAACCCAAGTTTGAAAGATAAATGTTGAAAGATAAATCGTTGATATACAAGACTTATTCCGTGAATGAAAGTACCGTGAATGAAAGTCGCTTCCAAAGAAGAGCCTGAAACCAGCAGAGTGAAGTGGCTGAGAATTTCTCAATTTCCCAATTTCCCATGTCTTATCCTTTCCCATTACCTCTTCTCTGTCTGTTTTGATCAGCAAGGTGTGAACTTGTTCAAATATGAGTGAAGGAGAACAACTACTCATTCATAAACGCGCGTTTAACGATATTTTCCTACTTTTTACGCAATGAGGTTAGTGAAAATTCACCAATACTGATTCTAAATAAATCATCATGTTGACAGCAAACTACTATTTAAAACTCAAAAATTCACTTTTTCTACTTCTGAAATTTCATACGAGTAAATTTCAGGAAAGGGAAGAATGTCTTTTGATATTACCAATGTACTATCTCCTGAAAAGCGTTTTTGTGGAGATCATTATGTCAAAAACTACGAATGTTTATATGATGAGAGATTCCGAGTTTCCATCAAAGAAGACTTAATTGTCTAATTCATCTGATTCAGCTAGGAGAGATTTCTTCTTCCAGGGAAAAACATCGGAGAAATTCATCGCTAGAAAAACAATATGTCAATTGTGTGTGTGAATAGGAAGCGATTAGACATATGGCGAATGTTAAGAATGACGATCAAGAATAAATGAATTATTTCACCCCCAATCACGTAGTTGTTCGAGAAGATTGTATTGCATTTGGGTCCCCTTCTGCTGCTGTGCCGTGCAGGATATCTCAGTGGCTATTGCATTTCTTCCAACCCTGTAGCTTTGAGATAGTTCAAGATGTCGTATGGCTTCACGTTGGGTGAGTCTCTCTCTTTTAGTCGGTACGCTCCGAGATGTCGCCCCTTGGGTAATGCATTCTATGGAGTTTATCCGTTCCCCTAGCAGAAACATCACTTTCCGTCTCCATTTAATCCGAGTTTCTTGAGGTGTCTCTTCAATCGATAGTTAGGATTCCCGTTGATATTCTGAGTTAACTTTTTCTCAGGTTGATCCAGTCGATAGATCTCTTCTGGTTATAGTTTCCCAGAAGTATCTTTGTCTACCTCAGTCCTCGTAGTCTTATCCAGTGATGGGATCTCTTGTTGTCTATTTCTTTTCTTAGTTCTTCCAATATTATTGTGGCGCTTATCCCACAGAAGTGTTCATGTCCCAAAAAAAGTGTTCCAGCTCTTTCCTTGGGAGTTCATCTGCTTTATCGTTACTCTTCATTCCGGTGTGTGCCAAAATCCATAGGATGATAACTGCATTGTTCTTTGAGCATCCTCAGACAATCTTACATCTGATAACGTAGGAGCTCCGCGCGTTGATGGCTACTTGTCTATCCGGGATAATGACTATTTGTTGTCTAGGGAAGACTCTTTCTATATTGAACTGGACATATCTTCCTATATCGTTAATTTCTGCTTGAAAAATGCTCGGGAATTTGACTAAGCTTTCAGAATATCCGGTTCCATGCTCATTTACTAGCTATTCCAGTTCCTTCTGTTGTTTAAGAGCTATCAGTGTACCATTCAATGGCCTTTGTACTGAGTTTCGATATGTTGTTTTTGTTCCTTTCGATTTTGCGACTTAGCTCCGTGTCCAATTCTTTCACTCCAATTCATACCTTTTTTCCATCTTATCTCTGTGCGGGTCCCAGGTTTATTGATTAACAGGGAGGGGTTTGGTGATTTCATATGTTTTCCTTGTCGCCATACTCTCCACTACCATATGGGATGGTGTGACGCTTGAGATTACTTCTATAGCAGCCGGTGAGTATGTTTTTATTGCACTTGTTATGCATGCACAGATTGGTCTGCAGATGTTCTATGGATTTGTTTCTGAATCAACCCCATCAATTTTGGTACTCCAAACTACTGCTTCATAAATGATGATTGGTATCACTATAGCCGTGTATATTCACCGCAGGGAACTGGGGTCACATCCTCAGTTTTTCTCGCACATCTTCTACACACCTTTAAGTATTTTGTGGCTTTGATAGTTATTTCTTTCTCATGCTTGCTCCAAAGATATTTTTTTTTATTTAGTATGATTCCCAGATATCTTACCTCGGACTTCCATTTAATAACGCCGTCATCCAATTCGATTGTGTTGATGTTCAGATAGTTTTCTTTATGAAAAAGAACCTATGGTTAACGTTAAGTCTCATCGATTGACACCATCCCTTTTCCGAATATGACTATGTCGTCGGCATAACTTTGACAGTGTGTGCATGCCGAGGTCAGTCAGATTGCAAAGGTATCGGTCCATAATTAGACTCCACATAAATGGGTTACTCACTCCTACTTGAGGGTATCCTGTAGTTCTGCATTAGGAATAGTTTCTTTTCCTATTTTTGTTTCTGCTATTCTGGTGAAGAGCATTTGCGACAACCATCTAGCTATCGTGCTATCTACACCTCTGTCTTCAAGTGCTCATTTGACTGCTTCATGTTAGTGGAGATAGTCCCTCGAGAAAGTAACAAGCTGATGCTTCAGTGCCAATAACTTCCGGCTTGTCACTCAATAATATGTTATACAATATTGTATATCAACCGCAGACATCGAGGTAAAATTACTCTAGTCAGAGAGAATAAAATTCTTATTTTTATTAATTTGAAGCGATCTGCATATTTCAAATTGATACGACCAATAGTAACGGGAAAATCTCCTCCGATTCGAATCGTTTCGAAAATAGTGAAGATTGATTCAAAAATGTTCAAGCAAAAATCCGTTGCATAAACAATGTTACGGTTACACAGCATCGTTAATGCAAGCCCTACGGAGATTTTCATCACGTTGAGGGAAGCCATCCTCCAGATTATCAGATGATGGCACAAATGACGTAGGTGTTTGTCCAAAATTGGAAGGAATGGATGCAGCTCAATAAATCACTGTAGACAGATGAACAATCTGCCTCAACCTTGATTCCAGCGAACAATCATATTCGGTCAAGCGAATTCGTTTTGAAGAATACGTCCACACGTCTTCATTGAGATCACTTTCAAGTGACTACGATGAAACTCTCCCCTTAGACATACTGTCTGCACTATAAAAGTGTGTAAGTTGACAAAAGAAAGTAGCTAAGTAGTTCACGGAAAGAGCGGAATTGAGGAAAGCTGTTCAAAATTGAGATAGATTTTCGTATCATGTTCTAACATCTCTTGTATCAGGATCGGGATACGTATATTACTGGTTTTTGATGTCATCAAAACTATTGTTATTGTAATTTGTAACTGCACAGAATTGTAACTGCTCAAAACGTTGGGCGTCAATTTGCAACTACCCTAAACTCTCAAAATTCAAATTTGTAAGGGTTACAATTTACAGTTACTAAAGGATAAACTAAGTTCTATTTTATCACTTGGTTGCCGACAGCTACAGTGGAGATCGTCGTAGGTTATATTTTAGATGTTAAAAATATCAGGGAGCCAGAGTATTTTAACCAACCAATGAATTATGTATATAACTAGGGGATGCAAATAGTCAAGTCCCTAGGTTAAATTACCCTGAAGGGAAGAAAATAAAAGACCTGTACCCAGAATGATTGAAATTCACTTTGAGATATTAATATTGAAATAATTTGAGACAGAACTTATATTAATGAGGTATGAATAACACAATAACACAATGAACAGTTGAATTTACACAATATAGGATTCCCAATGATTATTAACAAATGTTACATAAAATCAAAATCGATAACCTGACATGAGAGCTGGATGTTGTACTTGCTTGATGATGTTTAATTTTTCTACTTCATGTAGGGATCCCTGTCACAATTGCAATATCGTTTCCACGATTGTACTTCACAAATAAATCAGCAACTCCTGAGAATCTTCCTCAGTAGATTCAAGCCAACCCTCAACACACTTCTTGTTGAATTTTCCACAACGTAGACAAAAAAGGAAAAAAAGGAAAAGTAGAACCAGAAGTAGAACCCTCTGACACGATAGGGTTTTCCTTCTAATAAGACAACTTTTACTTCCGTCCACAGCCCATCACGTCGAAAACTAAGTTTAAATCCCCAAAGGTACATCAATTACCCTATTAATCAAAATGATTACATTCCAAATCGGTAATTGATGTTTTTGTTCTCAACGGGAGAAATAATCCCATAATTTGGTTCCAAACACGCTTGGAATCACCTCCCTGTTGAATAACCTAGAAATCGACTTTTCACTAGAACGAATTTTACAGAAGTAACCCCTTTTGTCACCTTTCCGGTGCTCTCGTTGTCTCACAGAACATCCCCGAAATAAAAGCGGTAACTAACACCGAACAACCATGACCCTTAGAATGTAGGTACGGTCCATGACTTTTAGAATGTACGGACCATGAATCTTAGAATATACCGAATATACGGTCTAGCATAGCTGACGTCACAGGAGTTAACCGATTGTCCTACAGCGGCCATTTCTAAGCCGTAAAGTGGAATTTACACGTTACAAATTGTAGATTGTTTTTATAGTTACGGTGCCATGGAAGTATTACCCAAATAAAAATTGAACTTAAAGAATAAATTAAATTGAGGTGACGGTGCAAAGATGACATTGGAACAAGCCAAGAAGGATGTGAGATTGTTTAAACGATGTTTGCCAACTTTTTAGTAGCTAAATTCCGCTTCTGTAATCTTTGATATGAATATACGGTGTTCCTAAGACTTTGATTAATATAGACCCCAATTTGAACTTTCAATATTTCGTGTCATGGAAAAGATGGAGAAAGTGAGTAGATTATTGGAAAAATTGTGAGTTCGTCATGCTAGGTAAAGAAAACACTACCGTGGCAATGATAGCTCACGACAAATTGAAATTGAAAATTTTAATGGAATTACGAAAAATTGGGGGATTTTTAAATTTGAGTGTTATTTCAATTTCTTTGTTCACAGAATAGCCCACCATTTCTGGGACACGATGTGAGTTATAGTTAATTTCAAAAAACTATATATTGAGTCTTACACCGGCACATCAGAAACTATACAAAACGACTTGATTGACTTCATTAGTTTTGTTTTTAGTAAGAAAATTGAGGGGGAAATTTGGAATAGTTACTTCTCTCATTTCATGAAAAGTTAAGGAAACCACGTACATCAGTTGAACATCACAGTTGCCCAGAGCTATGATATTGGAAACATCCGAGCAAACATCATTTAAGAATATAAGTATTATCAGTGAAATAAATTAGACGTAGACCCCTTTGAATTCGGTATTAATAATACAAGTTTTAAATTTTACCTCACCGTATTTAAGAGTCACACCACAACGTGCAGAACCAAAAGGAGATCAAAAGGTTATGATTACGGAAGACAGATTACCAACACTTTCGTGTGTGTGTTGGCTATAAATTAGATAGTCAACAAATGATAATTGATTCGTAGAAATAAAATATGGAAGATCTTGAAAGATAAAAGGGAATAAGATCTTTCCAAAGTTTGATATCAAGACTGAGATTTTTGATGAAAACAATAACTGAACCAACATTACCTTTGATTATGAACACAGTGACAATATCTTCCTTACATTGGATCCAATTTCGAGAAGATAGAAGAAGTGACATCATGAGCCATCAGTTTAAATTTTACCTCACCGTATTTAAGAGTCACACCACAACGTGCAGAACCAAAAGGAGATCAAACGGTTATGATTACGGAAGACAGATTACCAACACTTTCGTGTGTGTGTTGGCTATAAATTAGATAGTCAACAAATAATAATTGATTCGTAGAAATAAAATATGGAAGATTTTGAAAGATAAAAGGGAATAAGATCTTTCCAGAGTTTAATATCAAGACTGAGATTTTTGATGAAAACAATAACTGAACCAACATTACCTTTGATTATGAACACAGTGACAATATCTCCCTTACATTGGATCCAATTTCGAGAAGATAGAAGAAGTGACATCATGAGCCATCAGTTAATCAAATGTTTCACTATCATTGCAAAATACCGGGAGCCTATGATGACAGGAAAAGTATATTGACAGGCAGTGATCTCTAAATAGACGAATGCAGGAAGTACTCACAACCTCAAGAAACAACCTTCTACGAGTATATCTATCTATACAATACAACTGACTCTCATTCAATCATAATATCATAACTACGGTCGTATATACAGGTCTGGAAACTCGAGACGGTTTCCTATGTGAGAAGTGAGTCCGCTGAGCGTCATCTGTTGCGTAGTATACGACAGTGTTTGAACGATATGGCGCCTAATCCTGACATTCTGACAACATACTTCGATCCATGCGCCAGCTGGTGGCTAAGCGAGGGACTACGAGTTTGGCGACATGTAAGAGACTCATGTCATACGTACAGTTTCCAGACCTGTATATACGTGAGTGAGACTCACTCATTCATGACGAACACTCCGGAACTATAGATACGATCGACATGACATTTAACTGGTTGGTTCTTTCGAAACTCAATTCCAAACGAGTTGAAAGGGATTCCGATGTACTCGGAAGTTTTTGACAGCTAATATAATCACGTTCAATTTTAAACACAGGCAGTTCCATGGATTAATAGATCATTATCACAGTTCAGACAACATAATACCTCAACAAGACAGGTAGCGTCTATATGACAGGCGGCTGATACATTGACAGTCGGATAAAGTCCGTGACCGACCATTCCATAACATAAATACTAGCTGCAAAGCCGACGCTTGCTGAGAATGAATTTTTCGAAATTCAAACCCAAAAAGGATGAAAGGGAATTGATATGTTATGAAGTGAAAGATTATATAATCACGGAACGTTTATATGACAACAGATCACAGATTTAGACTACAATAAAAGTCGCAACCCTACATGGCGGTGATTGTTGGTTTTGAATTGTGGGTTTGTATTTGGTTCAAAATTTGGGCGCGCTGCGTATCCATTCATAAAACTGTTTGTTATCCATATACAGGAACCAAAGATATATTGCGAATGGTTAGAAATAGATGAACTCGTAGAGAGGCGTCAAATTATACTTTATGTATACACATTACATAGAAAGTTTAATCCAATTGTCAACATTTTTATTTAGTTTTATAAGAAGCGATATTAGGACCCACATCTTATAAATATTACATACGGATGAATTATTTACTGCTTTTGTTACTTCCTTTTGTTAGCACTATTTCTCGCTTTCTGAAACTTCTGGATCTTAAATGTATGTCTATGATTTATATTTGCTCAATGGTGCCCATAGACAGCTACAAACTGTCAAATCATACTGTATGTCATTGAAAGTTCATTCGAATTGGCAACATAAGTGTTGTACAACTTGGTTTTATACTTATAATCAGTGAAACAACTTCTTGGAATCCTTCAACATGAATAACACACTTCCAAAACAGATGTAACAGTGCTCGATGCGTCCTTCGATGTATTTAAGCATATGTTAATACATTTTCCATCTGTTCCGATGTGTCGGTTATAATACTCCTCTGAAATTTCATACTATTCCTACTCCTGATCTCCTTCCTCATATGTGGAGTGTTATAGAGTTCAGGTTCTTGGCATGTCCTAGAATATACTATCTCCGTCTTCTCTATTGCAAGTTCCTGTGATTTTTCTTCCATATTCTCCTCTATTCTGTTCATAGCTCTCTCTTTCTTCCTCTCTACCTCTCTGCCTTCTGTTTAGTCTCATCTCTAACTATTACTTCCATTTCCATGTTCACTATTTCATCAAAGAATAGGTTACATAATATTGGACCTAGTACAGAGCCCCGGGGTACTACACAAGTGATCCTCGTCTTCTCTGATTCTCTGATCAATAGTTAATTATAAACTTACTGAATCTCTTCTCTTCCATAGGTTTGATAATACCGTGCCACTGTGCTGTGTTAAATGCGTTTTTATGTCTAGTGTTATCAATATGCATCTACTTATATTTTTGCATGCTTTGGATTTTATGCTCTCCCCGCTGCGCTAGTGTACATTTCCATTTCATAAATTCATATTGGTTATTGGCTAGTCTTCCTAGATCGATCACTTCTTTCTCCCACTATATACAGGATATACAGGTTTATTCTGCTTGTTCCGAGTTCTTTCAGGTTTTCCAGAAGAACTAGTCTTGCTTCCATCCTTTTCTCATATCATTTATGACATCAACGTATTCATCACAGGCATACTTCAACGTTGTTCAAATAATTTCAGGTATCAGTTCATTCGGTTCAGCTGCCGTTTCCATTCTTATCTTTTTTGTGGCTTATATAACCTCCTCCTTCGTAAATGCATTGAATTCTCCCTCTTGCAGCTGCTCTTGCATCTAGTCAACTTTTGTATGTATCGGGAATAACATGACTGCATATTTCAACATATCTCTATCCATTAATATAGTCTCATTGAGGGTACCTCATTTCTCAGTGGCTATCTTGTAGCACTCTCCACAGAGGTTATCATTTATTTCTTCACATATCTTATCCCATGCTTGTTCCTTGGCTTTTCTTATTATCATTCTCACTTACATTCTGAGTTTCTTATACTCCCCCCTGGCTTGATGTATGTCATTTATTTTCCCTGTCGTATTTATTCTTGTGAGCTTACGTTTGATTCATATTGTGGTCTGGCTCAGATTGGCTATTTGACTCATCCATCAGTACACCTCTCCTCTGTCACCTATCACTTTCTTGTTTTCAATATGGCCTCGCATGTATCCGTTGTGGTGTTAGTTAATTGAGTCGCTGTTAACGTTACCTGCTCATAACGTGTATCATTTATTATTTCTGCCATGATTTTCTCAAATTGTTCCAGCTTGATTATATTGATTTTCCATCCCCTGCTTATTTGTTTCGAATTTAAAATACCACAGTCCTTATCACTATTTTTCTTATGTCTTCTTCCAGTTTATTATTTTGTCGGCTAGACAGCAGTAACGATAGTTAGATCTAGTATTGAGTGGATGTTACCTGTCGACAAAGTAGGTATTGATGACAATAATCTGTGAAGTTCACGATATAGTTTCAGCCTATTTTTACGTATTTCAATTTGCTTATCATTTACTCTTAAATTACACTTGAGAATCTCTCCTCTATATCTGTTAAAGGACCCTTGTAGAGTTCTAATTTATGTCAAGAATTATTTGTCACGAGTACCTTATCTCCTATCTTTAATTAATGCTGAATGAATTTACGATAGTAGTTTGCAAAAGCTACAAATCGTTTCGTATCACTACCATCTTTTGGAGTAGTATAATCTTAAATTGGAATTTTTTGGATTGACGTCCTCTCTTCCTTACTCTGTTCATCGATTTTTATCAGATTTAAAAGTTTCTGCACTCGCTTTACTGATAATTGCTTTTGTCCAAAATGACATAAGTGTCTCAGGTGTAAAATTCTAATTCTAGCATTTTCATTTACATTCAACAATCTTACTGTTATCATTTCTTCTTTTGGTGTTGGTAACATACAAACCCTTGCATATTTCGTTTGTCTTTACGACACAATCACTCTCACTTTCCATTTTGAAATAACGAACAACTATGCATCTTGGCAGAATTGTCGTATAACTATCATACTTGAATTGAAGCGATGTGAAAAATTGTCATAATCTATAATTGCTCCAAATCTGATCCCAATACTCCTTGTATATCGTCTGAAAAATCGTCTGAGACTAAAAATTCGTAAACTAATGATTTGTTATTTCCTTCCAAAGTAATTTCCGCTGAACCTTGGGACATTGTAGATTCCGCAATTCCGTCCATTTCTACTTTCCTTCTATGGTTATCAATAATATTATTTTGTAAATGATTTTTTCAAATAATACTAATTGTTGCTCCTGTGTCCGAAAGAAAAAACGTGTGGCACTCGGGGACTGCCACGGTGAAGCTGTTGCATAGCATTTTTTCTCAACTTATGCAATTATAATTATTTATTTATTTTTAATTTATGCAGTATTTTCTTTTCTTTGATATTAATTCAAGTTTTTCTTTTGATATTGATTTAAGTTACACTTTTTGAGCGTGGTGACCGATAAGAAAACAAATTTTTTTCTTTTATTGAATAAATGAGAAGTTAATATCGTTTAAAATATTTTAATTATCTTACAATACATGTAGGTTATTCAGGAATTTGTTATCATTGAAACTATAGGTTTATGGTAACTGATATAAGAGACATAAGTTTGAGACTTGATATCCTCTAAATATCTGGAAAATACCGTGTCAATGGTGGCCCCATATTTTGTTGTGGATTCTTGTGGATCATTATTCATTTTCAAATTCAATTTTTCCGAAAGAAAAGTTGTCAACCGCTCTGATTTCTTATCAGCGAAGTTGATGTTGAAATCGCCAGCCAAGATAAGTGGAAATTTATTACCATTTGTACCAAGTATTTTCGACCCTTCTTCAGTGTACTCCAGTAAAGTGCGATGAATAAAATGCTCTACCCCGTCCAATTTTGGATTCGGAGAAATGTAAATTGCTACCATGACTATGTGTAGGCCATTTCTAAGTTTGCATAAGCACGCACAAATATCTCCAAAAAATGAGCGCCTAACATTAACATCGCGAACGTGTGCAATATTTATTTCAATATTCGGAGTCATAATATTAGTTACATTATTATTATTTTGGTGAATAGCTACCCCACCTTTTGGAACAGTATCTCGTTTGAATTGAACAATACAATTGAAATTAGGTATTTCAATCGGATTATCATGCGCCATGCAAGATTCGGTAAGAAGTAACACATTTGTTTGTCTCGTAACTGAATCTTGTAAATCGAATTTGTGACTATTTAGACTTTGGCAATTGAAAGTCATTATTGAAATGCCATTTCTATCACTAAGGAAATCTGAGACACTTTGAGATGTCGTCTGAACACTATTTAAAGGCAGTCTTTTGAATTCTTGCAACAAAGATGCAGTCGATGCAGCTTGCCTTCAATTATTATAAAACTTGAATGTAGAATTATCGTTTTTTGTCGTGATATACAATTTTCCAATATTAGTCACCCGAGAGAGCGCAACATAAACGAGTTCCTGTTATTTTTCGTTACGGAATTTCTTGATTCGGTCGCCGCGCTCAAAGCCCGCGATAAAAGCTATATGCAATATATGCAATAGCTTAATAGAAACAGGTACTCTCAGGTCTCTGCTATGCGGGTCGATCGTATAAACTCTAACTGACGCGTAGCGAGCTCCTAGAGGCATATGTCAAAATGATTTCGTTCGTAGCTAATTACATAGGACGTCTGGAGTTCATGCAATTATGTTTTTAGATGATTCGAACCTTTTAATTTCGATAGGTCACGTAAAAATCCCGGAGTCTAAAGCGCTAGAGTGTTATAACATTCGTATAAAATAGCGAAATTCCTCACTTTTAGAAACTTCAAATTGATTAATTAATTTGACACATGTTAGGTGTTTAGGTCTTACATTATTTTTCGTTACGGAATTTCTTGATTCGGTCGCCACGCTCAAAGCCCGCGATAAAAGCTGTATGCAATAGCTCAAAAATGTAATTCGTTCATTCCATACTTCATTCTCACATAATTCATTTCGTTCATACTTAAGATCACGTGGTTATAATTAGGATACAAAAAACTGAGTTTCGTTAAATTTATTCATTTTATCTCTTCTTCTGAAGTCTTATTGCATCTTTGTTTCGAATTCATTACTGCTTCTGCAATGTGGCATCTTTGTGTATTTTGTCTATTCCCACCACGATGTGGCGAGGTTCAACTGAATCTTCGTGAAAACGTTCTAAATGGAGGTCCGGTATTTCATCTTTGGTTGTTCATTCCCGAATATGAGAAATTATTTTGGCTCGTGTTATAATTAACATGTGCTTGTCCCTTTGGGGTTCCATTAGGTAGGTAGCTATAACCATTCCTGAAGTTATTATTACGATCATTGTACCCATTCGAATGGTTCCTGTTGAATGAGTCAACCTGACTAACTATTCTCATTCTGGCTTTGTGGAAAGGGTTGCCTTTCTCGCATATGGAATGCTTCAAGAGGGGCTGTTCTATAAAGTGATGGGTCTTCTACTGCTCGGGCTATTGCTTCTGCCATAGTCGAGTAGTTTCTTGCTTCAATAACTGTACGTAGGTTGTTTTCACGTAGTCCGTTTGAAAAAATGTATAGCTGTTTTTCCATTTACCTTTCTTAAGATTTCTGTCGCTTTGTCATAACCTAACGCTTATATCGTCGTTAAATCTACTAATACGTTTCAATCATTGTTCGGAACTCATTTATTGTTTCATTGCCTTACATAATGAAGTTCAGTATTCCATGCTGACTCCGATTTTCTCATGAACAACTGGGTTATAATATAATATAATGAATGAAAGCATCTACTGAAACATATGACTCCTCGAGTCCCAATTTAGCTGACGGTGTTAAACGCATTTTTATAATCACTTAAAAAGATTCTCCCAGTATCATCCGAAACATCGCAATATAATTCAATAGCATCAATTAATTGACGAGTAACCTGGTCACTACCATCCATTGGTAACAGCGATGAGGTTGCCGTAAGCAAATCAAATCTTTATTTCATGTCGTTTGTTGAATAATAAGACTATTTGAAGTGGAGTCACGTCTTGCGATCAATATTTGAGGAATTGGTTTGAATAAAGACTTTATAGCATTAGCTGTACTTCTGAAATAATGTCAGGTTACTTATTTGCTCTAAATAAAAGTTCTCCGTGATTCTATTCAATCCAATTTTCTATTTATATTCAAAACATCTCCTCTTCGTTCCTAGTTATCCTGGTTAGAATTCACCTAATTCAGGACTCATTGAAGATAAGAATGTTAACCGATGAATCATCGAATGAGAACCAGTTAGAGCTCTTTACATATGACATTCCTGAAACGATGTCTACGTTTAACTATGAACTCAAGTTATTATTTCACGATTGCACTGAGGGAGATCTGTGAATTAGCAAAATAGAGGATCACAATCAACAGCACCTATTAATTGTCAAACTGAAGCATCACATACATCTACAACTCTACCACCACAGGAAGGAAATCAAATTCATGTTATTCAATATTTTAATCTTAGCGCCCAGTTTCACTACTAAAAATTCTTATAAAAATTCAAAGAAGCATATCAGTAAATGAGTTTACGAACTATGATGACCGGCCGATTACGTCAGTTCAAGGCGCGACCATAGTTTACGAACTATGATATTTGGATAAGGAATATAATATGATTATAATTAATAATCACATATTCATGCACATATTCATAGTAGTACACTAGTACTACTACTAGTAGTAGACAGGTGATAGGAAAAATGTTCGAATTCCCATACCTAAGACAAGAGGATATCTACCATTTTTAATACCTCTATTTGCAGGCTTATCAGCTGCTAGAGCATTGACGAAAGGTGCCATCGGTCATCGCTTAAGCCATCAGCGATAGCAAAGCAGCTTGAAAAACCTTTGAGAAAACGAAAATACATAATAAAACAATGGGAGCTAAAGGTTTGGAAAAACAAGGATCTGGTCTATTTTTGAAGAAATACCGGAAATGTCCTGGTCTATATTTGAGTAAATATTCAAAAAACCCGGACAATGAAGGCACTAACTGGGTAGGGCTCAACAAAGTCGATGATACAGTTTTCTATTATGATATTTTCGAAAATTTGAGCACACCTCACGAACTAGTGAATTATTCCAAAAAGTGTGAAATATTAGTCAATCACAACCTTTTTTTAGCAATATAACACTCATAATTGTGGTCAGCTCTTTTTGGGATCCCTCTATAACTCTTCAGTTGCAGTCGATTAGAAGAAGGAATCAGTCGACTAGAAGAAGGAATTTGAATTGAATGTAGTAGTATATAAATAGGTTGCAATGAAGTTTTTTCGATCATGTCTTAGACATTCACTATCCCGGAGGAGCCTCCTTTTTTGTCTGTATATTTTCATCCACAAATAGAACTCGATACTCATTCATATTATTCTATTGCCACTCATCGGTTTGCATACATACAATAGTATCCCGAACTTTGACGGCCTTAATTGATCTTACTATAAAAATTGGAAGGGTGAGGGAAAGGTAGTAACAATACTCACGGGGTCCTACGAGTTGACAGACATTGCAGATTTCATACAAATAGCATTTTGTCGGCTAAAATTGAATCAAGAAAAACGTGACTGAAAATTATCAATAAAATCTAACAACAAAACTAAACACAGAGATGAAGAGTGGTTTTGAAGTGTATTTTATTCTGAATGATAGCTTACGCGAACAATGGGATTGAAATAAACGAAAGTGAACTACATGTATCTGACCGGCCTATAATCATAATCAAAGTTCAAACTATTAAAGTGGATTGTAACTTAATCGCAGGAGCATATTATAACAATAAGTTAGCTTAATGTATACTAGTTTTGGCCTCCTGTACCACTTCGTCTTTTCATTGATATATAATAAAAACCTTATTTACCCACGGGTCATTAACAAGACGTCCTTCGTTAACATCACTCTGAATATTTTGGATGAGAATTGGAAATGGATAAATTTTCAGAGATGAGTATTCAATATACGATTGTTGTTAGAAAAGCTAGATTATGGCTTTCAACAATAAATGTTAGTCCAATACTCATCAGCATTCATTACATACAACGAATTTATCTGAGAAAGTTGTTGCAGCCGACGTCACTAGAGAATATGGATTGGATTTCAGCAATAAAAGATATCCCCACCATCAGCCATTACCTACAACGAGTTCAAAGGAGAAGGTTGCTGCTGCAGCACTATCATTGGAGAATATAATTTTTTTGAGTCTTGGTTACCAAGTCATCAGAAAAACTTCAAATATTCAAGGAGTCAAACTTTAATGAAGACATCATTCGAGATGAAACTCACAGCTACTATAATATCCACCCACACATGTTTTGGCAACGATGAAATTGAGATATTAATCAACTAACAAGATGTGTTGGTAGATTTAGCCTCGTCTGCTGTATTCATCGAGCAAGATGGTATTGGAATAGCAATCGTGTACGATAAAGATTTTAATTATAAAGTAAACAAAATGTAGAAAATCATTTGTAATCATGGGGAAAATTTCATACATTATATAAAAAGAAATTGGTAAGAAATGAAATTTCAACAAAATGGACTAGATTTAAAAAAATCAAGTACATTAAAAATTATTACTACCTGTAAAGCTATGTGTCGCTGATTTGAGTGAACTGTATCTTCTGTATATAATCAAAACAAAATCTTGTTCGATATAATTTGTATTGTATTGAATATAACATTAATCGTATATTATCAGTTTATATTGCACAATGCAACAAAAGCAAATACTGTTGAATTAGATTTATTATCAAACTATCAAATTAGACAAGCGTCTATCTTCCAGAGCCGCCCGCTTTCTCAATATAATTATGTATCATATAATAGGTAACATCGAACTCTATCAAAAATATCGGAGCCACAATATGCTCCCCACCTTGAAAGTACTGACTTTCAATAGAGAAAATGATACATATAAAAGAAATAATGTAAACAAAGGAATAACAATTTAAAAGTCTGTAAATACAGTAATTGAAGTTCAACATTCTTCATCAGTGGGAAGTACACTAATTTTAACTATTGGCCGCTTCACAACACCATTCTTTGTTTTGACTGATACTACATGTACAGCGCCGTCGGTTTCAGGATTAATATTAATGATACGACCTAGTTTCCAAGATATAGGTGGTAGATTGTCTTCGTGCAATATGACTAATGAACCTATTAATTGTTCAGGTACGTTGGAATATTGCCACTTCGTTCGTTGTTGTAATGTATGAAGATAGACTCTTGACCATTTTTGCCAAAATTTTCGTATCAATAAACATAAGGTTTTGTATCTGGAGACATGAGTACTTCTACCATCTTGTACTTCGGCTTCAGGTAAAGCATTCAAAGATATGCCGATCAGAAAATGACCTGGTGTCAACGGTTCTGTGTCTTCTGGATCTTCTGTGAGTGGGTAAATGGGACGGGAATTCAAAATACATTCTATCTGCGCTAGGAAAGTATATAACTCTTCAAACGGTAACGATACATTATTAATAACACGTTTTATGTGAAATTTCGTAGAACGTACAGCACTTTCCCATAAGCCCCCGAAATGAGGTGTACGCGGCGGAATAAAATGCCACTTAATCTTAGAATCGTATAAATAACCTTGAAATTTAGTATTCTTGGTGAGCTCTAAAAATGTTTTTTTATATGACGAGGAATACCTCTGCGAGAAACGAACCGCTTCAAAGCATTGAGAAAACCATCAGTCGTTCGGTCACTAACAAGCTCTAAATGAATTGCTTCCGATGAAAAGCATATGAATACACATAAATACGCCTTGATCATCTTTCTGTTTCTGAATTTACTGTCCTTTATAAGATAAGGTCCCGCAAAATCTATACCGCACACAAAAAATGGTCGCGACGAAGTAACTCGTGATGAAGGTAATTGTCCCATTACTTGATTGAGGTGACGTGGTTTTACACGGAAACAAATAACACATGTGCGTAAAACTCTTTTAACTGCCTGTTTACCACTTGATGGCCAAAACTTTGAACGAATAGCTGCCAACACAGTTTGACAACCATCATGCAAATTTCTAGCATGTTCTTGTCGAACGATCATGGTAGTTAAGTTATGCTTAGATGGAATAATCATTGGATGCTTAGAATCGAACTCTTATGAGGACTTAGCTATACGTCCACCTACACGCAATATTCCGCATTTGTCCAAAAACGGACTAAGATTGTATAATTTGCAGCCCTTAGGTAAATTCAGTGAATTTTTCAACGCCTTTAGTTCAGATGAAAACTCTTGTTCTTGAACGATTTTAATTATTGTTTGTATACTAGTTCCTAATTCATCGTCCGTAATTTCACCCACCCTTCGGTGGATCAATGAAATCCTGAAATTATATCCAAAACGAAGTAAGTATGCAACTACCCTTGTTAATTTTTTGAATAATGAAAAACGTTCTATTATATCATCCTTTTAATATGGATTAAAGAAATTAAAGAAATCTGTGTTGTTTCAGGTAGTTCTATGTTATTAGTATTAAGAATAGATGGCCAATATTCTGGTTTTTGAGAAAGAAAAGATGGACCGTGCCACCATGACGATAAATTTCCAATTTCGTGTGGATAAATACCTCTCGATATATGATCAGCTGGATTATATGGGGTGGGTATGTAACGCCACTCGTTCTTTTGAGTAATTGTTCGAATTTGTGCAATTCTGTTCGAGATGAATGTTTTAAAACGGCTAGGATCAGCAGATATCCAAGCAACGAATCGCACCAATGAATTATTTTATCTATATTCAGATTTAACGATAAAATTACTCTTTCCGACAACTTAGCTGACGATAAAGCTCCACACAACTCTAGAGAGTTGTGTGGAGACTAGTGTTGGAATACTGATTGTTTTTTCAGAGGCACAACGCGTGATTTTGAGCAAATTAGCCTTTCTAATATATTTCCGGAATCATTTATTGACCTTGCATAAATACAAGAACCGTAACCTGATTGTGAAACTTCGCTGAAGCAATGTAAATCAACGTATGAACTGTCCTTCAATATTATTTGTCCTCTCTAGGGAGGAAAAGTACGACTTTGCTCCCTACAATGAGGCCAGGAATTGTATACTTTGGATAGAGGTAGGCGGAAAAATATATTATTTTGCTATGACTATAGCGGCATAATATTTGTCTTCTACCTGTATACGCTCATCTGTTCTACTTTTGTTAGTCTGAATTGAATTTCATTAACCCTACTATCCTGCATACTCTGCAGTTTGTTCAAAAAATCGAAAAATCTGGTGATTTGCCGCTTAATTTGACCCCTACGGGCTTTGAGTTCTTTAAGCCTATCATCTGTCATAACTGATAATTATATACACTATCTGAATAACTGATAATTTACTAAAATGTTAGTAATATAGAATATATTGAATATAATTGATTAATTGTGTAGCCTTTCTTTTAAAACTACTGTTTCATAATTGAAAATATATTATTGAAAAATGATACAAATCAAAATCGTCTTTTTACAACAACTGTCGTTTTATTAACAATAATGTCATGACAACATTCCGCCTACTTCATGACAAAAATACCGTCGTCCACAGACGCGGAATATCAACGTTATAATTTGAACATAATCAGCCCCTTTGAAAACCTCAAGGTTTCAATAGAACTTAAAAATATTAATACAAATAAATTAAATTTGCTTGTAAAGCATAATACATCAATTTATGGTATTTCATCACAGTTTAACTTGTCCGATACACTATTATCACTTTCAAATGGGAGTATACAAATTTTTACAACTGGTCTCTTATAAATACCATTGATCGTTTTGATGGTAACTGATCTGATAACGTCGTCGTTTCCTCTATGCAGGCTGATCACTCGTCCCAAATGCCAATTAAGTGCAGGGGTGTTATCTTCCTTTACGATGACTAATACTCCTGGTTTCAACAAATTGGGATATTGTTGTTTCCATCTTGTTCTTATTTGTAGCTCAGAAACGTATTCTTTGGACCACCTAGCCCAAAAGTGTTGTAGAAGTTGTTGGGTTCTTTGAAAAATATCTAAACGATTTCCTTTAATATACTCCAGGTTTTGGTCGGGTACAGCAATAAGTGATTGTCCGATGAGAAAGTGCGCAGGAGTCAAGGGACTTGGGTTATTTGGGTCATTGGATATGGGACATAAAGGTCGTGAATTTAAACAAGCCTCTACTTGTGTCAACATTGTATACAGGTGTTCAAAAGTGAGAGATGCATCACCTATTACACGCTTTAAATGATACTTGGTAGATTTAATACCGGCTTCCCATAACCCACCCCAATGTGGTGCTCGAGGAGGAATAAAATGGAACGATATACCTTCCATTGCAATTTTTGATTCAATTTCATGACGAGATCTGTTTAGGAAACTATCAAGTTTTGCTTTCGCTCCAACAAAATTAGACCCGTTGTCAGAATATATATTTAAACATTTACCACGTCGTGAAACAAAACGGCGTAGTGCAGCTAAAAAAGATTCAGTACTAACTCGCTAACAAGTTCCAGGTGAACCGCCTTTGTAACAAAACATATAAAAAGGCAAATATATGCTTTAGTTATAAGTGGTTTTCGACCCTTTCTATCGCGTATCAAAAATGGCCCGGCATAATCGACGCCAGAATTCAAAAATGGCCTTGCAGGTGTGATTCTAGATTCAGGAAGATCAGTCATTATGTATTTAGTGCTGGTAGGATTGATTTTGAAACATCGAACACACTGACGAATTATTCGTTTCACGGCGTTACGTGCAGATACAATCCAAAATCTTTCTCGATCAGAAGATAATACTAATTGGGGTCCTGAATGGAGCAACCTTTCATGTTCACATCTAATAATCAGAATTGATAAATGATGTTTCGATGATAAAAAGCAGGATGCTTTTTCTGATAACAAAATTTGGAATTCTTCAATCTACCACCTACTCGTAAGATTCCAAGTTCATCTATAAAAGGACTTAATGACAATATTTTACTGTTCTTACTAACGTTACCAGTTTTCTTTATATCGGATATTCCTTGCGCAAATGTTTGTCCTTGAGAAAGACGTATCAATATATTCATGGAATGGTGAAGTTCTTCAACTTCAATTGAATTGATTTTTCTGCAAGTCTTGTCTGATAAACTATTATTTTTAAAACGTATACAATATGATATAATTCGAAGTAGCTTATTCAAAACCGAATATTCCGTTATTATATTCACGAATTCTGGATTTGGATATTTTGATACTAGATTTACTGAAATTTGTTGTTTTCGAATTTCTTTGCTATGATCGTCATCAAATTCGGTAATACTTTGATGAGGATTTTGTCGCCGCCATTTACTTTGAGGATTAGATAACCACAGTAGGTATCCCCTTACTTGGGCCCGCCTGATAGAGAGCCTTATCAGATGTAGGCAACCAGTAGCGCATGCGCGGTATTATCAGCTGGGTAGATGGTTAGGGTGTGGTCGTCTCTGACCTTCTGCTGACCTCTAGGTGTTACCGGGTAGACGGCTAGGGCTTGATCGTTCAAGGTAGACAGCAAGCAATATGTGAGGTTAGGGAGAACTTCAATGTAAAGCAGCATCAAAATATTTTTTTCTACACACGGGAATCGAACCCGAGAAATGAAATCCAAAGCCGGTTCCTTAACCGCTCAGCTATGGAGGAATTGAAAACAAGCGATTTTAATGTTGTAGATATAACCGCAGGGTATCCGGTCTGAGTGATAAGTGCGAGTATATTGCAGTCTATATGATGCAGGTAATTGTTTTACATGACGTTAGTCATGCAGGTATGTCACGAAGCGAGGTATGGAATGTGAGACTTCATAGCGCTAGCCCATAGGGTTTTGAAATAGTGTTGTTTGTACATGTCGTCAGTCACGTGATTTTTGAAAGAGACCGGGCATTCATCGGAGGTATCATGGGAGGGCTGCTATCCCCTGAATGCATAGATGGAATGTTATATATAGTATAGAAATGATATCTTCTGCATCTCTCTCAAACGCGATGTTTATAAGGAAATTACTTTCAAAAACGTTTATTCAAGCTGTCTGTACCTTACTTGATTGCTATATTACAAAATGCGATTTCAATCATCTTAAACATATATGGAAATTATTTTTAGTATACAAAATGGAATTGGGAGACTTCAATGGGGTATGGAATGTGAGGTTATACAGATTGTTTATGTATGACGTTAGTCATGTGAATTTGAATGAAGCTGGCGCGATCTCCAACGAGACAGGTGTGTATGTGAGGTTATACAGAGTGTGCAGGTATAATGATGTCTATCACGCAGGTCTTCAGCGAGGTATCTACCTTGCAGGATTCTTCAACGAAATGTGGGGTTGTTTGTACATGCCGTTAGTCTCAGGGTTTTGTCTGAGTTATAATGATATCGGTCGCGATGCATCGGCTGCCCCCACAAGTCTTCAATAAGGGGATCATAACATCTAATATGCGATAGTTTACAAAAATGCTGCTTCTCATAATAGCGATATTATGAAGCGTTTGCAGAAATAACTATTAAATCATCTAAGGACTTTTTGCTTGATTAGTACTAGCGAGTACAATATTCGTTATAATATTATAAGTATGTATCATTAGCTTACTTGTGCGATAAGGTTGTGTTAAATCATGTCCAACAGCAATGTATTCAACTTGGAATTATCGTAATGATGCGCGCGATCCTTCAATGTTAAAGTAGTTTCATAAGTTATCCGAAAGTAATATGAATATATTAAATGTTTTTCCAAAATTAGTTCCGAAGTAAACATAATTCGCTATAATATTCATTCATGTATGTTACATAAATTATCCTATATAATTCAAATAAGGTTGAACAATATTCACTATCATATTTTGCGGTAGAGATAAGAAAGATACGCCGATCACCTTCAAACGCGATGAGAATACTTTATTTTAAATCACACATATAGTATGTATATATTCGAATCATATTGATTGTAAATTGCATAATATGATCCGAAATCTAGCTGCTGCTTGGTGTAGCCCTATACAGAATCTAGACGAAGCGGTGTTACACATCACGAACTGTCTGTACAGCTCGATTGCTATATAACAAAATACATTTTTAATCATCTTAAACATATAGATGTGCTGATATATTTTTTTTTCAGTATGCAAAAATATACTAATAAAAACATTGTTCATCGACACACATTTCTTCATAGGATAGTTAGCTTTTTATAAAATTCAATCAATTTCAATGGGAAACATATATGCGAGGGAGTTTTATAGAGATCGAACTCATTTCCCCAACCACCCCAAGAGGTAGAACTATGATGAGGAATAGATGTGGATAATGATCATATGAATATCTTCATAAGCGCTAATCTATATGACATTCAAGCACATGCTTCATAAAAGTCTGAATATTGAGTAGAGCTATAGTATCTTTCTTCATAAGCGATCATTATCAACATTCAGACACTTGTTTAGCACGTGATTCAACAGCCTGGCATCATCGTTCACGAACTATGATGGGCTGATGAGGAATAAAATACCAATAATAATTATATAAATATCTCCATTAGCAATCTGTACTATTTTCCTTCACCAGCACGACTTTTACAAACTCCATACGTTCGCGTAAAAGATTATAATGATAAACACATTTTTGTTCACGGGTTTACATAATCATATGAATATCTTCATAAGCGCTATTCTATATGACATTCAAACACATGCTTCATAAAAGTCTGAACATTGAGTAGAGCTATAGTATCTTCATAAGCGATCTTTATCAACATTCAGACACTTGTTTAGCACGTGATTCAACAGCCTGGCATCATCGTTCACGAACTATGATGGTTCGATGAGGACTCAAACATTGATCAGATGAATCTTTGAGGTTAAATATCTGCTGTAGAAATTATCCCGCTTTTATTACCTCTTATCTGAGAATATCGATATTTCCCATGTAACTAACCTAAAGCTATTTTGTATGCAACATTGTTATCATTTGCGAGCCTACGAGGGCCTGTGTGTTGGTCGGGGCTAAATGAATATGTTTGACTATTATTACCTGTGGATTTATTTGAGATTCTTCAAGTTTGAGATTGATAACCCACATGAAGAAAGAAGCTTCAACGAATTGATATCAATGAATATTCGTTATTCTGAATGTGACAAATTTATCGGCTTCAACACTCGAGATAAGAGAGAATATTTACCGCTGATGTAGGGAAAATCAATATGATGCATACAAATTGGGGTGGGTGAGAACATTAGCTTTATGTGTATCGGAATACATAAGGATTTGACGAGTAAGTGGTGTTTTATTGAATTGAAGATCCGGCGATCATAGTTTACGAACGATGATGACGTCACTGCTTCAAGCCAATGACAGTAACTGATTCAACCCGGCGATCATAGTTCACGAACGATGATGACGTCACTGCTTCAAGCCAATGACAGTAACTGATTCAATCCGGCGACCATCGTTCACGAACGATGATGACGTCACTGCTTCAAGCCAATGACAGTAACTGATTCAATCCGGCGACCATCGTTCACGAACGATGATGACGTCACTGCTTCAAGCCAATGACAGTAACTGATTCAATCCGGCGACCATCGTTCACGAACGATGATGACGTCACTGCTTCAAGCCAATGACAGTAACTGATTCAATCCGGCGACCATCGTTCACGAACGATGATGACGTCACTGCTTCAAGCCAATGACAGTAACTGATTCAACCCGGCGACCATAGTTTACGAACGATGATGACGTCATCATCGTTCACGAACTATGATGGACTAATGAGGAATAAAATGTGAATAATCATAATGTTTGTAATACATTCATGCACATGTTTTATCGCATGATTCAACACATGCTTTAACATTCAGACACGTGTTTCAGCTTTCAGACACGTGTTTCAGCTTTCAGACACGTGTTTCAGACACGTGTTTCAACATTCAGACACGTGTTTCAACATTCAGACACGTGTTTCAGCTTTCAGACACGTGTTTCAGCTTTCAGACACGTGTTTCAGACACGTGTTTCAACATTCAGACACGTGTTTCAACATTCAGATACGTGTTTCAGACACGTGTTTCAACATTCAGACACGTGTTTCAACATTCAGACACGTGTTTCAGCTTTCAGACACGTGTTTCAGCTTTCAGACACGTGTTTCAGACACGTGTTTCAACATTCAGACACGTGTTTCAGCATTCAGACACGTGTTTCAGCATTCAGACACGTGTTTCAGACACGTGTTCCAACATTCAGACACGTGTTTCAGCATTCAGACACGTGTTTCAGACACGTGTTTCAACATTCAGACACGTGTTTCAGCTTTCAGACACGTGTTTCAGCTTTCAGACACGTGTTTCAGACACGTGTTTCAACATTCAGACACGTGTTTCAACATTCATACCTATTTAACATGTATTTGAAACCTGATTTTGAGAGAGGCGTAGAAGTACCTAACCGCGTGATCAGACATACACAATATAACATCATCAACTAGTATATAAACAAATGCTTATTAACATATGTTTCAGTATGATTTCGAATCGCCTTCAGGCATGATGAAGATTGTTAAGCAAAAAGACTCGTTGAGTATTATGAACTTAGGATCAAGCAATGAGAATGTTGAACAACCACAACGTCACAGCTCTTTGCTGCCTAATACTCTACGAACAATAATCTGTGGTCCAAGTAATTGTGGGAAAACAAATGTGATGTTATCTCTATTGTTAGATGCAAACGGTCTGAAATTTGAAAACGTGTACATATATTCAAAGTCTTTACACCAACCAAAATACCAGTTACTAAAGGAGACATTGAAGAAAATTGAGGGGCTTGGATATTTTCCTTGTACCGAAAGTGATGAGGTCATAGACCCCACAGAAGCGAGACCTAATTCAATCATAATATTCGATGACGTGATGTTTGGGAAACAGCAGAAAATTCGTGCTTATTTTTCAAGAGGGAGACACAACTCAATTGATAGTTTCTATCTTTGCCAGTCTTTTGCTAAATGTCCAAAACATGGATTGCGCGACAATGCCAATTGCTTGATTATTTTCAAACAGGATGAGCTCAATTTGAAACATATATTCACCGATCATGTAAGTACCGACATGTCACTCGAAAAATTCAAAGAGATATGTAGCGTATGTTGGAAAGATAAATATGGATTCCTTATGATAAACAAAGACTGTGATATGAACAAAGGACGTTATCGCAAAGGTTTTGATAGTTATATATACATCTAACATGTATATATACTTTCATTTGAAATAGACAACCCGCTCAGCATGGACGTGGGTGTGAGTAACACGCTTAAAGAAAAACAACAATTGAAGAAAAAAAATTTGGGAGTTAGCAAACGTTGTGAGGAAAAAATATATGGCTGTGAAATTGGGTAAAGCTGAAAATGATGAGATTCTAGATAATATGTTCAGGAATGTATCTAAACCTCTGGAGGAAATTGCGAAAAATGCTGAAATAATCAAACAAAATTCATTGGTTAAACCTAAAAGTATTGTTTCTACAGCAACACAAATGGAGAACATACCAATCCCAAATATTGTAACTGAAGGTGAAGAATTCGTATATAACCCCAAGATACTGAGGAGGATGTGTTTACACCCGAACCTACTATCGATCAGATTCGTGAAGAATTCAGAAAACATAAGAAAGATAATGCAGCGGCTACAGAGGAGTTTCTGCAACAATACCCCACATTAGCACGTTATTACTTGGAAGGATTCCTATTGGATGATGATGTCAAGAAATACGATGATAGAATGGGATTGCAATATAATTCAACTTTAGACAAATGGTTCATGGGTAATCAACCTATAGAAATTGATAGTGAGAGTAATATAATTATCAAGGGTACTCCGTTCAAAGGTACCACAGGACTGTATAATTTGATATTTTACAGAGATGTTCTACCTGATACTTACACTGTGGAAGATGGGAAAAATTACAGTCAAATGATGGAAATGACTAGTGCCCATAGACGTAATAACGATCCAGCTGATCGAATAAGATACACAGTGAAATACAAACATGTACTGAAACCATTGATTAATTCCATGAAAAAACCCAGAGCCAAAACATACACTGGAAGTGCATATATCAAAAATGATATGCTTGAATATAACGAGAAACCTATCGAATATGTTTATTGGGATGACGTTAACGAAATTGTGGATAGACTGAGACTTCTTGTTGCATCCTCGTATGCAGGTAACCATAATGAGATAATCTCTATAATAGAAGAATTGATAGAGGCAGGGGTAATTGAACAAAAACCAGGTGTAAGACAAATTCATCACAGTTATAAAGATGGTTTCAATGGATAAGTTTGGCAGAGCCTCCTCTTCCATGTGGATATATGATACAAATGTATTTAATAATAATTTCAAACAAGTTCACGGACAAGGATTATTCCTAACGAGCGATGGAAGTTATGATATGGAAAATCGTAGATTGTGCAACGTAAAATCACCGAATGATGATGGAGATGTTGCAAATAAAGTATATGTTGATAAATTAACACACAAACTGAATCTGAAAACGGAAACCAGTCTTAAAGATACCTTCAATGTTAGGGTTGATAATTTGATCAAAGATATCAACAAGGATCTGGATGAACATAACTTAACGAATGATAAGGTTATTCTCAACATTGATAAACATCTGATGGACATTCAGAATAAATATAATGAAATGGGAATCTATATAAAATCAGAGTATAAAACAATCAGTGATAGTGTGAGGGAGAACAGAAATAAATTGGAAGAGATCAATAACACATTTAACAGTGTGAACATGCGTCTAAATGACATTACTAGTAAAGTGGAGGCGTTAGAACGACGGATGACATCTGTGGAACCTTCTAAGAAGAGACCTCCATCATCCACAACATCAAAGCAGGCCTCTGTGAAACGTATATCTCCAAATCCTGTGAATATACCCAAAAAATTAATTCTACACTAGATTTCCACATTGATAAGATGAGTGAAAACAAGTTGTTCATGAGCTTCATGAGCACAGAAGAAAGAACTTTTACCAGCGTCGAACATACATAAAAGGACTTCAATATAGGTGGAAGGGGTAGGAATATGCAATACGACTAGGACGATGAATCAAGAGTCAAGATTGAGATATTTGAAACATATATTGTTAAGATTATACTTAAGTCTTTTGTATTGAGAAAATTAATAAAAAAATTATTTTGAGGTCTTTGGTCTTCCTCCCACCCTCGTTAAATAACGGTGCAATCTTGAATTCTCATCAGTCTGTATGGAAGCGTGCTCTCTCTAACTCTTCGGTTGTGGTCGACTAACATACCATTTTATTAGTATATAAATAGATTGTTGATAAAGTTTTCATCAATCATGTCTCAGACGTTCACTATCACGGGTAAGAGCTCCCGTTTATCTGTAGATTTTCACCCACCTATAGAACTAGATCCTCATTCATATTATTCTATCGCACTTGTTGGTTTGCATACGTACAATAGCATCCCGAACATTGAAGAAGGTTTTAATAAATTTTATTATGAAGATGTGAAGGGTGAGGAAAAAGTAGTTACTATACCTACGGGGTCCTACGAGTTGACAGACATCGAAGATTTCATACAAAGTGCAGTTTGTGGGCTAGGAGTGAAGCAAGAAGAGCGTGACCGGAAATTATCAATAAAATCTAACAACAACACTCTACACACAGAGCTGAAGAGTGATTTTCAAGTGAATTTTATTCCTAAAGATAGTATAAGCGAACTGTTGGGATTCAGCAAAAAGAAATTGACATCTCGTGAACTACACGTATCTGATCGACCTATAAACATAATCAAAGTTCAAACTATACGCGTAGAGTGTAACTTAACCGCGGGAGCATATTATAACAATAAGATAGCTCATACGATATATGAGTTCTCACCTCTTGTACCACCTGGGTTTTCCATTGATATAGAGCCGAAGAATCTTATTTATCTACCGGTTATCAGCAAGACGTCCTTCGATAACATCACACTGAATATTCTAGATCAGAATTGGAAACCGGTAAATTTTCGTGGAGAAGAAATTATTATACGATTGGAATTGAAAAAGATCGCTAGGGATTATGGCTCGCAACAATAAATAATAATCCAATACTCACCACCACTCATTATATGAAAGGAATTCAACTGAGAAGGTTGCAGTAGCCATCACTTGAGAACATGGGTTTGGATTTTAGCAATAAAAGACATCTCCATAGTGGTCATCAGTCATTATCTACAACGAGCTCGAGGGAGAAGGTTGCTTCTGCATCACTGTCATTGAAGAAGGAGAAGGTTGCTTCTGCATCACTATCATTGGAAAATATCAATTTTTTGAAGTCCCTTGGTTACAATGTCGGAAAAACTTCAAATATTCAACGAGCCAAACTTCATTGAAGACATCATCCGGGAAGAAACTCATACCTACTATCCACACACAACATCTTTTGGCAACAGCGATGAAATTGAGATATTAATCAATCAACAAGATGTGTTGGTAGATTTGGCATCGTCTGCTTTATTCATCGAGGCAGAATTCCAGCCAGAAGCAAGTGGTGATGGTGAATGTAAACTAACGAATAATTTCGGAGCGTTTCTCTTCGAATATATTAGTTATGAATTGAATGGAAAAGAGATAGACAAAGTACGTGATCCTGGTATTGTCAGCACCATCAGAGCTTATCTAACATATGCCAAACATGAATCTATACCTCTAGCTATTTCTGGATGGTCATTTAAGGATGCATTGAGTTCAGTCTACAATAATAAAATCAATTTATGGATACCGTTGAATTTTCTACTAGGCCTATTCATTGACTATAACAAAGTCTTGAGTGGAAAACATAAGCTGCGCTTGATAAGGTCTCGAACCGATAACGATTGTTATACCAATAGCACAGGTACGAAGAGGGCTAAAATAAATGTGAAGACGATAGCATTAAAAGTGCGACATGTGTTTCCAAGTGATCAGGTTAAATTTCAAATGTTGGAGAATTTGAGTGCTGAGAAGCCTATTTTGATTCCATTTCGCAGCTGGGATCTGCATGAAAATCCGTTGATGAAGGAGAGCACTCGTGACATTTGGGCTGTTAAAACATCAATGAATTTGGAACGACCCAGATATGTGATTTTAGCTTTCCAAACTGATCGAAAAAATAATCCTGTTAAGCACAGTGCATATTTCGATAATATAAACTTGCTAAATGTAAAATTATACTTGAATTCAGAGTGTTATCCATATGAAGCAATGAAATTGAATTTCACCGACCAGCAATACGTGGAAGCATACCAGATGTACTATGATTTCCAGAAATCATTTTCAAATAAAATAATAAGCGAACCCATGTTAGATTATATAGCATTCAAGAATAGAGCAATTTTTGTGATTGACTGTTCAAAACAAAACGATGCTATAAAGTCATCAACAGTTGACGTCAAACTAGAGATGGAAAGTTTCCTGAATTTCCCCAAAAACACCAGGGCTTATTGCATCATCATTAACGATCGTATAATGGAGTATTCTCCAATTACAGGATCAGTTCGGAGTTTAGTGTGAAGAACCATGAATCTGTTATTATTTTAATTCTGAATGTATTTTTCTAAATAAATGTTATTATTATTATTTTTGGTATTTTATTTCTCTCACTTTCCCGCAAGACATCACAATAATAAACGAGCCATTTGGTAAAGTACAGTCCCTGGATCAACCCATCAGGATTGTAATCTAAATTTTAAATATCGCTTCAGGTCTAGAAACAAAAATTTATGCAACTATCTAATTAATAAATATAAAAGTGATTCAGATTATTATGTTATCTTTTCAATTATTATAATATGTAGTACCTAGTGGTTATAAGACAGTTTGCGGTAAATATTCTCTCTTATCTCGAGTGTTGAAGCCGATAAAGTTGTCACATTCAGAATAACGAATATTCATTGATATCAATTCGTTGAAGCTTCTTTCTTCATGTGGGTTATCAATCTCAAACTTGAAGAATCTCAAATAAATCCACAGGTAATAATAGTCAAACATATTCATTTAGCCCCGACCAACACACAGGCCCTCGTAGGCGCGCAAATGATAACAATGTTGCATACAAAATAGCTTTAGGTTAGTTACATGGGAAATATCGATATTCTCAAATAAGAGGTAATAAAAGCGGGGTAATTTCTACAGCAGATATTTAACCTCAAAGATTCATCTGATCAATGTTTGAGTCCTCATCGAACCATCATAGTTCGTGAACGATGATGCCAGGCTGTTGAATCACGTGCTAAACAAGTGTCTGAATGTTGATAAAGATCGCTTATGAAGATACTATAGCTCTACTCAATGTTCAGACTTTTATGAAGCATGTGTTTGAATGTCATATAGAATAGCGCTTATGAAGATATTCATATGATTATGTAAACCCGTGAACAAAAATGTGTTTATCATTATAATCTTTTACGCGAACGTATGGAGTTTGTAAAAGTCGTGCTGATGAAGGAAAATAGTACAGATTGCTAATGGAGATATTTATATAATTATTATTGGTATTTTATTCCTCATCAGCCCATCATAGTTCGTGAACGATGATGCCAGGCTGTTGAATCACGTGCTAAACAAGTGTCTGAATGTTGATAGTGAACGATGGTCGCCGGATTGAATCAGTTACTGTCATTGGCTTGAAGCAGTGACGTCATCATCGTTCGTGAACGATGGTCGCCGGATTGAATCAGTTACTGTCATTGGCTTGAAGCAGTGACGTCATCATCGTTCGTGAACGATGGTCGCCGGATTGAATCAGTTACTGTCATTGGCTTGAAGCAGTGACGTCATCATCGTTCGTGAACTATGATCGCCGTGTTGAATCAGTTACTGTCATTGGCTTGAAGCAGTGACGTCATCATCGTTCGTAAACTATGATCGCCGGATCTTCAATTCAATAAAACACCACTTACTCGTCAAATCCTTATGTATTCCGATACACATAAAGCTGATGTTCTCACCCACCCCAATTTGTATGCATCATATTGATTTTCCCTACATCAGCGGTAAATATTCTCTCTTATCTCGAGTGTTGAAGCCGATAAAGTTGTCACATTCAGAATAACGAATATTCATTGATATCAATTCGTTGAAGCTTCTTTCTTCATGTGGGTTATCAATCTCAAACTTGAAGAATCTCAAATAAATCCACAGGTAATAATAGTCAAACATATTCATTTAGCCCCGACCAACACACAGGCCCTCGTAGGCTCGCAAATGATAACAATGTTGCATACAAAATAGCTTTAGGTTAGTTACATGGGAAATATCGATATTCTCAAATAAGAGGTAATAAAAGCGGGGTAATTTCTACAGCAGATATTTAACCTCAAAGATTCATCTGATCAATGTTTGAGTCCTCATCGAACCATCATAGTTCGTGAACGATGATGCCAGGCTGTTGAATCACGTGCTAAACAAGTGTCTGAATGTTGATAAAGATCGCTTATGAAGATACTATAGCTCTACTCAATGTTCAGACTTTTATGAAGCATGTGTTTGAATGTCATATAGAATAGCGCTTATGAAGATATTCATATGATTATGTAAACCCGTGAACAAAAATGTGTTTATCATTATAATCTTTTACGCGAACGTATGGAGTTTGTAAAAGTCGTGCTGGTGAAGGAAAATAGTACAGATTGCTAATGGAGATATTTATATAATTATTATTGGTATTTTATTCCTCATCAGCCCATCATAGTTCGTGAACGATGATGCCAGGCTGTTGAATCACGTGCTAAACAAGTGTCTGAATGTTGATAATGATCGCTTATGAAGAAAGATACTATAGCTCTACTCAATATTCAGACTTTTATGAAGCATGTGCTTGAATGTCATATAGATTAGCGCTTATGAAGATATTCATATGATCATTATCCACATCTATTCCTCATCATAGTTCTACCTCTTGGGGTGGTTGGGGAAATGAGTTCGATCTCTATAAAACTCCCTCGCATATATGTTTCCCATTGAAATTGATTGAATTTTATAAAAAGCTAACTATCCTATGAAGAAATGTGTGTCGATGAAAAATGTTTTTATTAGTATATTTTTGCATACTGAAAAAAAATATATTAGCACATCTATATGTTTAAGATGATTAAAAATGTATTTTGTTATATAGCAATCGAGCTGTACAGACAGTTCGTGATGTGTAACACCGCTTCGTCTAGATTCTGTATATATAGGGCTACACCAAGCAGCAGCTAGATTTCGGATCATATTATGCAATTTACAATCAATATGATTCGAATATATACATACTATATGTGTGATTTAAAATAAAGTATTCTCATCGCGTTTGAAGGTGATCGGCGTATCTTTCTTATCTCTACCGCAAAATATGATAGTGAATATTGTTCAACCTTATTTGAATTATATAGGATAATTTATGTAACATACATGAATGAATATTATAGCGAATTATGTTTACTTCGGAACTAATTTTGGAAAAACATTTAATATATTCATATTACTTTCGGATAACTTATGAAACTACTTTAACATTGAAGGATCGCGCGCATCATTACGATAATTCCAAGTTGAATACATTGCTGTTGGACATGATTTAACACAACCTTATCGCACAAGTAAGCTAATGATACATACTTATAATATTATAACGAATATTGTACTCGCTAGTACTAATCAAGCAAAAAGTCCTTAGATGATTTAATAGTTATTTCTGCAAACGCTTCATAATATCGCTATTATGAGAAGCAGCATTTTTGTAAACTATCGCATATTAGATGTTATGATCCCCTTATTGAAGACTTGTGGGGGCAGCCGATGCATCGCGACCGATATCATTATAACTCAGACAAAACCCTGAGACTAACGGCATGTACAAACAACCCCACATTTCGTTGAAGAATCCTGCAAGGTAGATACCTCGCTGAAGACCTGCGTGATAGACATCATTATACCTGCACACTCTGTATAACCTCACATACACACCTGTCTCGTTGGAGATCGCGCCAGCTTCATTCAAATTCACATGACTAACGTCATACATAAACAATCTGTATAACCTCACATTCCATACCCCATTGAAGTCTCCCAATTCCATTTTGTATACTAAAAATAATTTCCATATATGTTTAAGATGATTGAAATCGCATTTTGTAATATAGCAATCAAGTAAGGTACAGACAGCTTGAATAAACGTTTTTGAAAGTAATTTCCTTATAAACATCGCGTTTGAGAGAGATGCAGAAGATATCATTTCTATACTATATATAACATTCCATCTATGCATTCAGGGGATAGCAGCCCTCCCATGATACCTCCGATGAATGCCCGGTCTCTTTCAAAAATCACGTGACTGACGACATGTACAAACAACACTATTTCAAAACCCTATGGGCTAGCGCTATGAAGTCTCACATTCCATACCTCGCTTCGTGACATACCTGCATGACTAACGTCATGTAAAACAATTACCTGCATCATATAGACTGCAATATACTCGCACTTATCACTCAGACCGGATACCCTGCGGTTATATCTACAACATTAAAATCGCTTGTTTTCAATTCCTCCATAGCTGAGCGGTTAAGGAACCGGCTTTGGATTTCATTTCTCGGGTTCGATTCCCGTGTGTAGAAAAAAATATTTTGATGCTGCTTTACATTGAAGTTCTCCCTAACCTCACATATTGCTTGCTGTCTACCTTGAACGATCAAGCCCTAGCCGTCTACCCGGTAACACCTAGAGGTCAGCAGAAGGTCAGAGACGACCACACCCTAACCATCTACCCAGCTGATAATACCGCGCATGCGCTACTGGTTGCCTACATCTGATAAGGCTCTCTATCAGGCGGGCCCAAGTAAGGGGATACCTACTAACCACCATGGACCGGTCCACCAAAGTTTTAAATTTTTTAATTCCCTGGGATCAACTCCTCGTGTTAATAAATCTGCAGGATTATCGCGAGTGTTGATATATTGCCATCGTTTTGCGTCGGTCAAATCTTGAACTTCGGAGACCCTATTCGCTACAAATGTCTTCCACATATGAGGAGGTAAACTAATCCATGATAATACAATTGTAGAGTCCGACCAATACCAGATACTGTTGAAGTCAATATTCATGGATTTGATTACTTTATCTACTAATTGTGCTAATAATACAGATGCACATAACTCAAGTCTTGGTACGGTTATGATTTTCAGTGGTGCCACCCTATTTTTTGAACATAACAATTTCACGAAGCATTTGTCATATTGATCAATGGATCTTATATATACACATGCCCCATATGCTAATTCGGATGAGTCCGAAAATCCATGTAGCTGTATTTCGCGAAAATTCTTACAAATAACTTGTCTTGGTATTTTGATAGAGCTGCCGTACTCCAAATTGTCTCGAAATGATTCCCGCATTGTATGAATGTCTAAAGGGACCGATTCATCACAAGATAATTTATACTGCCATAATTTCTGTAATAAAATCTTTGCTATTATTATTGAGGGACCTAATAAACCAAGCGGGTCAAATATCTGAGCTATATTCGAAGGAATCGATCTTTTTGTGATTCTTTTGTTCTTTTGGGGTGTGATAGAATAATTTAGAATATCTTCAGAAGCACACCAACGTAAACCCAAGGTTTTAGTTACGTTTGAATCACCAATGTTCAAAATCGCTCCGTGATCTTTTGAGCATATACTTTCAAGCACCTCAGCTTCATTGGATGACCACTTGTTCAGAGAAAAGCCACCAGATAAGAGAATTGCAGTGATTTCTTGTTGTATTAATTTAACGTCTTCAATGCTATCACCACCAGTTAGTAAATCATCTACATAAAAATCTCGATGAATGATTTTACTTACTAATGGATTATGTTCGAATGCTTCTATGGCTAATTGGTGTAAACAGCGTATGGCTAGGAAAGATGCAGATGATGTACCGTATGTCACTGTGTTAAGTTCAAAACATTCTACATCCTTGGAATCATCTGATCTCCAAAAAATGCGTTGCAAAGATCGTTGGTTATTTTGAATTAAAATTTGTCGATACATCTTTGTGATATCAGCGGTCAACACAAAATTGTATTTTCTAAACCGTAGTACTATAGATAATAAATCCTCTTGTATTGTTGGCGCTATCATCTGTAAATCATTTATTGAATAACCAGATGAAGTTTTTGCCGAAGCATCAAATACTACTCGGAGCTTAGTTGTAATGCTGCTTTCCTTTATCACAAAGTGATGTGGGACATAGTATGCATTATCGTCATTTGGTGAATGTAATTTAGTCATATGTTGCAAGTTCCCATATTCTTCCATGAAAGTAACATATTGAGTCTTCAAATTAACATTTTTATTGAGCTTTTTCTCCATTAAGTAGAATCGTTTCAACGCCATTTCTTTAGAATTACCAAGTTTAGAAATAGATTCTTTCAGAGGTATGCTAACAATAAATCGTCCAGTAGAGTCTCGCATTGTGTGTTGTACGAAATGCTCTTCTGCTGCATTTTCTTCTGAAGAGAAATATTTTCTTTCTGGATATTCCTCGATTTCCCAAAACCTCTTAACTTGCCGTTCAATTTCTCCAAACGATATCAAATTATAACAAGAAGCCTTTGAATAAGAAATATAATTTGGAATTTCTCCTGTTACTATCCACCCAAGCAGAGTTTTTTGTAATACTGGCTTATTTTTTCCAAGCTTAATTTGACCGACGCTTATGACTTGCCAAAATATGTTTGAACCAAGCAACATATATCGATTTTTGCAGTATGATTGAATTTCGGATCGGCTAATGATAAATTGCGAGGTATGTTTAATGATCTGATGTCAAAAGAAACAGATGGAAGGTTTTCTGTGATCTTTGGGATAATCAAACATGATATCATATTTTGTATGAATTACAACGTGACTGTATTTTAACTTTGGTGCATTGTGTAATATTCATAACCGATTGATTAATACCCGATATAGTGAAATTAATCTTAGATTTTTGCATTCCTAATATATCGCTTAATTCCTTAGAAATAAAATTTGACTGTGATCCTGAATCTAGCAATGCTCTACATTCATGAATTTTTCCATATCTATCGGATACCTGTATAACTGCTGTAGATAGAAGAATTTGAGATTCAATGTTTTGTAATGAATGATGCGACGCAATTTTGTTACTACTTGAAGTATTTCCATTGATTATTGTTTCAAGGTTATCCTCACCATTTGACATTGACTCATTTTGTTTATTTACAAAGTGTAGAGGGGTGTTATGTTTCTTGTCACATTTTCTACATGTACCTTTCTTACAATTTTGTGAACTATGACCTTTCTTGAGGCAATTTAGACATAAATTCAGTAGTTTGATCTTATTAAATCTTTTTTGTATTGGAAAATCTAGAAAATTTTGGCAGTCATAAATCAAATGGTTTTCGCTACAGATAGGACATTGTAATATATCATCAACTAAATATGATTTAGTCCTTTGCTTAACTTGTTGAACTTTGTTGTCATTATCGTTCAATGGTAAAGTTTCTAGTATTCGGCATTTTTCATTTAAACATGAAATTAATTCTTTGAAGGTGGGTATGTCAGAGATTGTTTTCTCAGATTCCCAGTCACGTCTTGTGATAGAATCCAATTTCGAGACAATCAAATGTATTAATAATATATCCCATTGATCTATAGGTTGTTTCAAAGCTTCTAGAGCTCTTAAATGCATAGAAACTTCATCTAATAGATGACGTAAGCTCATAAAAGATTCTTTGCTAATGTTTGTCAAATTGAAAAGACCTTTGACATGATTATTGATTAGAAGTTTTTTATTTTCATAGCGCTCCAATAATAACTTCCAAGCAACGCCATAGTTCGCAGAGGAAATTTCTAGTGATCTTATGATATCTGACGCTTCCCCCTTCAATGATAATCGTAAATAGTGAAACTTTTGTAGATCTGAAATAGTATTGTTAGCGTGAATTATAGAATCAAAGGTATCTCTAAAGAATAACCACTGGTTGTAATTACCATCGAATGTTGGTAAATTTAAAGTTGGCAATTTTATCTGATTTGTATCATGAATTTCGGATCGCGATTCATCTACTGAACCTTCCTTGGCATTTGATTTATTTATAAATTGATTTGCCTTAAAAATGATCGAATAATAATATTGTTCCAAATTTTTTCGTTCGACATCGTTATTAGTCACATCGTTATTCAATAATTCGATATTTAATTGAATTTCATTGAAATTGTCCAATAACAATACGGCGTTTGAGAGACGTATTTTCAGCTCACAAATGTCTGGAGATTCATCTCGTTAAAATACATCAATGTATGTATTGAAACGAGTTAACTGGCCTTTAATAGAGCCACGTTTCAATATCAAATTTGATAGATCAGTAATTGTGTAATTAATTTTCGTAGATCACACTGAATTCTGACACAAGTAGAGATATAAAAGTATTAGTATCATTATGATTGGAAATAGGGATTAAAGACTGGGAACGCACTCACTTTGGGAGCTAATACCTTGATTTCACCTGTAGAATGCCAGTGATTATGGGCTATGTTTTCCAAATTCCATCGCTTTATCCGTTATCGAAGGACCATGATTAATTGTGTAGCCTTTCTCTTAAAACTACTGTTTCATAATTGAAAATATATTATTGAAAAATGATACAAATCAAAATCTTCTTTTTACAACAACTGTCGTTTTATTAACCATAATGTCATGACAACACTCCGCCTACTTCATGACAAAAATACCGTCGTCCACAGACGCGGAATATCAACGTTATAATTTGAACAATAATATCAACTGAATTTAGACACAAACTACTTGCAGTAAGTATTTCGATATGTAACCTATACGTCTTGAATAATTTCAACAAACTCACACAGATAGAATGAATTCTTTTGATTTGAACAATATCAAATTTGGAATGGGAAAATGGAATGGAAAAGGACTCACGTTTTTTCTCTTATATCCGGCTCATATGACCAATCTTTTATGTATAGCCTTGTGTCGCTGATTTAAGTGGACTGTATCTTCTGAATATAATCAAACCAAAATCTTGTTCGATATAATTTGTATCGTATTGAATATAACATTAATCGTATATTATTATAGTTTATATTGCACAAAGCAACAAAAACAAACGTTGTTGAATTAGATTTATTATCAAACTATCAAATTAGACAAGCGTCTCCCTTTCAGAGCTTTCTCAATATAATTTTGTATCATAGAATAGGTAACATCGAACTCTATCAAAATTATCGGAGCCACAGCACTACCTATATAGATTATTCCCTAATTAGATTTTGAAAGGACGAATTGATTTGATTTCTCTAATGTTTTCTGATAGAGCATTCATAATCTATGACTTGCCGAACGAAAAATGTAATTTTAATGATGTTTCAATTCTAGCAGTTCTCTAGGATTATTAATTAGGTAGTAAGTTCCATCCTGTTGAAGAAGCCTTTCAAAATTTTGGAACTAATAGTTCCATAGTAAATGTAGTGGTGAGATAAGGTTGAGATATTAAATTTGGGCAAGGTGAGCTGAATGTTGTAATTTTGTTCTTGAGCTTCTATTTCACATTCCTGATGTAACATCGCTTCTATTTCACTGCATTCTTTCTTTCCTTCAAATACATATGCTAATTCTTGGTACTTTTCAAAGTAATGCAAGATTTGCAATATCTTCTTCATTCTGCTTAGATGCTGTGCTTATTGATGTTTGCTTAGTCATACTTCCTACTACAGACTGCATTTGCTTTCAATTTTATTTTTACATCAACTTGAGATTTCGAACACATGTCTGGTGCAAAATGTACTATGTCTATGAATGGCAATATTACTAAAAATGGAAATGTTTTGTAAAAATCAATCAACTAAATGTTCACCTCACATCAAAAGCAGTTATCAGTCGGCTTCCGGTTATACTGCTTCATTTTTACATCTTTGGTTTTTTTTGGAAAACGCTTCTTTATTAAGGCTTTTGCAGCAGAATGGATACATCCAGCTGCACAACAACCAGTAATTTTGAGCTGAAATACAAACGATATATTTTACTTTCAACTTTAACGAGAAAATAGGTATTTAAATGATAATATTATTCTATTAAAATAGGTGAAATTCATGTTAGGACCATTAATAAATATGAATAAGCTTTTGAGCAGAACAATTAATATATTATTGTAAGGTTTATTAGTAGTTTGATCAATCAGTCATTAAGTGATTCATATTTAGTGGAAGATTTTTTTTTTACAAACACTAACATCTTCGTAACATTCAAAAGTGCGTTAGTATTACTTCAAATTTCAATTGCGAAATAACATCACGATACTCTCAAGTAAATACACCAGAAACTCAATAAAGAGGAGGTTGTTTTATGAAATTAAGCCGTATAGCTGCAACCACTGTCTAAAACGTAAATAAAATTAATTTATGACCATTTATTTTATACATACATAATAAAATATGTGATTTAGCCAAATCATAGACCTATTTAGGATAATAGGTCTATGAGCCAAATCTACCCTAGTCCAAAAGTGTTGATACTTGAAAAGATACAAGCTATTGAATTTGAAACATAATTTTGTTTTTCTCCCATTTACTTCTTTGAATATCCAAACAAAATTTTGGAGTGTAAGGTTTTTTGGGTAGAGGAATTGAATTTGAGATATGTGTACAGTTTGGTTATCGTTCATAGCTGGCGCTAGTTACAGTAGTTTGAATCTATGAAGAAAGGATACAACTTTTCTATACTTCAAGATATCTGATCTTTGATAACGGTTTCTCATTTCTCTATTTTTTTTTCCAATAAAAAAGTTCCCGTATGACAGTAGCTCTCACCTTTTTCGAGTTATTTTGCTTTGAAACAACCAATGCCATTAGTTAAAATAATTAGAATAATTTAGAAATTTTAAACAAAATTTATAATCTTTTATAATTTATAATTGTAATAATCACTAAAATAGTGAACATCAGGTAAAGAAAATTTCTCTTTTTGACAACAGCTGCTCAAAATGCCCGCCTCGCCTCTTATTTCGATACTTCCGCTTATTGAAAGATTGTCTCATTTGATGTAAAGATTAATACGTAATGACTCAGCAGCATTTAAAACTTTCTGCCATAGTTCTTCCCTGGTGTTTACAGTTTTTCTATGAGCAACTCATTTCATGTAACCCTAAAACCAAAAATTCCATGTGGGAGAAGTCAGGGTTACGAGCAGGCTTTGGCATACGACTCCCACAACCTATCCAACGATCCGGAAAATTTTGATCAAAATAGTTTCATACTTGGAAATCGTACACATAATTCAATTGCTCAACCCAAAAAACCTCACATCCCAAAATTTTGCTTGTATATTCTCATTTATAAAGAAAATCTAAAATTATATTCTAAGTTCAACACCCTATATCTCTAATTAACTAACTATCATTCTTTGGACTAAGGTAAGCTTAGCTTAATCACAATTATCAATGTATTGCAAGGAGAAATTTTGACCCGGTACCAAAATCTAGTAATTTTCATAGCGAGCGTCTACGGTTCGATTCTTGCTAAGCAATGATAGACCGGAAAGCAATTACTAATTTTGTAAGGAAGAGGGCAGTGAGTAGCCATCTAACTAGACGTTGCTCTCTACAAATGTAATCAGTGTGTGTTAAATAAAGAATAAAACATTAAACCGAAGTATGGTTATTATAGTTAAAGAACCTAATAAACGCAATACTCAATAACAGAACATGGTGACAGCGTACGAATCATATTTCGGCAGAAATAAAGGTGAAATTGTATGTCTATACGCCGGACCGCGGAGGTTCGCAATATTTCGTTAGAAAACAGTAGTACCAATCGACTGGGAGAGCGGGAGATCACGTACCGATTTACCGAGCAGTTACAGTGAACTGGAAAGAGCAATTGTTTGGTGGTATCACTGAGATTCAATCAGGTAATTGAATAATTGTTAATACCTACCTATACAAAGATGACTGCGAATGCTCAAGATTTGAGTGCGACAAATGCACAATTAAATGTCAGCTTTCCTGTTAACGTAAATCCTCCTGAAAAATTTAATTTTTCTATACCTGGCGGATGGGCACAGTGGAAAAAAATGTGTGTGAAGTGAGCCTGTGTTAAACCCAGCCTCACTTCGACTTGGCAACACTGCGCGCTTCTAACTTAAAGCTTCTCACACATATTTTACATGAATAGGAAATGTATTACCTTCATTTTCATTATAGGACATATCACTCTCTAATTTCGTCAATTGGAAATAATAAAAACTGACAATACTTATAGATTTTTACTTTATTTCGATTACATTGTTGCGTGAGAATAATTCAGCCTCTCTGTACAACGATGAAACTTTCAGTGTGCATTCCTGGAGATATGAGCTTTCATTTGATATTATATACAATAGGGCACCAACGAGATAGCATACTTAGAAGAAATAAAAACTGAGACTTCTCATGAATTTTTAATTTTTTTCTATTTCTTTTTACGTAAGGACCCATTCATCCTCTCTGTGCAATAATGAAACATCTAGAGTATATTCCCGATGATGTAAGCTTCAATTTGATACTATACACAATACGGCACAAAAGTGATTGCATACTTAGAAAAAATAAAAACTAAGATTTCTCATGGATTTTTAATTTTTTTTCAATTTCTTTCTACGTAAGGACCAATTCACCTTTTCTGTGCAATTATGAAACATCTATAGTATATTTCCGATGATATTAGTTTTCATTTGATACTATACACAATACGGCACTAACGAGATAGCATACTTAGAAAAATAAAAGCTGAGACTTCTCATGAACTTTAATTTTTTTTTCATATTCGTTTTGCTTAAGGACTCATTCAGCCTCTCTGTGCAATGATAAGCTCTTCAGTGTATATATCTCTTGATGTTAGCTCCAAGTTGATACTATACACAATACGAAACAAACGAGATAGCATACTTAGAAAAAATGAAAACTGAGACTTCTCATGAATTTTTTTTTAATTTTTTTTTTGCGTTAGGACTCATTGAGCCTTTCTATGCAATGATGAAGCATATAGTGTACATTCCTGATGATGTCGGCTTCAATTTGATCCTATACACAGTATGGCACATACGAGATAGCATACGTAGAAAAAATAGAAACTGAGACTTCTAATGGATTTTTAATTTTTTTTTCATTTTCTTTTCGCTTAAGGACCCATTCAGCCTATCTGTGCAATGATGAAACAGATAGTGTACATTCCTGATGATGTAAGCTCCAATTTGATACTATACACAATACGGCACAAACTAGGTAGCACACTTAGAAAAAATTAAAACTGAGACTTCTCATGGATTTTTAATTTTTTTTCATTTTCTTTTTGCGTGAGGACTCATTCAGCCTCTCTGTACAATGATGAAACATATAGCGTACATTCCCGATGAAGTAAACTCCAATTTGATCTTATACACAATACGGCACAAATGAGATAGCATATTTAGAAAAAATAAAAACTGAAACTTCTCATGGATTTTTAATTTTTTTTCATTTTCCTTTTACGTTAGGACCCATTTAGCCTCACTGTGCAATGATGAAACATATAGTATACATTCCTGATGATGTTAGCTTCAATTTGATACTATACACAATATGGCACAGACGGGATAGCATACTTAGAAAAATAAAAACTGAGACTTCTCATGGATATTAAATTTTTTCATTTTCTTTTTACGTAAGGACCCTTTCAGCCTCTCTGTGCAATGATGAAACATATAGTGTATATTCCTGATGATGTTAGCTTCAATTTGATTCCATACACAATATGGCACAAATTAGATAGCATACTTAGAAAAAATAAAAACTGAGACTTCTCATGAGTTTTTAATTTTTTTCTATTTCTTTTTACGTAAGGACCCATTCATCCTCTCTGTGCAATGATGAAACATCTAGAGTATATTCCCGATGATGTTAGCTTCAATTTGATACTATACACAATACGGCACAAATTAGATAGCATACTTAGAAAAAATAAAAACTAAGATTTCTCATGGATTTTTAATTTTTTTTCAATTTCTTTCTACGTAAGGACCCATTCACCTTTCCTGTGCAATTATGAAACATCTAGAGTATATTCCCGATGATATTAGTTTTCATTTGATACTATACACAATACGGCACTAACGAGATAGCATACTTAGAAAAAATAAAAACTGAGACTTCTCATGAACTTTAATTTTTTTTTCAAATTCGTTTTGCGTAAGGACTCATTCAGCCTTTCTGTGCAATGATAAGCTCTTCAGTGTATATATCTCTTGATGTTAGCTCCAAGTTGATACTATACACAATACGGAACAAACGAGATAGCATACTTAGAAAAAATAAAAACAGAGACTTCTCATGAATTTTTTTTTTATTTTTTTTTTTGCGTAAGGACTCATTCAGCCTCTCTGTGCAATGATGAAACATATAGTATACATTCCTGATGATGTTAGCTTCAATTTCATACTATACAAAATACGGCACAAACGAGATAGCATACTTAGAAAGAATAAAAACTTAAACTACTCATAAATTTTAATTTTTTTTCAGTTTCTTTTTGCGTAAGGACCCCTTCAGCCTCTCTGTGCAATGATCAACCTTCCAGTGTATATTCCTGATGATGTATGCTTCAATTTGATACTATACAAAATACGGCATAAATGAGATAGCATACTTAGAAAAAATAAAAACTGAGACTTCTCATGGATTTTTAATTTTTTTTCATTTTCCTTTTGAGTAAGGGCCCTTTCAGCCTCTCTATGCAATGATGAAACATTCAGTGTACATTTCTGGTGATGTTAGCTTCAATTTGATACCATACACAATACTTGAAAAATCTTGTCTTCCGGATGGATTCCGCGTCACAATAGCTAATCATAATTTGATTCCCAATTTCCTTAAAATATCCCATCCCATAAATTCACATTCATCCGAAAACATATTCAAACGCGCTAGTTTAGCTTTGATTCGGGAACGAATTAAGTATACTAGACGCGTGATCAATTTCATCAATATAACCCTATTTGGCCTCCACCTTGAACTTTCAAATACCCTTTCAGCATCCGATTGGTTGGTTCTCGACCGAATTACGTATGATCAAGCCTATCAAATTCGTACCCTCAATTCCAAACGTAGTATTCAAAAGTTCAATAAACTTCTTGCCTCCCAACTCCCTCGGCACCAACCTTCAAGACCAACCCCTCTTGTAAATACTGTGGTTAATTCATCTTCACATACCCTCACTGAAGCTGAACAATCGGTCCTATCTTAAGGTCCTAATTTTGTCTTCTCCCCCAAAAATATCGCTCCGACATCCATTATTTCTGCTGTAGAAGCATCCCTACATAAAGTTCCTCATCTCGCAGCAGATGAAATTCGTTTCGAAACTGCTAAAATTCTTCGTCATTCCAAGATTCCTAAATCAAATTGCCCTAAACCTTTAATTCAAGCTCTCAATTCACTCGAATCAAATCCTGATTTGGCTATTTTGAGGGCTCATAAAGGCAACTCCACTGTTGTCATGAATCGTTCAGATTATGATAACAAAATCCTGCATCTGCAAACTAATTCCTATAAGCTTCTACCAAAAGATCCCACCTCCTCTATAGAACGTTCAATTTCACAAATTATTCGTCATTCTTCCCTTCCAGATTCAGATAAGAAATTTCTTATCCCCATTGTTCAGAATGTCCCCGTTTATACGGTTTGCCTAAAATTCATAAGCCCTCAGTTCCCCTGAGATCAATTGTCAGCACTATCGGATCTCCTACTTATAAACTCTCTCGATACCTGTCATCTATTCTCAAACCCCTTGTAGGTGATTCCAATAGTTTTATCCTTAATTCCTTTCATTTCGTTGAAAAACTTCAAACGTTGAAAGTTGACCCATGCGATTTGCTCGTCAGCTTCGACGTCGAATCATTGTTTACCAATGTTCGCATTCCAGACACCCTTTCCATAATTTCTGAATTGTTACCTGCCAAAAACATTTCAACGGACTTGCTACCGTTAATTGATTTTTGTCTTACCTCCACATTTTTTCTATACGATGGCAAGTTCTACGAGCAGTCCTCGGGAGCAGCCATGGGTTCCCCACTTTCCCCGATCATAGCTAATATCTTCATGGAAGCTTTTGAACAAGATGCCATTGACTCATCTGTTCTCAAGCCGAAATGTTGGTTTAGATATGTCGACGATACTTTCGTTATTTGGTAACATGGTCGCGAAAAGCTTGTTCCCTTCCGCAATCATTTAAATTCATTACATCCCAATATCCGTTTCACCATGGAAGTCGAATCGCAAGGTTCACTCCCGTTCCTAGATGTATTGGATAGTCGACAGACTGACGGTACTTTAGGACATTCTGTGTATCGGAAACCCACCCATACCGATAGATACCTCAATGGTCTTTCCCACCACCACCCTGCCCAAAAGCAATCTGTTATAAGCTCCCTGGTCCACAGAGCTGTCAACCTATCTCAGAATCAATCCTTAAAATCAGAATTAAAACATCTATCATCTGCCTTATTATCAAACAATTTCTCCCATTACAACATTCAAAAAGCCATAAAGAAATACACCTCACCTAAAATTTCAAATCGACCTGAGCCAGAAACCCTCCCACCTGCTTTATCCACGGCCTATCTTCCATGTATTCAAAATATAACAGATCGAATTTCCAAAATCCTCAAACAACATAATATTTCTACCCGTTTTTCCACACTTCCAAAATTATCTCAGTTTTATAAACCTATCAAAGATCCCCTTCCTCCTCTCCACTTAGAAGGTGTTTACAGTATCCCCTGTTCTTGCGGTAAAGTCTACATTGGTGAAACAGGTCGTACAGTAGCTATTCGTGTGAAAGAACATGAGCGCTGTACAAGACTTCGTGACACCAGTAGATATGCACTTGCGGAACACAAGTTTAACACAAATCATCAGATCCTTTTTGAAGATACTAAAATCCTAGTCCGAGCCCCAAACTTCTATCAGCGAAAAATCCTTGAAGCTATAGAAATCCTAAAAGATCCGAATAATCTGAACCTTGACTCAGGATATTACCTTCCAAACATTTGGAAACCCATCCTCGAAAATTCCACTTCGCACATGATCGCTCAACGGCAGGGTCAGGTGCCGGAACGAAGTTAACCACCGGAACAAAGGCAGTGAACTATGTAGCATGAAGAATTTTTCCTTCAATAAATACAGCTACAGAAACCAGTAGAACCAGTTTCAGTTCAAGCCTCAAGCCTGCCCTGAAGATGCCACCTGTAATGGTTGGCAAAACGTCGGCATCAAGTCGAGCTTTTGTGATGCGGAATCCATCCGGAAGACAAGATTTTTCAAGATTAGCTGTCCGCGGAAGTCTACTATCCAAGATATACACAATACGGCACAAACCAGATAGCATACATAGAAAAAATAAAAACTGAGACTTCTCATGAATTTTTAATTTTTTTCATTTTCTTTTTGCATAAGGACCCATTCAGCCTCTCTGTGCAATGATCAGTCCTTCAGTGTACATTCCTCTCAATATAAGCTCCAAGTTGATACTATACACGATACGGCAGGAATGAGATAGCATACTAAGAAAAAGTAAAAACTGGGACTTCTCATGGATTTTAATTTTTCTTCAATTTCTTTTTGCGTAAGGATCCCTTCAGCCTCTCTGTGCAATGATCAACCTTCCAGTGTACATTTTGGAAGATGTAAGCTTCAATTTCATACTATACACAATACGGCACAAACGAGATAGCATACTTAGAAAAAACAAAAACTGAGACTTCTCATGGATTTTCAATTTCTTTTTACGTGAAGGCTCATTCAGCCTCTCTGTGCAATGATGAAACATATAGTGTACATTTCTGATGATGTTGACTTCAATTTGATACTATACACAATATGGCACAGACGAGATAGCATACTTAGAAAAAATAAAAACTGAGACTTCTCATGGATATTAAATTTTTTCCTTTTCTTTTTGCGTAAGGACCCATCAGCCTCTCTGTGCAATGATGAAACATATAGTGTACATTCCTTATGATGTTAGCTTCAATTTGATTTCATACACAATATGGCACAAATTAGATAGCATTCTTAGAAAAAATAAAAACTGAGACTTCTCATGAATTTAGAATTTTTTTTCATTTTCTTTTTGCGTAAGGACCAATCCAGCCTCCATGTGCAATGATGAAACATATAGTACAGTCCTAATGATGTTAGCTTCAATTTGATACTATACACAATATGGCACAAACGAGATAGCATACTTAGAAAAAATAAAAACTGAGACTTCTCAAGGATATTAAATTTTTTTCATTGTCTTTTTGCGTGAGGAACCATTCAGCCTCTCTGTACAATGATCAAACATATAGTGTATATTTCTGACGATGTCAGCTTCAATTTGATACTATATACAATATGGCACAAATGAGATAGCATACTTAGAAAAAATAAAAACTGAGACTTCTCATGAATTTTAATTTTTTTTTCAATTTCTTTTTGCGTAAGGGCCCATTCAGTCTCTCTGTGCAATAATGAAACATATAGCGTACATTCCTGATGATGTTAGCTTCAATTTGATACTATACACAATACGGAACAAACGAGATAGCATACTTAGAAAAAATAAAAACTGAGACTGCTCATGAATTTTTGTTTTAATTTTTTTAGCGTGAGGACTCATTGAGCCTCTCTTTGCAATGATGAAGCATATAGTGTACATTCCTGATGATGTCGGCTTCAATTTGATACTATACACAATATGGCACAAACGAGATAGCATACTTAGAAAAAATAAAAACTGAGACTTCTAATGGATTTTTATTTTTTTTTTTCATTTTCTTTTCGCTTAAGGACCCATTCAGCCTATCTGTGCAATGATGAAACAGATAGTGTACATTCCTGATGATGTATGCTCCAATTTGATACTATACACAATATGGCACAAACTAGGTAGCACACTTAGAAAAAATAAAAACTGAGACTTCTCATGAATTTTTAATTTTTTTTCATCTTCTTTTTGCGTGAGGACTCATTCAGCCTCTCTGTGCAATGATGAAACATATAGCGTACATTCCCGATGGAGTAAACTCCAATTTGATCTTATACACAATATGGCACAAACGAGATAGCATATTTAGAAAGAATAAAAACTGAAACTTCTCATGGATTTTAATATTTTTTTCATTTTCCTTTCGCGTAAGGACCCATTCAGCCTCACTGTGCAATGACGAAACATATAGTGTACATTCCTGATGATGTTAGCTTCAATTTGATACGGTACGCAATACGGCACAAACGAGATAGCATACTTAGAAAGAATAAAAACTGGACTACTCATGGATTTTTAATTTTTCTTCAATTTCTGTTTGCGTAAAAACCCATTCAGCCTCTCGGTCTCAGTTTGTATTTTTTCCAAGTACACTATCTCGTCTGTGCCATATTGTGTTCAGTATCAAATTGAAGTCAACATCATCAGGAATGTACACTATATGTTTCATCATTGCACAGAGAGGCTGAATGGGTCATTACGTAAAAAGAATTTGAAAAAAAAATAAAAAATCCATGAGAAGCCTCAGTTTTTATTTTTCCTAAGTATGCTATCTCGTTTGTGCCGTATTGTGTATAGTTTCAAATTGGAGTTTACATCTTCCGGAATGTACACTGGAAGGTTGATCATTGGACAGAGAGGCTGAAGAAGTCCTTACGCAAAAAGAAATTGAAGAAAAATTAAAAATCCATGAGAAGTCCCAGTTTTTATTTTTTCTAAGTATGCTATCTCGTTTGTGCCGTATTGTGTATAGTTTCAAATTGACGCTTACATCTTCCGGAATGTACACTGAAAGGTTGATCATTGCACATAGAGGCTGAAGGGGTCCTTACGCAAAAATATATTGAAGAAAAATTAAAAATCCATGAGAAGTTCCAGTTTTTATTTTTTCTAAGTATGCTATCTCATTTGTGCCGTATTGTGTATAGGATCAACTTGAAGCTAACATCGAGAGGAATGAACACTGAAAGACTGATCATTGCACAGGGAGGCTGAATGGGTACTTACGCAAAAAAAAATGAAAAAAATTGAAAATTCATGAGAAGTCTCAGTTTTTATTTCTTCTAATTATGCTTTCTCGTTTTTGCCGTATTGTGTATAGTATCAACTTGGAGCTAACTTCGGGGGGGAAGTAAACTGGGAGACTGATCATTGCACAAAAAAGCTCAATGGGTCCTTACGCAAAAAAGGAAATGAAAAAAAATTAAAATTCATGAGAAGTCTCAGTTTTTACTTTTTCTAAGTATGCTATCTCACTTCTGCCATATTGTGTATAGTATAAAATTGAAGCTTACATCTTCAGGAATATACAGTATATGTTTCATCGTTGCACAAAGAGGCTGATTGGGTCCTTACGCAAAAAGAAATTGGAAAAAAATTAAAATCCATGAGAAGTCTCAGTTTTTATTTTTTCTAAGTATGCTATCTCGTTTGTGCCGTATTGTGTATAATATCAACTTAGAGCTAACATCAAGGGAAATATACTCTAGATGTTTCATTATTGCACAGGGAGGATGAATGGGTCCTTACGTAAGAAGAAATTGAAAAAAAATTAAAAGTTTATGAGAAATCTCAGTTTTTATTTTTTCTAAGTATGCTATCTCGTAGGTGGCCTATTGTATATAATATCAAATGAAAGCTCATATCTTCGGGAATGCACACTGGAAGTTTCATTGTTGTACAGAGAGGTTGAATCATTCTCACACAACAATGTAATCGAAATAAAGCAAAAATCTATTAGTATTGTCAGTTCTTATTATTTCCATTTGACTAAATTAGAGAGTGATATTTCCTATTAGTCGAGGGAATTTAGCGAAAAAGCTCGGAAATTTTTCCAAACACACCAATCAACTTAATTTTTTTTGCAAATCGTTATTGATCGATATTGAACTTTAAGATCTTGCCGCTCGACCATTTTTCACCTGTTAAACCGGAAATTGACCAATTTTCATGGGAAAATTTGCAAAATTGGTAAGTATTGCCAAAATTGGCTGGAAAACTCCACTCGGGGGTTTTCGGGTCGCTGATTACGATTCCGAAGTTAGATTTACCATTTTCGACCGCGGTAGCTAGAAATTCGCCAACTTATGTCCCAAAAAGGGTCAAATTTAATAATTTCGCAGTTTTAGTTGAAATCGACTAAAACATTTCACTCTGAGGTTTTCGGGGTCGCTGAACACGATTCCGAAGTTAGATTTATCATTTTCCACCACGGTAGCTAGAAATTGGCCAATTATATGTCTGAAAAATAGCCAAATTTAATAATTTCGTAATTTTGGTTGAAAATGACTAAAACATTTCATTCGGGGGTTTTCGGGGTCGCTAATCACGATTCCGAAGTTAGATTTACCATTTTCCACCATTGTAGCTAGAAATTGGCCAATTATATGTCTGAAAAATAACCAAATTTAAAAATTTCGTAATTTTTGTTTACAATGACTAAAACATTTCACTCGGGGGTTTTCGGGGTCGCTGATCACGATTCCGAAGTTAGATTTACCATTTTCTACCACGGTAGCTAGAAATTGGCCAATTATATGTCTGAAAAATAGCCAAATTTAATAATTTCGTAATTTTGGTTGAAAATGACTAAAACATTTCATTCGGGGGTTTTCGGGGTCGCTAATCACGATTCCGAAGTTAGATTTACCATTTTCCACCATTGTAGCTAGAAATTGGCCAATTATATGTCTGAAAAATAACCAAATCTAATAATTTCGTAATTTTTGTTGAAAATGACTAAAACATTTCACTCGGGGGTTTTCGGGGTCGCTGATCACGATTCCGAAGTTAGATTTACCATTTTCTACCACGGTAGCTAGAAATTGGCCAATTACATGTCTGAAAAATAGCCAAATTTAATAATTCCGTAATTTTTGTTGAAAATGACTAAAACATTTCATTCGGGGGTTTTCGGGGTCCCTGATCACGATTCCGAAGTTAGATTTACCATTTTCGACCGCGGTATCTAGAAATTGGCCAATTACATGTCTGAAAAATGGATAAATCAGATAATTTCGTAAATTTTGTTGAAAATGGCTAGAAAATATCGTTTGGATATTTCGTGATTCTGGAGTATTATTTTTTTATTATTATACCATTCAGAAATTCACCAATTTCATGGCAAAAAATATTTCATACATTGGTCAACCGTCTAGAAACAAAATGGACAAATTCAAATAAGAACAAGAATTTATGAATATATTTTTATTAAACATTTTAACATTTCATTTATTTTTTACATTTTATTATTTACAATTTATATCTTACAATTTCTTACATTCACATTTACACTAACATTCTAATGTATATAAATTTAAGAATAATATAAATAAAATTCTGGGTACCATTCCAAAACTATAATTTGCAAGAGACAGGTATATCAGAAATTACTGATTCTCGAACGCAAGCATCATTTGATATTGAATATCAAACAAATGATTTGCAGTCACGGATAAATTCCCTGACTTTTGATAGCAGTGCCAGTTTCAACAAAAATTACGAAATTATCTAATTTATTCATTTTGAAATGTTTTAGTCAATTTCAACAAAAACTGCGAAATTATTAAATTTGACCATCATTTTTGGGACATAAACTTGGCGAATTTCTAGCTACCGAGGTCGAAAATGGTAAATCTAAAATTGGCCAATTTCCGGTTTAACAGGTGAAAAATGTTCGAGCGGCAAGATCTTAAAGTTTAATATCGTTCAGTATCCGTCCAGGATCGATTTGCAAAAAAAATTAAGTTGATTGGTCTGTTTGGAAAAAATTCCGAGCTTTCACATTTTTAACGTCTAATTTGATCCGACTATATAATGAAGTCAGTATTACATTTCCTATTCATGTAAAATATGTGTGAGAAGCTTTAAGTTAGAAGCGCGCAGTGTTGACAAGTTGAAGTTAGGCTGGGTTTAACACAGGCTCACTTCACACACATGTGGAAATGTAAAGAGGTTTGAAAAGTACATGGACGTATCAGGACGAAATAATAAGTCTGAGCAAGAGAAGATAGATTTGCTGTTATATATAATGGGAGAAGAATCCGAAGATATCCAGGGTACGTTCCAGACAAAACCAACGACTTATGAAGATACATTAACCTCTTTCGAGAATCACTTTATACCACGAAAAAATGTAATTTTTGAGCGATTTAAATTTAATTCCCGGATACAACGTCCTGGCGAATCCATCGAATGTTTCATAACAAATTTATATACACTCGCAGAATCTTGTGAGTATGGTCAACTCAAAAATGAATTAATACGTGATAGGATGGCACGTTAGATACCAAAACAGCAACAGTTTGCAACTTAAACCAACCTTAACATTAGAAGAGTGTGTTACGGCAGTAAAACAAGCTGAACTACAGGCTTCACAAAGTAAGGAGCTTATCCAAGAAAGTCGTCAAAGACAAGTTGCAAAAGTGGCTTCATCATGGACTCCGACAGGCAATCAAAATAGAGGTAGTGTTGACAAGAGGACAAGAATACTTCTGATGAATTGAAGAAAGCAGAAAATGCAAGAAAAAGATGCAGTTCTTGTGGACTACAGCCACACTCAAGAGAGAGCTGCCCTGCAAAGAAATCAAACTGTAAGAAGTGTAGAAGCCCTGGACATTGGGCAGTAGTTTGTAGGAGTACTATTAAGGTTAGATCTGTACAATCAGAAATTGAATCCAAAGAGACAGAAATTACTGAAAATTTTGATTTTCTTTGTTCATTGTATATGAACATACGTCAAATTGACTCTAAAGAGTGGACAGTCAATTTACTAGTCCCAAAATTAAACAAAAATATCGAATTTTTGGTAGATTCTTGTATTCCACGTAACTATATAGACCGAAATGTATTAAGGAATTTGAATCCTTCTTATAATAAAATAACAGGTTCTTCAGGAAATTTATTAAGGGTACTGGGTACTTTAAAAGTTGAATTATTCAGAAATAATGAATTATGTTCTACTGATATATTGTTATTCAAGACTTGTCTAAACCTATTTTGGGTCGATCAGCAATTATGGAACTGAATCTGCTTCAGTTTGCTAATGAGATGTGACCGCAAAATGTAAATAACATTAATGAAAACGTTAGTTTAGTACAGAAAGTTTTGGATAAATATCCAGAAATGTTCAATGAAGTGGGTACCTTTAAAACAGAAATCGTTATAAAAAACAGGAAGGGTATTCAACCATACGCACAGTCAGTACCGAGAGTTGTTCCAATGCCTTTATTAAATCCCCTGAAACAAGAAATAGAAAGACTTCAAAGATTAGATATCATAAAATCTATTGATGAATAAACACCTTAGGTTAGCCCTATAGTGGTTAATAAAAATCCCAAAATTAGATTATGTGTTGATTATACTTAGCTAAATGAAGCAGTTTTACGTTCTTACTTTCCTATAGGAAAAGTGGAAACAATTCTAGCTAGGGTACAAGGGTCTAATTATTTCACTAAACTTGATACTAATTCAGGATTTTATCAAATTAGATTGAGTAAAATACTATCTGGAATAGATGGTGTGATAAGTCATATAGATGATATTCTTATTCATGCATCAACTCTTGAGCAACACAACAAAATATTGAAACAAGTTCCAGAAAGAATCAAAGAAGAAGGCATAACTTTGAATAAAAACAAATGTTTGTTTGGGGTACAGTCTTCACAGTTTTTAGGACACTATATCAAATCAAGGTATTTTAGTTGATCCTCAAAGAATAATTAGCATAACAGATTTCCCTGAACCAAGCAATAAAAATGAGCTTATGCAATTTTTAGGATTAATAAATTTTTCCAGTCGCTCAAAAAGAGTCATTTGAAAAAATTAAAATTCTCTTACAACAAAGTCCCTGTTCAGCTTACCATGACCCAGCAAAAAAGATAGTCATTTCATCAGATGCTTCTTCATTTGGCATAGGTATATGTTTATACCAAATCACAGACAAGGGTCAAAAAGAAATTGTTGCATACGCGTCTAGATTGCTTGCTGAGATAGAAAACGCTATGCACAAATTGAACGTGAAGCTCTAGCAATAGCCTTGTCAGCAGATCATTTTAAAGAATACGTTACTGGTATTTGTATGAAATTTGAAACCGATCATAAACAGCTAGTTCAAATATTACAGTCCAAACCTGTAGATGAGTTAACACCTAAGCTTCAACGATTTAGGATGAGATTAATGCGTTATAACTATGAGGTACATTACGTTCCAGGTGAAGAATTAACCGTTGCGGATGCTTTGTCGAGAAATTTCTCAAAAAATTTGCCAAAACCGGAAGATAGTGAACTCGCTTTTGAGGCTGAGGCTCATGTTAATTTAATCATTCAGTCTGTACAAATAAAATTGTCTTTTCTTGATGAAATCAAACGTGTACAAGCTCGAGATCCACTTTGCGAAAAGCTTAAAGAATATCCATTATCAAGTTGGCCGGAAAAGTTTAAACTGAGTGAAGTAACTTTATCTTATTATGCTCACCGATATGAGATTTCTTTTCAAGAAGATCTTTCATTAAGAAATTCGCGAATTATAATTCCTCAAGTCCTACAGATGAAATGTTTGACATTCATTCATCAAGGACATCAAGGCATCGTGAAGTGTAGAGCTCGAGCACAAGCATCAGTGTGGTGGTTAGGTCTCTCCACTCAGATAGAGAATGAAGTGAAAAATTGTCCTGAATGTGTCGAACATAGAGTTAATCCTAAAGAGCCTTTCTTGAAAGAAAAATTGGCAAACTGAAACAGTTGTTTAGTCGTTATGGCATACCAGAAGTAATTTGATCCGATAATGAACCGCAATTTCAAACCCTCTTCAAGGAATTTGCTAAGGAGTATGATTTCAATCATATTACTAGTAGCCCGTACTATTCACAATCAAATGGTTGTATAGAAGCTCCAGTAAAAATTCCTAAACAAATTCTAAAGAAAAACAAAGATACAGACTTAGCATTATTAGCTTAACGTACAACACCCCTTGAATGTGGACTGAGCCCTTCTGAACTATTATTGAATCGTAAGCTAAGGTCCCATTTGCCAATTCTACCAAGTATTTTGAATAAACAAGTAATTACGGACATTTCTTTTTCTCAGAATGAGGCAAAAGAGGAATTGGTGCGACGATACAATGTTAGACATAGATCTAGAGAATTGTCCAAACTCTTGATGGGAGAGAGTGTTTGGGTAACTGACTTACGAACGTATGGGAAAGTAGTTGCAGTTCTAGACGAACCTCGATCTTACATGATTGAAACTAATTATGGTAACTTTCGTAGAAATAGGTGGTATCTTATTCCTGCACCCTATTATAAACAATCAAATGTTACTCCAACACTTCAATCTCCATCAAACACAGACATTGTACAAACGAATGTTAATTCTCAAGAACTTTCTAGCTGTAATGAAGAATATTGTAAAGTGCAAGAGAATTAATTGCAGAGATGGTCCCTAGAAAAAGTGATAGTGATCGTTCTTTTGTGCTCGAATCTCCTATAGTTTGTAAAAGATCCATAAGAGACAGTAACCAAGCTATTTGAAAGACTACGTCCTCTCTTAAAATCGTATGTTCATATTTTCTTAATTTGTTTAAGGGGATGATATTCTGTGAGTATAAGTTAATGTGGCAACGCCGCAGTAGTAGCATAGGAAGAGGGCAGTGAGTAGCCATGTAACTAGAAGTTGCTCTCTACAAATGTAATCAGTGTGTGTTAAATAAAGAATAAAACATTAAACCGAAGTATGGGTAAAGAACCTAATAAACGCAATACTCAATAACAGAACAAAACGTATTAATAGTATCTTTAGACAATGAAGTGAATAGTCTTTAGAACTAAATTAGTAGTCTGTGGTTTAACAGTACAGTTAGGTTGTGTTGTGGTAATTCTTCTAGTGGTTTTGCTTCTGTGATAGTTACCTGAAGTCTGTACTCTGGGATCTGGGCTGGGATTTATTAATTTTTGGGTTAAACTAATTGAGTTTGATTTGAATCATTACTCCCGAGATTATACTCCAAATATGGGTATTAATTAGTACATTCTAAATATAACAATAACAAATAGAAATGAGATAGTAAGTAAGTATTCCATTTGTGAGTGATAGACAACTTCAATAACATTTCCTTCATAAGTTCCTGACAAGAATCTCGATTTTATCCCACTTGTTTAATTATTTTTTAAGTTCTCAGTTAACAAAGCAGAGTCGAGATGAATAGATTTATGCTAATAATTTTCAGTAAGCTGCAAAATTCCTTATTTAGATTTTCCTGATTTAACCTCGTGATGTTTACTTTCTTTACAAAACGATAAAATATATCAAGTTTGGATCCCTAATTGGAAAGACACTACCTTATTAACAATACCTAATACTGTAATTTTCAGTTGAATAGTCCAACTGGATGAACAATTTGTACTCAACAACTTATACTTTCCCAGTATTAGCAGTGAGATAGAGTAGAAATACATCACAAGGTTGGATACCTATAAGCATTTTTGTAAGTAAATATGCTTCTTATTTCACCACATTCAAAAAAAAGATAATTGAAATCTTTGTGTATATTGACAAGATGAATAAATCAAGGAAATGTTCCTACAGGAAAATTGTAAACTATTCTTAGAGAGGGGTATAACTGGTATAAGAAGATAATATCGATGACACTTCACAATTGAAAATTTTTCTAATTATCTTGTATCAAGAACTCATGGTTGTCGTAGAGACAAATAAATGTCAATGAATTGTGCAAATATCACAACATGCACTCATGAAGCAAAATAAGAGTGACAGGTGATATATTTAATTTGAATGCATTGTACTTTCTTGGTGAAGTACACAATTGAGTCATTACTTGCCATTTCTTAATACCTGCATTATTAAGCTTAAAGGGAATGTTTTTAATTTTTCATATAGACCTAATATTTACAGATTAAATGGAGAATTTAAACTCTCATTTTGTATTCTTGATTTGAAGGAAAGTCATTGCTGAGACTTAATGAACCTAATGTATTACTTAGCCCTCCATCCAACCAATCTGTCATCATTGAATCTGTACATTTCGTGCTCTGTTGCAACTTTCAAGTTGATCTTTCCACTCCTTTCCTTATTGCAATTTTAGAAAAGCGAGAATGATTCTGTTATTTGATGGATGAAGCAATTTTTGTCTCAACTTTTCAATTCATAAAAATAAATAAAGAATGTAGGGAAATTACCATTCATCAGAGACATAGTAAGAAACTTCATTGATGAAAAAATAACAAGAAATAATTATCTTCCATGAATTGTGGCAGAATCCCTAAATTGTTGCTTTCAAAAGCCAAGAATGTTGATCTGTTGACAATTCTGTGAGATTCCATTAGAGGCATAGACAATTTCTATATGTTTCTTGCAAAGTTTCCACAGCAAGAATCAATTCAACAATTCATAATTCTTCAGTCATTCAGTTGATAAATATCGCTGTTCAGGCACCGAAACTTGAATTACGTACAAACTCAGTTTCAGTTATTTATATGATATCCAATCCTGAAAATGAAAGAACTAATCATAATCAAAAGGATTGCACCTAAACAAGTCAATTCAAGCCCTGGTTTATTTCTTGTCGGAAATAATGTGACTTTGAAGCTTGTTATTTCGGCTAGTTTTAAAGCAATTATTCAACTTTCATCTTTGGTATAAGTAAAGTTCAACATAAAATTTATCTTAGTCATATAACAAACCAATATTTTCAGTATTACTTTCACAAGTGACTTTGAAGCTTAGTATTTTGGCTAGTTTTAAAGCAATTTTTCAACTTTCATCTTTGGTATAAGTAAACTTCAACATAAAATTTATCTTAGTCATATAACAAACCAATATTATCAGTATTACTTTCACAAGTGACTTTGAAGCTTGATATTTTGGCTAGTTTTAAAGCAATTTTTCAACTTTCATCTTTGGTATAAGTAAACTTCAACATAAATTTCAACTTAGTCATATAACAAACCAATATTATCAGTATTACTTTCACAAGTGACTTTGAAGCTTGATATTTTGGCTAGTTTTAAAGCAATTTTTCAACTTTCATCTTTGGTATAAGTAAACTTCAACATAAAATTTATCTTAGTCATATAACAAACCAATATTATCAGTATTACTTTCACAAGTGACTTTGAAGCTTAGTATTTTGGCTAGTTTTAAAGCAATTTTTCAACTTTCATCTTTGGTATAAGTAAACTTCAACATAAAATTTATCTTAGTCATATAACAAACCAATATTATCAGTATTACTTTCACAAGTGACTTTGAAGCTTGATATTTTGGCTAGTTTTAAAGCAATTTTTCAACTTTCATCTTTGGTATAAGTAAACTTCAACATAAAATTTATCTTAGTCATATAACAAACCAATATTATCAGTATTACTTTCACAAGTGACTTTGAAGCTTAGTATTTTGGCTAGTTTTAAAGCAATTTTTCAACTTTCATCTTTGGTATAAGTAAACTTCAACATAAAATTTATCTTAGTCATATAACAAACCAATATTATCAGTATTACTTTCACAAGTGACTTTGAAGCTTGATATTTTGGTTAGTTTTAAAGCAATTTTTCAACTTTCATCTTTGGTATAAGTAAACTTCAACATAAAATTTATCTTAGTCATATAACAAACCAATATTATCAGTATTACTTTCACAAGTGACTTTGAAGCTTGATATTTTGGCTAGTTTTAAAGCAATTTTTCAACTTTCATCTTTGGTATAAGTAAACTTCAACATAAAATTTATCTTAGTCATATAACAAACCAATATTATCAGTATTACTTTCACAAGTGACTTTGAAGCTTGATATTTTGGCTAGTTTTAAAGCAATTTTTCAACTTTCATCTTTGGTATAAGTAAACTTCAACATAAAATTTATCTTAGTCATATAACAAACCAATATTATCAGTATTACTTTCACAAGTGACTTTGAAGCTTGATATTTTGGCTAGTTTTAAAGCAATTTTTCAACTTTCATCTTTGGTGTAAGTAAACTTCAACATAAAATTTATCTTAGTCATATAACAAACCAATATTATCAGTATTACTTTCACAAGTGACTTTGAAGCTTTGATATTTTGGCTAGTTTTAAAGCAATTTTTCAACTTTCATCTTTGGTATAAGTAAACTTCAACATAAAATTTATCTTAGTCATATAACAAACCAATATTATCAGTATTACTTTCACAAGTGACTTTGAAGCTTGATATTTTGGCTAGTTTTAAAGCAATTTTTCAACTTTCATCTTTGGTATAAGTAAACTTCAACATAAAATTTATCTTAGTCATATAACAAACCAATATTATCAGTATTACTTTCACAAGTGACTTTGAAGCTTGATATTTTGGCTAGTTTTAAAGCAATTTTTCAACTTTCATCTTTGGTATAAGTAAACTTCAACATAAAATTTATCTTAGTCATATAACAAACCAATATTATCAGTATTACTTTCACAAGTGACTTTGAAGCTTGATATTTTGGCTAGTTTTAAAGCAATTTTTCAACTTTCATCTTTGGTATAAGTAAACTTCAACATAAAATTTATCTTAGTCATATAACAAACCAATATTATCAGTATTACTTTCACAAGTGACTTTGAAGCTTGATATTTTGGCTAGTTTTAAAGCAATTTTTCAACTTTCATCTTTGGTATAAGTAAACTTCAACATAAAATTTATCTTAGTCATATAACAAACCAATATTATCAGTATTACTTTCACAAGTGACTTTGAAGCTTAGTATTTTGGCTAGTTTTAAAGCAATTTTTCAACTTTCATCTTTGGTATAAGTAAACTTCAACATAAAATTTATCTTAGTCATATAACAAACCAATATTATCAGTATTACTTTCACAAGTGACTTTGAAGCTTGATATTTTGGCTAGTTTTAAAGCAATTTTTCAACTTTCATCTTTGGTATAAGTAAACTTCAACATAAAATTTATCTTAGTCATATAACAAACCAATATTATCAGTATTACTTTCACAAGTGACTTTGAAGCTTAGTATTTTGGCTAGTTTTAAAGCAATTTTTCAACTTTCATCTTTGGTATAAGTAAACTTCAACATAAAATTTATCTTAGTCATATAACAAACCAATATTATCAGTATTACTTTCACAAGTGACTTTGAAGCTTAGTATTTTGGCTAGTTTTAAAGCAATTTTTCAACTTTCATCTTTGGTATAAGTAAACTTCAACATAAAATTTATCTTAGTCATATAACAAACCAATATTATCAGTATTACTTTCACAAGTGACTTTGAAGCTTGATATTTTGGCTAGTTTTAAAGCAATTTTTCAACTTTCATCTTTGGTATAAGTAAACTTCAACATAAAATTTATCTTAGTCATATAACAAACCAATATTATCAGTATTACTTTCACAAGTGACTTTGAAGCTTGATATTTTGGCTAGTTTTAAAGCAATTTTTCAACTTTCATCTTTGGTATAAGTAAACTTCAACATAAAATTTATCTTAGTCATATAACAAACCAATATTATCACTATTACTTTCACAAGTGACTTTGAAGCTTGATATTTTGGCTAGTTTTAAAGCAATTTTTCAACTTTCATCTTTGGTATAAGTAAACTTCAACATAAAATTTATCTTAGTCATATGACAAACCAATATTATCAGTATTACTTTCACAAGTGACTTTGAAGCTTAGTATTTTGGCTAGTTTTAAAGCAATTTTTCAACTTTCATCTTTGGTATAAGTAAACTTCAACATAAAATTTATCTTAGTCATATAACAAACCAATATTATCACTATTACTTTCACAAGTGACTTTGAAGCTTGATATTTTGGCTAGTTTTAAAGCAATTTTTCAACTTTCATCTGTGGTATAAGTAAACTGCAACATAAAATTTATCTTAGTCATATAACAAACCAATATTATCAGTATTACTTTCACAAGTGACTTTGAAGCTTAGTATTTTGGCTAGTTTTAAAGCAATTTTTCAACTTTCATCTTTGGTATAAGTAAACTTCAACATAAAATTTATCTTAGTCATATAACAAACCAATATTATCAGTATTACTTTCACAAGTGACTTTGAAGCTTGATATTTTGGCTAGTTTTAAAGCAATTTTTCAACTTTCATCTTTGGTATAAGTAAACTTCAACATAAAATTTATCTTAGTCATATAACAAACCAATATTATCAGTATTACTTTCACAAGTGACTTTGAAGCTTGATATTTTGGTTAGTCTTAAAGCAATTTTTCAACTTTCATCTTTGGTATAAGTAAACTTCAACATAAAATTTATCTTAGTCATATAACAAACCAATGCTACCAGTATTACTTTCACAACTCTGTAAAACATGTAGCTCTGTTAAATTTATGGCTACTGCAAAAAATTCATCATTCAAACACAGTGTACCGAATTGGTAATAGATGAGCAGAGGTTTACAATTTTCCTGATCTTAACAAATGAAATTATCTGTAATGTAATAAACTGTAAGAGTGCTTACACTGTGGATACACTATAACTATAAAAAAAAACTTAGGTGATAAAGAGTTTTCTTATTATAATGTTATGGTGCATCCACAGTGTGAAGTTCTTTTATATATATATATATATATATATATATATATATATATATATATATATATATATATATATATATTATATTTATTAGTGACGTTCGATTTTCCGGTTAGATGAGTTTAACCAATTCACTAAATTAAAAACCAAAATTTCCTGTTTAAAAGTACACTTACATTTCCTTAATGATTGTTTGACGTATGTTTTCCAAAAATGCATTGAAATATATACCTGCAAGAACGCGAAAATAGATAAATAAAATCATTTTCTCTGCAAAACGATGATGCTTGAAATCAGTAACAAATATCATAAATTAGATCATTTATAACTTTTAGCTTATAATTTTCATTTAAAACTGAGTTTTGAAACATCATACAAATTCAAATCCCTTCATTTTGAGTTACGGAAAAAACCAATAGAAAATTTTAATCAACAACAATAAATTCCAGAAATTGTAACGAAAATCCCTAGAGAAGAGTCTAAGAATATTAACACTATCATCTATAATGTATGTATTCATATTGATACCCTATACGAATTGCGCTAGAGATGTGGGACGTCATTATTTGGCTTTCTACAATTATTCCCTAAACATCTTTTAATAGTGGCCAGAATGTACTATTAATTTATTTATTATTTTATTTCAAATATTTTATACATCAATAATGTCATCTGTTAGACGTTAAGAGTTCAGAGTTAAGCTTTGAGGGCACCAGTGTAACGGATCAGCTCGATCTGTTAAGATCAGTAGTGAATAATGGCCCCAACTGACTCGACAAATTGACTTACTCCCAGGGCTCGTAGTGAAACGTGTCCTGAGATTCGTGACTGAGCGACAACTGCTTTAGCACAAACAAGACAGAATAGAATCCACAGTCAAGAGCTCAGAACTACGAGGTGGAGAAAAGTTGAAGTAGGAATTTGAAATAACATTTTGGAAAATATGCAATTATTGTAAACAAAAAATTAATATTTGGAAATATTGTGAGTTAAAATACAAAGTTATATGATGAATTAAAAGAATATAAATTATGAACCTATTCGATCTCAACAATCAAATGAAGTTAATGATAAGAACAATTCTTATAATGAACCTTTGGGTTCTATCTCAACAAATAAGTGAAGGTAACGATGATACAATTTGGGTAGATTAGCCCATCTGAAATTGCATCCCAAAATTGGCATGTGGAAATCTTAATAAACAAGTTGCATCCGGAGCATAACGAAAAAGGCCAATTTTGTTAATACAATGAAATTTAATTTGTTTTGACAGTGTTGCCGAACTGGCAATTATAGATTAATATGTTATATGTAAGTTTATTTTCATATGCAATAACATTAACTGAACACACGAGAACATGTATTATCTCTAAGCGGCAATTATAGGTTAGTAGGTTATTTTCAAATTTATTATTGTTTGCAATAGAATTAACTTCATGCAAAACAACATATTATCTCCAAGCGGCAATTATAGGTTACGATATTATTGGTAAGCTTATTTTTGGATGTAGTAATATTAACTGAACACAAGAGAGAATATTTTATCCCCAAGCGGCGATTCTAGATTAGTAGGTAATTTGTATGTTAATTTTTGGGTGCAATAATATTAACTGAACACACAGGGGAACATATATTTATCTCTAACTGGCAATTCTATGTTAGTAAGTTATTTTTAAGCTCATTTTTGGATGAAATAATACAAAAATTGCAAAATATTTGTTCAATTTCTACATTATAGCGGCTAAGGAGCTTGCAGCCCATGCACTTTTTGCTTGTTGCTAATTTTTTCTCAGTAACGCCCACCTTTGAAAATACTGGCTCTGAAACGAATCACACTCGCAACAGAGTAGGTTGAATGTGTCCTAAATTTCGATTGAAACAGAGCTTGTCCAATCATTTTGCGGCAATAAAGACGTTCTTGATGAAACGAAAGATTATTTTTCTTACAGAAAAATCAGAAAATTTCACTAGTCCGAAGCTGTAAACCAGAGATTTTGTAATTTTAGACACAAGATGCTATTTTTTATTTTAATTAGATTATTTTGAGGTTTATTTTGTTAGGTGGTAATGCCTTGAGAAAAGTAGCTAACATAGCTTTATTTATATTTCACTATATTTTATCTAAGAATGTTCACGCATATCTCACTATCTTCCCAAAATTGTGAGTATTTTAGTTTAAAATTTTCCGTTACATAGTTATCACAATACAGGATATATCCATTCTTAAGCAAACTCAACTCGAATGACCACCGATCAAGGGCATTTAGACAATAATGTATTTAAGGAATTAAAATATCCTACAATGATATTTAATGATATTAATATAAATATAAAAAAAACACCATTATCCACTAAAAATATTGTTGAAGTATTTAACAGTATTTTTAGTGGCTATAAGTGATTATTTCTTATTTATAGTGTTACAGTGTATCCACAATGTCTTTCTCTTTCATAGTTTTAATGATATAACGATGTTGAATCCAAGACCCATTCGAAGTTGCATCCCGAGAAAGTTTTTTGTCTGGACCAAAAAGGTTCACCTGTATTTGGGCAGTCATGTATACATATAAAATTGACGAAAGCCAGGACACACCAATGCCCCACCCGAGTGTACATACACTTTTATAAAACATGTGTTGCAGGGCAGGGAACATCATACATTCAATCACATTTCAAATAACCTACTAAGACCAAAAATATATAAAAATTTAAAATATTCACCCGTCAAAAGATTAACATACTAACCTGAGATGACCTTGCCGCTTGGAGTTTCGAAATCTGGAAACAAAATGCAAATCCTGTATCTCAACCACCTAGTGAACAGCCGCCGATGCAGGCTGTACATTTTATTCGGTATATCAACAGCTACTGCTCTCGCCGCTAGGACAATATATTAAATATAACCCAGAATTGCCGATTGGAGGTAAATATGTTCCCTTATGTGTTCATATTAATGTTACTGTATACAAAAATTTTACTTGGTAGCCTACTAACCTAGAATTGCCGCTTGGAAATAACATGTTCTCTTCATGCGTTCAATTAATACCAACCTCAAGCCTAGGGTGGGACGCCACGGGAGTCACCAGTGGTCCAATGACTCTCAATATTTCATGTATATGAGGTACCACAGGTTTTGGAATTAAAATAAGTCGCTTATGGGTAGACTCCCAAGATGGAGCCACCAGTAATTTTGTAATTTTACGTTATTTGGCTGACTAATTTCACACTTATGACTACTAATTTTTTGTTAATTCTATAGATATCTACATGTTTTGAGAAGGTGAAGAAGTGTCACTTCTTTTTTACTTTCAATAGGTCAGCTATTTATTATTAATTAAACCACTGTTTTATCAGAACTAAATAAGGTGAAAACGACGTTCCCATAGTTAAACATTTTATTTATAAATTATGTTATTAGATTTGCTAAAAATAGCGTTAGAATGTAACGACGCTATTTTCATAAAGGCAGAAGTGGTTTTTAGTTGACTATTACCCATAAGATGGCACAATCATCGTTTCATTTGAATAATAGGATTATCGGGTTATGATGTTTCTAAATTGAATTATTCATAATCGGATGGCTGCACGATGAATATCCTTTACGGTCATAGTAAATTTCATAGTTTTATGCTTTCGACATTATATTATCCCTATACTCGTCGAGTAAGATTACTGTATCATGTATTATTAAATTTAATGTTTTTAACATGTGTTGTTAAAACAACATGTTATTTGTTATACTTAGGAGGTAAAACTGTGGAATGTAAGATACAATTTAGTCTACACTATTGCTCTTTTCCACTTTAAAACATATAATAATAATAGTCTTTATTTCCAAACAAAAATTATATTACAATCTAAAGCACTTTTCGGCTGTGACGCCATTACCAAAGACACATTGTTAAACTCGGCTTCAGATAAATTATAATTTAAGGTAGAAAGGATGTGAAATAAACTATAAATTTCATTAGTTATTGAATTGAAGAGAATCCATTATAAACTCGAATAAAATATGTATGAAAAGTTTTAACGAAATAATAAATAAAACTACTTTGTTTTGCTATGACTGATATTTAATAAAGCATTTTTCGTCCGAAGATGACACGTTTAATGTTGAAACTATAGTAACGACTATATTAAATATCAGTGATAGTAAAACTAGTTTTATTTATTATTTCGTTAAAATGATAAACTATCACAAAGACACGGCTTCCACAATCAAATTTTTTTTATAAAAGGTTTGATTTCCACGAGAGTAGCTTCGCTAACATCGTAAAATTTTCAAATAGATATTACAAAATACCGGATGAGTAATCGGAAATATCAAAATACTAGATAAGAGTTATCAGCTTCTATACAAACTTGAATAGAATCGGCTATTACGTGAAATGATGTAATATATTTTAGTCTACACTATTACTCTTTTCCACTGAAATTATAACATATAATAATAATTATAGTCTTTATTTTATGAAGCACATTGTTTAACTCAGCTTTAGATAAATTATAATTTAAGAAGCATAAGGGTGTAAAATAAACTCAAAATTTTATTAGTTATTGAATTGAAGAGAATCCATTATAAACTCGAATAAAATATCTATAAAATTTTGACTTCCACGAGAGTAGCTCCGCTAACATCGTAACTTCTTTAAACAGATATTACAAAATACTGAATGAGTAATCTGAAATATCAAAAGACTAGGAGTCATCAACTTCTATACAAAATTGAATAGAATCGGCTATTACGTGAAAATCCATTACAAACTTGATGAAAATAACTAGTAGCTTCTTCAAACAGATATTACAGTTTCTTTACAAAATTGAATAGAATGTGTTTTGATGTATTACATTCATATGCTCGTCGGAAAACCTTGGAGAAGCAAAATTTTGTCTATTAACTTCTAACACAATATGTGATTGTAATTCACTATGCATTGTTACGGGGCCGTCACCTGCCGGTGGTTTTTCTAACTGTTTCCTGTCGACTCTTTGAATCGCGAGAACTGTGTTATGAATGCGTTTCATTGTGAATTAAATTCTCAGTGGGACAACTGCTTTCCGGCGATGGTGTTGGAACTCCTAGGTTCGCCAAACATTTTCGAGGATGGTAATTATATCATTTTCTGAGATGGTTGATCAGTTTTGCCTCGTCCCACTGTCAAGCTCATGAGAAGAGGGAAACAGGTGTCTGGAGCTAAAAGACGTGTTGATATTGTTCTACCGGTAGAACCAAAACTTTGTCTATTGACTCCTAACACGATATGTGTTTGTAATTCACTATACAAGTGTAGGAACAATTAACCACGCACAAGACCGAATTATTGATCAAAAGAGCTAAAAGCTATATTTTCCAACATTCAACGAATCAAGATGTAGCTTTGCTGAGGGAACATTCACAAAATGGAGTACACCATATGTATTTGAGGATCACTGTAGATGTCGCATTGGAATCTTCACTACAGTTGGAGAAACTAAAATCGGATAACATTTATCATCTTTTAAATGGAGTTCTGCTTGTTGAAAATGGAAACAAAAACCGAAGTTAGCGGCTAATGAACGTCGAAGCTCGATTTAATATGGGAAAAAGATTGAATTAAATTCAAAGATCATATGAGACACGAGTTTACCTAGCAGGTCTGCGTTACAATAAAAGTTTACATTGCCATAGCAGTACTTGGAAGCACATGACCAAAAGTAGTATGGGGAAATATTCACAAATTTATATAAGAAAATGCAGGTTAAATAGCTCGCTCATGTGTTAAAAAGAATGTTCAGTTAGCCGAAAACAAAGAATAAAAAAAATCATTTAGCAAATGCGGTACAATATGAAGACACCGAGTTAATTGCAAGGGAATGTGCATAGTTTCTGAAAAATAAATAAATTAATGAGGAAAATTGAAACTTTAACGTAGGCTCAGAATTGGAAAGACGTCAATGTTTGAAATGGTTTTCAAAATAGAAGCCTGTACCCTTGTTATTACACAGTCAATGGTTGTCTTAAATCTACCAGCTTAACTAGTCAAGATACAGACTATGGCATTGCCATAGACATATTTTCGTGTTCGACATAAACAACGGATTTTTGGCTGCATCATCTAACTGCGTAATAGAATATAATAATGTAATAGTGGAAATGAAATGTTTCTCCGCCCTACAAATTATCGTGGCAAAAGGCATGAAAGAAGTTTCTATATTTGAAAAAGGATAAAAAGAAACAATATAAGTTCACTTCGCTTAGAAATTGTGACTGCGAAACTCAAACTCAAAAAGTAGCATAATTATTATCATTATGTATAAATTCTCGAGAAATAGGTCACATTAACACTTATGCTTTATATTTTCTCGTCTTTACGTACGTTTCGGTCTTACGACCATCATCAGAAGACTTATTATGTCTAAAACCGGATTACTCAAAACTAATTGTATCAACACAAAGCGTCCTTGTCGCACCAATTTCAATTAAAATGCCCACGTCCTCGAAACGAACAGAAACACGAATAATCGAGGTATAATATATCAAGAATCCACTGTTAAGCAGTACTCTTGAAAAATGCGTACTCTTGTCAACAAAGTCTATGAACGATTAAAAACGAGAACATTAGGTTCAAGTATCCACTTTAAAACCAGATTTTACGATTTACGAGCTAATAGAAAAAGGTTTGTCAGCTATTGGAAATATACTTTTGAGAATTCTACCTAAACTATACTTTTAACATTATAAGACGCATGTAGGAATTTGCAAGAGTTTTAATTAATTAAGTTAGTATAAATCTGACTTAGTATCTGAATATCTGTCCTATGACTTACAGATTTGGAGTCATGTTTTATGTGAATCATCTCCAGAATAGATCTTTTATAATAATTGGTCTCCTTAGTTAAAATATTAACATTTTTGTAATCGAATTGATGGTTATAATCAAAGCAGTGTTTAGCAAGGGCGGTGGAATTTTCTAAGTTTTTGTTTCTTGTGCTATACTTATGGCCATACATTCTATTTTGTAAATATTGCTTAGATATTCCAGTATAAGTTCCATCGCAATCTAAACAATTTAGTTTGTATACTGTGTGGGTTTGTTTATCTTTAGGTATTAAAGGTTTTAGATTTGAGAAATATTCTCCAACACAGTGGACTTAGTGCGACATTTATATCATACTTTTCAAACATTTCTTAATTTTCTCTGTGGTCTCCAGAATGTATGGTAATGTTATAAAATTGTCTGTATTACCTTTTATGTTATTTATATATGACGATCCATTATAGATTTTGTTTATTCTTTCTTTAATGATAGGATTGAGAAATGTTTTTGGGTAGCCATTCATTTCCAGTGTATTACGAACAATATTTAAATTTTTGGGACGGTCCTCTACGTGGGACTATTTAACCGCCTGATCTGTAAGGCTGTTTATAACACTTTTTTTATAATATGTGAAGATAACGTTGAGACCAAACTTCTTTAGCATACCACGAAGCTTTTATTTTTACATCTGCATCATGCCGAATGTTCATATCTAGGAAATATATGTTTTTGTTCACTACTATTTCACAAGTAAATTGAAGTTGGAAATTGTTAAATTTATTATAATCCTGTACTGAATTTTATCATTGGCAACACACCTAAGACAGATCATCTACATACCGTTTGAAGAATACGGGTTGAAAATCTAATGAATTTATAAAGGATTCCTCTAGGCTTTCCACAACAAGATTAGCAATAGTAGCTGAAAAAGCAGATCCCATTGTTGTGCCGAATATTTGTCCAAAATATTGCTCACCGTATTGAAAATGAGTGCGTTCTAAGCAAAACTGTACTGCATTTATAAAATCCAATTGATCTAGAGGTGTGTGATTTTTTATCTCTGCCCAGTGTTTTTTGATGCTACTCAATGCAAAAATGACTGGTATATTTGCAAATAAAGAAACAACATCCAAGGGAATTAAATTAGTTGATGATTTACGGGTACGGATTGATTTTTTATAAATTCATTAAAATGCGTGTTTCACATGAAAATCATTTTTCCTATTATATTATTGATAAAAATATTAATAAATTTTAGGTAGGCGCACCAATATTACTTACAATGGGTCTTAGAGGTATATCACTTTTATGTAGTTTCGGAAGCCCATAGATATAAGGTGCTAGCCCATTATGGCAAATTAATTTATTTTTCAATTCAATAGGAATTATCTTATTGTTGTGCCATATCTTTATCATAATTATTATCACCAAATACAGTTGAATATTTCCGAGATGCTATTTTGTTGTCTATATAAACGACGGTGTGGAAGAAATGCCAATATTTCGATTTTTGGAAAGCGCAAATATTACCTTTATTATCGCAATTTTACAAGATATACATTGCTCTGCGATTGTGCGTGATAATTTAAGGAAAAACAAAAAATGCAATAGACGACAAGAGTAAATAAAAAGAACAAAATTTTACACGACAACATCCTCATAAAATGTTGTGTTCAAAAAAAGTATTTATACAATTATTCGGTTCTATTTAAAATTATTTTTTCTACTTTCCTTGTGATATTCTGTTTGTTATATGCCCTATATATCTCTTTTACATGAGAGCAAATGTTTTGAATTTATAAAACGGTAAACTGTTGTAGAGGGGGAGTGTGGATTTAACTAAAAGTAAGCACACAGGATGTTCCCAAAATAGGGGACAATATAACCAAATATATTTCCTCCTGTTCAAATAAGAAGAAAAGTAACAGAATGCCTTCATTTTAGAAATGAAAAATGTTCGTCTTTATCACTGTAATCTATAATTTTTTCCCACACTGTCTAGTGTCTTATTTTGTAATTGATTGATATCGTATTGTAATTAATTGTGTAGCGTTTTTGTTTGTATAACTATCATAATGTATAATATTAGTTACTATATGATTGTATTAAATTCTATTAAACTCGGATGTTATAAATTCACTTTAAATGCAATTATTCTGGAGGTACATCAAATGTATTTGATTATAACATAATATAAGAAATATGGTGTCCTTCTGATACCAGGTTGTGGTTATTGTAACAATAACTTTTAAGAGAAATCAAATGTATTTTGTGCATGGGTGCACCACCTCAATTATCTTGTAATGTCAGGCAGTTTCCAGACAGGTGGATTCGCGGAGAATAAGATGCACCTATTAAATGTCCATCCCGCTCACCAGAATTGAATTGTGATTTCTTTATCTGTGGAACATTAACATAAGTTCTGAAGAACATCTATATAACAGAACTAAAATTATTGTGTTCACCAATTGCAGAATGATGTAAATCTAAGGAAAGTATCATTCAATGTCCTGCGTAGAATTGATGGATGCTTTGAACAAAACGGTGGTCATATTGAATATTTCTTGCAAGAACAATTCGAAGAAAAGGTTCTAGGAAAAAATTAAGTTTACTATGTTCAAAAATTACATTTATTATTTATTTCATATCTGAAGTATTATTAGTAACTGTTTCAACATAATCTACTGCATTGCTTTATTATGGTTTCCAACCAAACCATCTTAGAAATGATTTTTTTCTCGCTGACGGTTATGTTGGTTAACGATGAGAACGAGGCAGTCAACTTTTAATAAATTTTACTATTTTGCATGTAGTATAATTTTCAAATCCAGTATGATTTTAATGAAATTTGGCAGGAAAAGAGTCTACGATATAAACATGGTTTTTGAAATGACAGGATTCAGGTGTTTCAGGGTACCATCTTCTTTGAGCAGAACTGCTGACTCGAATTTTTTGCACAATAGTAGGTAGAATTTACTGAAAGATCAGTGTAAGCCAAATTACAATGGTAGTAGTCACCTTTCTTTATAGGACGCACCTCTTTCTAGGAAATTGACAAAATACGTGTTTTTTATATTTAGCTTTAGTAATATGTGTTACAGACGGCTTCTATACAGATTTTTTTTTACATGTACCTTCTGTACAAAAACTTCAATTTTGAGGCAACCTTTATTCTTCAATATTGTGGAATATTTATCCTTCGGGGTTAAACATTGGGTTTTAATATGTGGCTTCTCATTTTTTATATATGCTTTAAAAAGTGACAGTTTCTATTACATGAAGCCAAATATCATATGTTTTTCTGTTGACAGTCTTATGCGGATGCAGTCACGTGTAATTCGGGATATTCGAGATCGACTAGCAGTCGAGTTCATATGATATCTTAATATCTGTTCAGCGGTAAACATTCTTTCAACAACTTTGTTTGCTGAAATCATGTTTCAATACGGCTTCTACAATATATCCTAATACGCGACTTTTCCCTTGTCGCACTGTCTAACTCATGTTTAGCACCACAAAACAACTATAAAACTAGGCAGCCCCAACTTTTCTAATTTTTCTCTAATGAAGGTTTGTAGGTATATTACTTTTTTTTCACAAAATTTTGGAAATGTTGAAACTGATCTTAAATGTAATCGAACTATCACATTCGATACATCAAGTCACTCATACATTTAAAAAAGATGATCGAGAACAAAAAGTCGGATGTCAAAGTTGACCATAACAAGATAATAAAAACTTGCTTCGAAGATAGGTTTTTCGTTTCGTTCCATCTCTGACAATGACACAAAATGATAATAGGAAATCAAGAAATTCTGTTTTTCCAAAATTACTTTATAATCAAAAATTATATTGGAAATTTTTTACTCGCATATGAATGTCTCTTTGGTTACATAACGTTCTCTCCAGTTAACGAAACATGTAACTATTACCGTTTCTGATGAACCCATGATAGATGTTCTTGTCTTGGACACATCGTATATAAATGTGGAACCGAATCACGATTTTCCATTTTATTGTAACGCGTTGCGTCTTACCGAGTTCTAATATTAACATATTTATTGCATCCGTAACCCAAACATGCCCCTCTAAATAGCACGTAACGCAAGAGAATGAAATAGTCAAAGGAAGCTTTGAAAATTCACGGGTGACAATTAACTTTTTCTGTTATAGCTGTCACGTTGACTCATCTTTTCGTTTTTCTGTAGCTTTATTTGCAAAATTTAGTGATTCCGGTCATCAACATTGGATAACAAAAGTGTGTCAAATTTTTGGCCTTACATTATTGCAGAGTACCTACACATTTTCTGAAATGACCGATATGAATTTCGTGTTCGGCAAAGCAAATGGTTATCGTGAAGCTCACATACTCCACTAAGAAGCATTTCCAAATCGTCGAGTTCCCCACAAAAAAATTTTTGCTCGATTACAACAATGCTCAAGAGACAATAGCACTTTGTCAAAAAAGAACCGATTGTGGCAGAAATCGTACCACTAGGAATGCAGATACAGAAGAACGTATTTCAAATAGTGTGTCTGCTAATCCAGGAATTAGTTCCAGGAGACTTGCTTTGATGGAAACCGTACCTAAGAGTAGTGTTTGGTAATTTTCCATGAGCAGTTCCTTAAGCCGTATCATTTACAACGCCTTCAGGCTGTTGAACCTCAAGATCAACTTCGATTAGATTTTGTCAATGGATGCAATTCAAAATCTAGCAAGACCGCCATTTCCGTCAGAAAATGTTGTTCACTTAAGGGAAGGAATTTTGAATTTAGAAAACAGTCAAGTTTGAGCAGACGGAAATTTCCATACATATTTTGAAGCAAGAGTTCAAAAGACATTTTTGATGAATGTATCGGCAGTGATAATCGGAAAACATTTAATTGGGTATTTTTATAATGCCTCCCCATATTAGTATTCGAGTTCGAATTATTCAGATTTAGTTTACCCTTAGAAGTGGATAAGCCGTAACGGTATAGTTGCTTAGCCTACTCGTTCACCGTACTTGAACCCCTTAAATTCTTTCTTTGTGGTTATTTGAAAACAATGGTCTACTCGGTTCCAATGGTATCCCTCCCAACGTACTAAATCGCTTTGAATTTCAACTTTCAGTGAATTTAGAAGAACCCTCCACCATCGTTGTGGATGATGACTCCGCCATTGTTGTGGATAATGAATTAACTGCCAACAAGCACCCCCAGGAAATGTGATGTACAAGAATGGTTAAGTAGGAACCTGCATTAGGAAATGACCACTATTGTTGATCCCTGTAAAAATTGAATATCATTATCAACATCATAAGTATGCAACATAAAATGAAATACACGTGTACATGATCGAAGATAATCAATATGAAAGATAATCTCCCAACTGTATGGCTCCAAAATAGATTCTTCTTGACTGTTTGTTGAAATATTACATTCATCCTTCTAAAATATTGGTTCTTTTCATTAGGAAGGGTTTTAAAAAAACTAGATTACACTTATTAAACTTTTACATTATGAAGCTACTACTGTTAATGATCTTTGAAATGCCACACTATCAACATCATGAATATACAACAGGAAATGAAATACGCGTCCACATAATCGAAGGTAATCAAGATAATCTCCGAACTTGTATGGCTCCAAAATAGATTCTTCTGGAATATTTGTGTGGAGATAATACATTCATTCTACTAAGATAGTGTTTTCTTTTACTTAGGAAGCGCTTTTAAGGAATTCAAAAACGAGATCACATTGTGTAAGGGACCTACGGCAAACGGGAGGAACGTTGCATTACTGTACCTCTGTGGAGGTGCCGAGAGCATGCATCTTCACGAAGGGTGTAGAGGCCTTTCCAATACAACAGAGATCTGGTCGCGATCAGGATGTGACACCTTGTGGAAGGAGTTAGAAGGGAGTTGGTGGTTTGCTCAGCATACTCCCCCTATTGCTCCAACCATCCACATGTGAAAGTGGTCGAATTGGTTAGACATTTTGAGAGGCAGGGTGTGTCACTCCATCTGGAATGCAACGCCAATTCTCACCACACGGTGTGGGGGTGCTCGGACGTCAATTTGAGAGGGATGGCGCTACTGAAATTCCTCATGTTCCCTCAGCTGGAGATCCTCAATAGAGGATCGACGCCTACATATTTCACACCACGCAAGCTGGAATGAATTGATCTCACCCTCTGCTCCAGGGCTATTAAGGGTTGGATCTAAAGTTGGAATGTGTCCACAGAGGTCTCCCTTTTGTACCCCAGACACATTCTGTTTTAATTGGAATCTGAATCCAACCCAAACAAATACAACAGGAATTTGAGAGCCACCAATTGGGACCTCTTTAGAGAGGAACTAGGCGGTAGACTCTTCTATCTTCCTGCATTTTAAGGAGGTCGTGAAGAGGCTGATGCTGCTGTGTGTGGAATCAGCACGGCGCTGGACCTCTGCCTATGAAGCGAGCTATCCTGTTAAGCAAAAAAGAGACGGCAATAATACTCGATGGACTTCTCAAGTAGAGGAACATCGGAAACGGCTGAGAAAACTCGTCAACAAAGCGATGAAAACATCGCGTAGTTCAGACTGGGAGACTTTTAAGGTTGGCCAGAAAGACTACAAGAAAAATCTAAGGAGTTCCAAGAGAAACTCTTGGCGTACCTATTGTGAGGACATCAATAAGATGCCGTCGGCGGCAAGGCTATACAAGGCTCTCTACAAGGATGCCTCAATTGGCACAGAATCAGTGATCCTGCCGACCGGGGAATATTCGTCATCATCGGACGAGATGCTGCGACATCTATTGTCGGTGCATTTCCCCGGGTTTGATGATGATGATAATTTCATAGTCAAACCACCCGAGGACTTCTGTGTCGCCGGAAAAGCGCCGACTACAGGGTGCCCTCGAAAATGGCCAGCAATGAAAGAGTGGTCTGGGCTATCTCCAGCTTTGCGCCCTACAAATCACCGGGTGAAGATGGGATCTTCCCGGCTCCCTTACAAGAGAGCTTGGAGCTTATCAGCATCTCACCATCCGCTTGCATCAAATTTTTTTCTCTGAGCAGAACAGGCTTAAAACTGGTGACAGTGTCACCTGAATAAACATCTACACTTATGGGACTAGTCGATGAGCCAGGTTGTAGTAGATGCGGAAAGGTGAACGAAACTGCCTCTCATATACTTGTAGAATGCCCAGCTCTGCCGTAGGCCTGCTGAACTAAGTCCCAATCAAACGGTCTCAGTGCTCTGGACTTGTCCGCCCTCGTTTTGATTGGTTGATTGAAATAAAAAAAATTGTAGCATTGAAGAGTTTACATATTCAATCTTTAATGAAATGATATATTTCATCGAATTAATGATCACAGGCGGACATGATTTTTGGTGTTTTGAATTTGATAAGTGTCCTTAGCTAATACGGGTACGTTGATTCTGAATGTGAATTTGGTTTGAGCCCATCACGTAAAGATAAGATTTTTTACAAAATTAAGAAAACCTTGTGAGAAATTTTGTACTAGAGCAAAGAAGTACCTTATCGATATTTCCTAAATTGCATTAAAATTATTTCTTTAAAATACTTGATACATCGATAGAAAATATTTTAGTATAATATTATGTTTCTTTCATTTCAATGACAGCACTGTTTCATTTTCGCATCTGTCAAGGTCAACTTGATGTAATCGGCAGTTGTTTACGAAATAGTTAGCGTCAGTTGTTTGTAGCATCGAGTTGTGTTTTGATTTCTGAGTGTTTAGTGCGTCATAATGTCATCAAGAAAGTGCAAAAACAGCCCTGATATATTTTGTTACGTGTGTGGTGACTTAACGATAGCAAAGCATCAACGAAACATAACAGAATTTATCAAGAAAGCTTATCACGCTTACTTCGGTGTAAAGCTGGGTGATCAGGACAAACCTTGGGCTCCACACAATGTGCTTTTCGTGTGTCGAGCTACTGAGAAAATGGACAAAAGGTACCCGTAGCTCTTTATCCTTTGGCATTCCTGTGGTATGGAGGGAACAAAAAAACCATGGAAACGACTGTTACTTTTGCTCCTGCGATGTCAAGGGTTTCAATTCGAAAAATAAACATACTATTCAGTATCCTGATTTACTATCTGCTAAACGACCTGTACCCCATGGACCAGAAATTCTCATTCCTCCATCTTTTCTTCACACCATCCAATAGCAATCATCAGATGAAAGTTCAAACGAAAAAACCGATGAAGACGAATTCAATCCTGATATAGACCAACCTCAACAGTTTATCCAAGCTGAACTAAATGAGTTAGTGAGAGACTTGGGCCTATCGAAGGATGCTGCACAAATCTTAGGATCACGACTAAAAGACAAAAATCTGTTGGCTCCAAGAACCACATTTTCGTGGTATAGGCATCTTGAAAAAGAGTTCGCTGAATATTTCTCTCAAGAGGGTTCACTGGTGTATTGTAATAATATTCCTGAAGTAGTCATGAAACTGGGAGCTGACAATTACGATTCCACATCATGGAGGTTATATATTGATTCTTCTAAGAGAAGTCTAAAGGGTGTCTTGTTGCACAATCGTAATACTTATGCCTCGGTGCTTGTTATTCACTCCGTGCATCTCAAAGAAACGTATGAGAATCTTGAGCTGTTGTTAAATAAGTATAGCGAATATCGTTGGCAACTCTGTGGAGACCTCAAAATAATATCCATGCTTTTGGGTCAGCAGTCTGAATTCACAAAGTATCCATGTTTTTTGTGCGAGTGGGACAGTCGAGCACGAAATTTACATTACATTAAGAAAGAATGGTCACTTAGAGAAAGACTTGTACCGGGACAAAAAAATGTACTGCGTGATGCATTAGTTGACCCAAGATTAGGTCTTTTGCCTCCCCTTTACATATAGTTAGGATTGATGAAGCAGTTTGTCAAAGCTTTAAATAAACAAGGTGACTGCTTTAAATACCTGTGCGACAAATTTCCTGCACTTTCTGTCATCAAGACATAGAGGAGATGAAGAGACGTTACCAAGGATGATGGGATATTAGAATGATGGCTGATTACTGCTGGACCTTGAAGAGGGACTCGCTCACAAAAATCCACAAAAAGAAAACTACAAAACGCAGTTTTGAGAGAAAAAAAGAGAAATATTTTATCAAAAAAAAAACAACGATTGTCTAACGTAGATATACTGCATTGTTTTTTTAATGAACAACTCAATTTTGCAATGTAATTTTCTATTAAATATAGTTTCAGTAAATGTTTTCTCAATATTTTTGGCAGTTTCTATGAAAAATTTCAAACACACTTATCCTGAAAACCTGACGTGCTGGAAAAAAACTAAGCACAGATTCGTGATCAGCACACTCCATTTACTATAGGGCACCTATTAAACTTGAAACACTTTTTCATGAAAAAAAAATGTGGGCCTGTGGATCCATCCTAATTAATTTTGGGGTTGGTGATCGTGTAGCCTTCCTAACCGATAAGCTAACCAGAAACTACAGTTGGTGAGTTCTGGAAAGATTTATGAACCTGACGGTAGCCTAGTTATACTTGAAGCCGTTGAGTTTTGTAGAAAAAAAACATAGGATTATATAATTATTTTATTATAGATTACTAGTGGTTTTGTAGGTCTACTGGGGATAGTGGCGGCTCGTCGGGGTAGGCAAGGTAGGTGCCGCATACCTTTAAATATTCTTCAGAACATGGATGGTAAATAAAATCCCACCAAAAACATTCTGTAAAAAACTAGCCAAGTCTCGATGGAGCTGCTTGTTCATCTCTAAAAAGTAATGAAATCTAGACAAAGTCGTACCAAGTCTCAGGTTCCTTACTGCGATTTATTTATTATTATAGTTAATGTTGTGTGACTTGGCCGTTGAACATTCTTTATACGTTAGTGGGTACAAGTCAACTTTGTTTACACGTAATGTTATCTGTTGTAACTACCTATGTTTGTTAAGCGAGATAATAGCCCATACTGGTATTGGTAATTGGACGCTAGTGTCTCATTTTAGGCTGTTGTTGATTGTGCAACACATGCATTCAGCATTGACAATGCTGACTTCTGCTCTCTTCTTTTTGGAGCGTCAACTCGACCACCGATCTAACATAAAATAGACGTACAGACAGACTTCTATCAATGATTAGAAGTCCGTCTGTTGTGGAAATAATTTTGTATACTGTTTGTTTCAGGCTCGCCTACACATAAATATTTTTGAAATACGCAGCTTTATCAAGCCTACAATTGACTGGTTATTGAACCAACGTTTTCCATGTAGCAATTTTCCATCGTCAATGGGTAGCGGTTCTGGCGACAGATTGGTGCAATGGTGTCATGGAGCACCTGGTTTTGTACCCTTGTGTACTCTTCAACGGCCAAGTCACACAACATTAACTATAATAATAAAGAAATCGCAGTAAGGAACCTTAGACTTGGTACGACTTTGTCTAGATTTCATTACTTTTTAGAGATAAACAAGCAGCTCCATCGAGACTTGGCTATTTTTTTACAGTATTACAGAGTATTTTTGGTGGGATTCCACTTCTTTTTGTAGAAACGTGGGCATATTGATTTATTTCACCATCAGCATTACACGTGTACACTTGCATTTCGTCCCAATGTTCAGCAACGTATGCAACTATAGCAGATCTGATACTGCAAGTTGAGTCAGTTCTACCATACACCAAGAAAGATATTGAATGGAAGAGACAAGACCCGTCTTTGGGCATACCAACTACTTGGTAGCCACTAAGTTCATCGTCGTCTTTTAATATCATCGACATTTTTTACGATATTATCTTGCGAAATCGAACACGTAACGTTTATGTTTATATGACAGACAGCTGATACATTGATAGACACATATACGACCGTGGTCACATATAATGTCCGTGGCAGACCATTTCATATCATAGATATTATTAAGGACACAAATGGGCTCTTGTGTTTTCAAATAAGGGTCACCAGGTACTCCAGATCTTCGATTATCCTAGTTTTTATAGTTTTCCCTTCATGTGGCCAATAAACCCTAACTCTGTACCAAATTTCAGCTCTCTGGGTGTATGGGAAGTACTAGTTCTATTATGATGATCATGAGTGAGTGAATGAATGAGTGAGTGTCATAAATGCGAAACTTTGCTTTCGCTTAACTTCGGAACTAAATGACCTACAGACTTGAAATTTTTTATTTGAAGTATGTGATTTTATAGCTTACTGAATGATGAATTTGTGAGTTCTGGTCTTATCCAGAGGTTCTCAAATAAGGGCCTGAAAATGCGGCGAAATGGTTCCAGTAAAGGATGGTACGGCAGTGTTTGCTTCGCGCTCGACTTGGCGGGGGCACTGCCGTGCCCCCTGATTACATTTCATGATAATTAATATTAATTTAATATATCTTAATTTCGTCTTTTATATTATATTATACCGCAGGCGCAAAGCTTATTAGATAGATAGATAGATAGAGTTTATTGACCATTTGTTAAATACATATTAAAGTACATTAATGGTAAGTCTAACATGTAAGTAAAATTAAAATTCATTGATTAACACACAATGATGATAAAGAGTTAAAATATGAAAATATTGTATTTACAAATTGATAAAAAATTAACATGAATACACATAAATGAATAAATGTGAACAAATAAATAGATAAATAAATAAATAAACATGTCGAATGATTGAATAGATATTATTTATTTAACTGACACTTAAAATAAGTTTCATATTCTTGAATGGAATAAAAAATATTTTTGTGTAGGATGTCTATTAATTGCTTTTCGAAATTAATTGTGTTTTGTGCTGTTAGACATTTTGGTAACATATTATACAGATGTGAACCCGCATAATAAGGCGTTTTTTCAATGGACACTCTTGTAATGCATGGTAATGCTACATTATTTCTGTATCGTGTAGAATAATTATGATTGTCACCCACCTTTGATAAATGGTCATGTCTAGCATGAATGAATATAAGGATCTTTAGCAGATATATGGAAGGGAGAGGTAAGATATTGTGTTTTTTATATGTGGGTCTGCATGTTTTGCGAAACTCAAGATTGAAAATTAATCTTATAATTCGTTTCTGTAATTTAAAGGCTCTTTCGGAATCGCAAGACTGTTCCCATACTATAATTTGATAAGACAGTATCGAATATATGTGTCCATAATAAACAGACATTAGGCAGTCTGTACTAAGAACGTTCTTTAGATTTGATAACAAATAAAAATGTGAGTTTAGTCTGGATACTATATAAACTATATTCCTAACCCATGACATATGCTCGTCAATAAAGGTACCTAAATTTACATTCCTGTTCAGAGATCAGGTTTTTGCCCTGGAAGTCAAAAACGAAATTGCAAGATGGTCGCAAAGGTAGCTTGCATTCCATACATACAGTTTTTTTACAGTTCAATGAAAGTCCATTTTCTACGCACCAAATCTGGAAATCATTCATAAGCTTTACAAACAATGAAATACAACAGCGTTTCTTACCGCTGGCGGAAAATCTCGCAATCTTACTAGAAGAATAGGAATGAATGAATGAATGAAAAAACGTTTATTCAGTTTTTAGGGGTTGGGATACATATATATATTTCATTTGTAGGTGGGCGGCTATTAGATCTTGCGATCTACTTCAGCCCTGGATCTCATTTTAATTATTCTATGATTTTGAACATGATGTATTGAACAATGAACATTTTAGTATTACGAAAAAGAAAAAGAAAAGAAAAAGTTATTAGGTGGATTAAGATTCGCTTATGCTAACTAATGGGAAGGGATGGGTGCGTCTGAGGCCGAGTTCGGTCTTCGTGCGCATGATTCCGGTTAAACCTCAGAAAACTCGGATTCTGAAGACGGATTTAATGTTAAAGAATATTAAGCAGAGGTCTTAATTTTAAGTCTTCGGTTCTTGATTCCTGGGACTTCGGCTCTTGATTCCAGTGTCTTCGATTGTAGGTGCTTGATTTACGCGATTAACTATTTAGAACTTGCGCGTTTGTCTTATTTAGAATGTCACTTTATTTATTCACTCGCGATGGTTTTAGTCGGTCACATATTATAATGCAGTGCGCTTGAATTATTTAATCACTTCACTTCATTTGGTCTTTCGCGGCACTTTGTTTAGCGGAGGATCAGCGGTGTAGAATCGAGGGCTTCCTGGTATGCTTCCGACGACTAAGGGTCCTGCGGTGTCCATGCTATGGAGTGAGGAGGGTAGCTTTCGCCTTCTCGTTGGGTCCGTGCAATGTGCGGTTGGTATAATGCTTTTGGAGTTTTGTGTAGGCGTTGGTCGATGGAGGTAATGTCAGCCCGCTCAATGACTAACCGGTTCGGGTGTCGATAGTGGAGTCTGTGAATCCTGCGCAATATTTTGCGCTCACAGGATTTTAATTGCTCTAGCTATCTTCCAGGAAGGGTAGAGCTCGGTAGTCGATGACTGGGCGGACAAATTGTTTGTATGTGTGCTGGAGGGTATCGGTGCTGCAACCTCGAAATCTGCCGGCTAGAGCAGAGAGCAGGTTGCTCCTATTCCTGACCTTCTTAAGCGTTTTCCGGAGATCTGCAGACCAGTTAAGGTACTGGTCAAAGGTGATCCCCAGGAATGAATGACTTCAGAGGTCAGGCGTAGAGGCTCGTCCCATAACTCCAACCTGACATTATTCGGATCCAGCTTCCGATTGCTCCAGAGTCTGTAATGACGGAAGAGTATAGCCTGTGTCTTGTGTGGATTTGGTGTGAGTCTCCATTTGCACGCCCAAGCACTGTACGCATCGAGTTGGCTCTGCATCCTCTGGCCGAACTACGCAGACGGGCCGCTGGTCCACTTCCCTGTGTCATCTGCAAATAAAGAGATTTCTGTAGTGAGGTTACTAATGAAGAATAGGCGATCTATACTGCCACTTAAACACAACAGCCAGCTGGATAACCCGAGGCTTCTCGAAAACGTCACTGTTCCATCATAGTGTTGAAATTATGACGGTTTAAAGCGGCAGTTTCGGTTTCGGCAGTTAACATTTGCAACAGAGAACAACTATAAAGATTGGCAGCCTTAGAGTTGTTCTGTGACAGAGCAGCAAATTTTTGTCTAGGACTCGGATGATTATTATCGTTGTTCTGTGATTAGTATATTAGTATTCGTGTTTTTCCGGTGCGGTGATTTTTAAGACAAGAGCTATATTTTAAAACTTTTAAGGGTTGTGTTGTATTGTTTTCAGTATTTTAATGTAAAAACTTGCATCTATTGTTAATTGTACACTTGTAGTCTGCTGCAATGTGTTCTCTTGTTTTTTGTGTTATAGTTATTGTTAACAAGGAGATACCTATGTCTAAGTACCTTACCTACCTATCAATTCTGTTCTATTTTTGCTTAATATTTAAAAAATTTTAATGTAAGCCATAGTGAATAACCCCGGTCGCGATATAATTTGCTCTTTGTTGAAAACACCATTTTTCAGACTCCGGTGATCCTGCTCGAAAAGAAATTTTAATTTAGGATCGTCGGTAGCCAGTCCTTAAAATTCTTAAGCCTCAGAAAAAATATACTCTAGAGCGCCTAGAAAGAGATGCTTTGAAAATGCATTCTTCCTCTTCTTTAAAATGATATAACGAAGTAGTCGCAGGAACAATAGAAACCGAAATAAAAGATGCATTTTGTCGGTGCAAGCTGACGACACTACAAATATTAACGAAACGTCTCAGTGTGCTATTTCAATTCGATATCTTGATAAAAGCTGCGAACTCAAAGAAAGGTTTCTAGGTTTTCATGATGTGAGTGAAGATGGAACGGCCATTGCTATGTATGATTTAATTACGTCTGTTTTATGGTCGATTGATGATAAAAATAAATTAGTACGGAAGTGTTATGATGGGCTAGTGTAATGGCTAGGTGCTTTAAATGGTCTAAAATAAAAACAAAGCACATTTGTTTACACATTGTAGTGCTCATCGGCTAAATTTAGTTTTTCAGAACGGTTCTAAAGTTATAAACAATTCTCGGTATTTATTTTGCCACTCCCACATCAACTCCTGGTTTTTCACATTAATCAGCCAAACTAACTTCTATTCTAAATTCCATAGTACGAAAATGAATACCGTCTTCTTCGGATTCTAGTTCTAAAATAATAGATGTTTTGGAATCTAAATGGGATAACTTAAAAAATGTCTTCACAGATCTTTTATTTGAGATTTTGCAAAAGAAATCTTTAGATATGGGTTATTACATAACTCAAAATTTTTAGCTAGGGATCGTATAAAATCTTTAATAAATGAATTGGCATTCAATGAAATATTTCAAATTGCGGAACTTAGAATGTATTGAGTTATTAAGAGAGAGGAAAAACGAATTTTATTTTATGAAATATTGAACAAATATTGTTACACAAATATAAATAAGTTCGCAATATGACTCAATTTTTTTTTGATCCCTTGCCGATTCACAAAAATTTAAAGAAAACAGTAAAAATTTCCAACATATTATTTAGTAACTCAATAACAAAATCTTTCAAGGAGAATCATCTTAAAGACATATTCACAGAGGCTTTCAAATTGTTTGTTTTAATTGCTATAATACCAGTTACAAGTTCGTCTGTTGAGAACAGTTTTCTTGTTTGTAAAGCATTAAAACGAGCAGCAAAAAATTAGATGAAAAATGAACGTTCATCGTTACTTGTTCCTATTCCAATCGAAAAATATATTTTACGCACTTTTAAGCTGATGATTTCACTGATATAATAAAAAGACTCCTCTATTAAGCGTCTGTCGCATCCATTTAATTTATGAAACATTTGTTTTTTTATTAAATAGGTTATTCAATAAAAAAATTTCATGTAACCTAAAAACCTAAAAGCAAGCAAAAATTCACAAAAAAGACTCCTATGATAAATTACATGGTATTATTGGCATTTTACCTACCTACTTATGTATTATTAGGTATTCATTTCGGTATTTATTTATTACTTACTATGTTGTCTGAGGAGATTGAAAATAAAGAAATGAGTATGTCAACTGTAGTTTCGCTCTTAATTTTTATTAACCCATGAGCCGCCAACAGATCTGTTGGTCACGAATGAGGTTAGCATGAACCAGGTATGAATTCTGTAAGAAATGTACTAAATTAAATATTGCGGGTTGCCGTTTTCGGATGCGTTGTCCTCCATTCATCAGGTCCAGGAAAATGTCTGGTTTTTTGTACCTTTTTATTATTTCTTTTTAATGTTTACATATTTTCCAAACCCAAATATTCACAGAGAAACATGAGAAATGATGTATAAGGATTTGCGCCCCAGGCCACGGTGGCCATTGTTGCCGGTTCCGAGGATACCAATAAAAGTTACGCAAAATTTGAGCGTGGCCCTTGAAAATGTTTCGTCTGCGGCGCTATGCATTGTCGCCTATCAAATCTCAAAGGTTACGATCCGCCGCTTTCCACTTCACAAAAAAAGCAACGTGCCATAAGCTCTACCTCTTGGGTGGTTCGGAAACGAACTTGAACTGTAAAACGCTTAATCTGAAAATATCAGTCTATTACCGTGTTAGAAATACTTCTAGTGATGTAATTTACCAAATTTGAATTTCGCGGGTAATAATGATTGTCTCTGATGATAGCCAATGATCGAAATATACTATGTAATCTCTGGAATCACATGTTAGTCATTAACGATATTTGAATTTTTCGGGTTAGAAGCAACGTTGTGAAGATTAACCTAGGGGTTTTTAGAGCACCAAAATTATGAAAAAGAATTGACTCATTTTTCCGATTTGAAACGTGTTACTCAAATCTGTCGGGTTGTTCGTCAAGGAATTTCGGTCTACCGCTTTGAATTTAGACTTTTTGAGATGTCCTGATACGAATAGCGTTTCAATCAAGATTATGCAAATGACTCCACTTGCCTCCTAGTCTTTATACATTTACGTTCATTCATACATCCCTTCGTCAACTAAACGGTAGACAGACTCGCCTTTGCTTGAATAAGAATTTCTTGTATTACAACTTTATGCAAATGGTGTTACTTTTTTTTCGTTGGATATATGAGACTCAGATAGTTCAATGGAAACATAATAGGAACAAATAGTAGAGAAAAACAATTCTTCAATTTAGGTTTTAATTTTTATTTTTTCATTTTGAAGTTTCCATATTTCTCATCGGTTTCGGAATCAGCGACCTCTAGCACAACAACCCTCACCCCTTTGTAATTTCTATGCAATTCGGTTGAAAAATGTATCAAATAGTAGTGCTAACAACCCCTATAACAAAAATTCTTTGTTGTTTGCCCGGAAGTGGTGTATGTAAAACTTTTCATGGGTCCAAAACTGAAACGAATGCAAGGTTTGAAATAATTTCATCATCCTTAAAAATTGAGCTTTTGCCTATTTTCTGCATTGTTTCCCTTCTCATAAAATTAATATCTCAGAAACTAAATATGCAATCGCTTTTGTAACAGCTGATTGTGATTTTAACGTGACGTTTCGATAATTTGGAACATGTTTCACCATTTCCTCTAGGTTTCCTCTTTATTAAATGCAATTGAGGGCCCAAAGTCTCCCGTCTCACTCCACTGAAATATTTTATTTGTGTCATGAGTAATAAAAGATATGAGTAATGGAATAATGAAACGCAGTAAATTAGTAATATTATTATCGAACAGGTGTTATACTAAACTAATCATTCAGTTAGTGAGGTGCGATCTGGTAGTATGACTTCTTGTTTGGTAAGCTGTAACTAATATTTACTTCATGATATTGATAAATTGATATAAATGAGGTCGAAAAAGTGATAAATTATCATTAGTGGTAAACAATGATAATTGCCTCTTATATTTTGAATCCATAAAGTTAAAGAACACTCACTACTACAGTGAAGAATAATCGTGATAGATTAATGCGGAAGAAAAAATATTCGTGTTACCCACATTAAATTCTTTATTGTTACGGTAATTGTTTCATAACATTTCAGTACATAAAAACCATTCTACAGTATATATTATTCCTCATTTCTCATTGTAAAGAAGATAACTGCACGATATTGAACATATTGAAATATTATCGTCATATATTTATTCAGATCTATGTCTGACTACCTATAGGGTTTTCGAATTATTTCTACTTTTTTTTTTTAATTTAATACGAACCATTTTCCAACAATTTCATGTGGATGAAGTGCTCTGTAATATTGGTAGCTTAGAAAGAAGTTAGATCCACTTAAATTATGAAATCTACTCGATATGTATGATTTGAATCAATTAATAGTAGAACCTACAAGAATAACGCAATCTAGTGCTACTCTAATTAATTACATAATAGTCAACAACACATCTGGTGTAAATAAATTTGGTAACATAGAGCTTGAATTTACTGATCACTCGCTCGTATATTCTCATATGAACTTCTTATTATATGTTATTTGTTTAAGGATTATAAAAATATTAACCTCAGAAATTTTGTTAAATTTATTTAAATAATTTGCCTCTAAATAATATCTATGACATAAATAGTATTCATGATAAAGTAAACTATTTCAATACAAATGTGATAAATTTAAAGAATATGCATGCTCCACTTAGAAGCGGGAAAGCAGGTAAACCTGAAACACCATGGATAACTGATGTCATAAGAACTATGATAAAACTGAGAAACAGAGCTAAACTGAAATTTAGAAAAACCAAGTTATAAGGGCACTGGGATTATTATAAACAGTTACGTAATATAACAGAGGTTGCTATAAAAAATGAAAAAAAAAGCCTATTTTCAATGCAAATTGCGTTCCAAAAATACGAAAAATATTAGGCAAGAACTGAAATCTTTGTAAGTACTTCAAAATAAATTTAAAATCCAACTTCCAGATCATCTAAGTGATGTGATTAAAATAAATAACTATTTTCTAGACCGACTGAACATGGAGAATCCAGCAATGTGATCATGTTCTACAAAAATTATATACTAAATAATATGCCGACGAGCTTTGAATTTCATCTTGTAACTGAAAAGCTAGTAACAGACATAATCCATAAAATAAAAGCAAATGCAACTCGTGTATATTTCGAATTTCCTCATTGAAAACGATAAATTGAACATGTTTAATAAGAAAATAGATAGCTTCTCTCAGATTTTCTACGGAAAGAGGACCGACTTGACGAAATCTAGATCCCTTCAAGTTGTTGAAAAAGCGAAAAATATATGTTAGTAGTCTTTGAATCTTTGATAGAGATGAATAATTTGATAACAGCTGATCGACAATTCCCGAATGTGCGAATGAGGATAAAACAATATTTCTTCGAGCCAAATCTGATAATAAAGCACGTTTCGTACAAGAGCCAGACATTTCTTCAACTGAATTTTAAAATGAATCCAAAGATGGAAGCCATCTTGAACCCAGAATCTTGACAACAGAATCTGTATCGAAATTCAAAGAATATTGATGTTGATACTCCAATGGGATGTGCTTAAGTAACTCGGGATGGTTACTTGCCCATTTTTGAAGTTCAAACCCGCCTTTCTGCAATAGCGAGATGAGTTCAGTTTGAAGAACTTGCACTTCATGTAGATTGTTTCCATCAGAAACAATATCATCAACATAAACGTCAGATGAACAATTTTTCGAAGCTCTGGGAAAATGATCATGTTCATCCAAGGCCAATTGTTTCAGTATTCTTAGCGCAAGATAAGGTGCTGAAGCTACCCCGTAGGTAATGGTATTCAATTGGTACACCTTTATAGGATATGGATGAAAATCTCCAAAGAATCCTTTGAAAATGTCTATGCTTATGATGAATCAAAATTTGGTGGTACATTTGTTTTATATCTGCTGTAAATACAAATTCGTGTGTTCGAAATAGCAATAAAATATCCTTTTTTAATTAGGGCCCTATTAGTAGAGTATCATTTAAAGATGCATGTCATCATCATAGACTACTCTTATATTCGTAGACATACTATTTGGATTCGAGACACAGTGATGAGGAATATAATAAGCATTTTTCAACAAAGCAGCTGAAGATACAACAGATAAGTGACCTGAATCTTCATAATCCTTCATACATTCACAATAGTTTTTATAAAGAGCAGGTGATTGAAGTATTCGCCTCTCTAAAGAAAATGTTGCTCACACTCCAGCTCGTCTGGGGAAAGGTGTTGAGTCGTAGGTACTTCTTCAATCTCCCAGAATGCTTTGAGTGTAGATTCCAGAGACGAATCTGAAGTGACATATAATGAGTTCACAATCGGAGAAGAATATTGAATTCTCCCCATCAGTATCCAACCAAACACTGTCTCAAGAGCTGATGGTTCAAAGCTATTTCCCTGCAAACGATCTTGTTTTAAAGTTAATGGAAATATGTCAGCACCAAGCAACAAATCAATGGGACTCGATGTATTGAATTTATGATCAGCCAGTTGAATGTTTGACATAAGGCTCCAATTCTCAGACAGAGGGTATATAAGTCGAAGGCTAATGAGAACAAACCTTTGGTAGCACCACAGTATTAAATGTGAACGAGGGGTTAACTTTGTCTACAAGTCGAATCGTACATACAACACTATTTGATGAAGTGGAAGTTATCGCCAATACCAAAAATACACAAAGTTGATTAAAAGTCTCGTAAGTCCCAATTTATTCATACATCGTTGCGTAATTATATTTGTTTGTGAGCCACTGTCTAATAAAACCCTGATGGTTTGATAACCACCTGACGCATTTTGGATTTCAACCTGAGCAGTAGTAAGTAATACCGAAGATTGCGCAGGGAGGGTATTAGGGAGAACTTGATTCGTTGGAGAAGTGGTGGAAATATTTGAATCAGTATTAATTGAGCTTACATTATTCAAATTATGAGTAATCATTTTGCTAGGAAAATCATTCGAACTGTTACGTGTAAAATGCAGTAAAGTGTGATGTTTTCCATGGCATATGCGACAAGTTGGATAGCAAGAACAGAGATTTATCAAATGTCCCGAATAAAGACAATTTGTACACCACCTTTTCTCCTTAACAATTTGAAATCTATTAGCGGGAGATTTACCAAGAAATCAGGGGTATTTATAAATATTGTGAGAAGATTTGCAATAATTACAAGTCGTTGAGGCTTGATCGTAACTAGAGCTTGATTGAGCAATAAATGATGAGCTTCGTTTATTTTGCGGAAATATATTCGAATTCGGTTTCTGAGCAGGATAACCTTGATTGCATTTTGGAATAGTAGAGAAAGCGATAGATTCAAGTGCAATGCACTGATTAAATAGAAAATATTGCAAATTATGAAATGAGGGAATATCCGTGGAACATTGTTGTAATTCAAAACACCTAATAGTCGGTGTATCTAATTTTTGCAATAAAAGATGAAACATTATGAAATCCCAATGTTCTGTAGGCAAATTCAAACTTTTTAAAGCAGCTAAGTTCTCAGAGAATTTTTCAAGTAATTTGCGAAGGCCGACTACAGAGTCAGTAGTAAGTTTTTGGTGCGTTGACAATCTCTTTCCAACACGAATTAGCTAAGAGACGTCTATTTTGTTATCAATTAATGCTCTGAAAGCCATTCCATAATTTAGAGCACTTAATGGAATACCTTTCAGAATGCTTAAAGCCTGAGAAGAGAGAGAACTCAATAGATATTGGAACTTCTCAATTTCTGACAAAGTAGTATTTTGGTTAATGAGACTATTGAACGTATCAAAGAATGTGGGCCTATCATTATAATTCCCATTAAAGGTAGGAAGTGAAATTTTTGGTATAACATTTTGCGATGAATTTGAAAGAACAACTATGTTACTCTGCGGAAATAGTCGAGAATAAATTGTTTTAATCGTAAAATAATTATCATTGATAGAACTTCTGATTAACTTTTCAGTTTCAAAATCAGGATTTTCGGACGTTGACAATAACGAAATTACCGTGTTATGTAATTCTTGGAATTTTTCATAAATTTCTTCCAAAACACCATAGCGCTATTTAAATCTGATGTGTAAACATTGATCAGTCACAGCAGATTGAGCAAGTGCCAGTATCTCCTCGACGTGACGCAAGACTTTAGATTGTTTAAGTTTATTGCTAGAGCCCATCATGATATGAATATGCTACAAATAAAAGGAAAAAATTGAATAATATCGAAAATGCTACTCTATAAAGTTATTGAGAATTATTCCACTACTATAACTTAATATAACAAACGATATGATATTCCGAGTTGAACGGATTATTGCTGTATATTCCGTTGAATTCTGAAAACGACAGAGATAAGAAGTAATCAGATTGATATGAGATAAGGAGACGATTTCGCGAGAACACTATAGCAATGATAAAATACTTGATAGGTTTTATACTTTAACACTTGTTTTTTGTGTGAGTACAGAGATTTCTAGGAATTGATCTATGCCATTAATATATTAATTGATTAGAGATTTGTTGAAGCAAACGAAAAGATTCGGCTCGAAGGACCAATGTTACTAATTGAAGGTTTGAAATTATTCGAAGGGCGTTTGTTGATTTGAGACAATTTATACGAATGCTGGAGAATGAGGTTTACCTTACCTTGCCAGGTGAACTTCTTTGCCTAACCACTACTAGGGATAGATGATAAAACACTTGTTATAATTGTTGATCGCTAATTACAAGTTTACAGCAGCGCCAGAATCAAAAGATGCACGCCACGCGAGTTCAGAAGTGAGATATCTTCTCTGTCATTCATCGCGGTCACCTTCTTCCCGGTAACACTCCACACATGTTCAGCATATCTGGCGATATCAATTGAAAAAAAAATACGTTGCTTTAACAAATCCGTAACTTAGAAGAATTCCAATAAAAATAATATAAATGAAGAAGAGACAGTACAACATACAGGGTGAAGCAGTATCACTATGAATAGCATAAAAAAATTCAAAATTATTGCTTACGTTACATTTATGGTATAAGAAAGTATGATAAAATCTCACATACATTAATTGATACTAATTGGCTAAATATGAAAAATCGGTTTAAATTGAATGCCCTCACTCTTTTCCAATTCTGTTATCCAATTTCGGAGACCAGCATATTTGTATAATAGAATACGGTTTCGGACGGATATATATAATTTGAATGTCACACATAAATTTACAATCACTCCTCTGCATAAGTCTGATAGCTTCCAACGATGTTTTTCATATCAAATAGATAAGTTATATGATGAATTCCCGAACAATTTTAAACTAAATAAAATATCGTCTTTCAATAAAAAAATTTATAATATACTGTTTCAGAAACAAACCGATTATAATCAAGTGAGATAGTTTATTAGGTACCTATGTATTATCTTTAATAAGCTAGTAATTTCAAAATATTATAGTGACAGAAACTAGATTAAGTTAGAATGTAGGCATTTAGTGCATATTACCGGAATTTATTATTTTAGGGTTTATGTGGTGGATCGAGAGATTTCCAATTTAGTTCATCATATAGTAATATTCTGTTAATGTGATATAGGGATTGTAACCACTATTTTGTGGAAATAAAAAAAATATTATTATTATCATTAAATGCTACCCGAGCAGTCACTACCAAAACTCTGACAAGGATCATTATAGTTGCCCGTCGCCGAAGCCTATTATGAATTGAACAAGTATACATTTAAAGATTGAGTTCAAATCAGCCGTGTATAGTGATTTAATAAGTGCGAATAAGATTCGTCAAAAAATCTATAACTATAATTGGATTGACTGATGTTGGGATTTCAAGACGTCGCCCTTTGGGTAATTTAAATACATACAGTCAGGCCATATACAGTAAGGAAACACCGTCACTTGCAACCAACTGATCTACGACGATGCAATTTTGCATATGGTATCATCAGCAAAAACTATTCTTCTCATGAAATGTTGTATAGACACATGAAGTCTACATTAGCAATGCAGGAATTTCCAAGAGGCATAACAAGCACTATTATTATGGTCTGTTTTGTGTGATCTATGTGGCAATCGTATTTTAACATATCACATATATCAAGAAAATCTTAATGGACAAGGTTAGGCGCTAAGAAATCTCAAACCAGAAAATTATTGAAGAACTTATGAACAATTTACCCTTAATTGAGAATAAAATAGTTCTTCCAAGATGGTGCACCACCACATAATAACAGCACCATTCCAAAACTATTAAATATCAATAACTAGATGTAGAGTAACGGACTAGTGAGGTGGCCACCATAATCACCTGACTTAACGCCACAGGATTTTCTCTTTTGGTGTTACATTAAAGACTAATTATACAAGAAAATCAGTACCGACATAAATAAATTCAGACAAAATTTATAGACTGTGTGAGTCTCATTTCAAATCTTCATATTTATAATATCATAGTTCGGAGTATTATCAAGAGGTGTGATTTGTTCATCAAAATTAACGTCCATCAGTTTGCATATTTATTTTAATTTGAGTTTTTATTTTGTAATTTTGATGTATTATAAAATTACATATAAATACCTATCTGATCTTTTGGTCGTAGCTTATTGAAAGATTTTTTTAACTTCTTGAAAATAGCTTTATCACGTTGTCTCCTTCCAGCATAGCGATTGAAATGTATTTCGGATGCAATATTATAATTGTTGTATCACTTTTTGTATGATATTTTCACTTTTAAGATTAAAAGAGGTATAAGTACAAAGAAAATTATTAATATACAATTTAATGACAAACGGATGAACACCGTCATGGAAGACGGTGCCTACTTGAAATAAATATTAAAATCACAAAAATAATTTACTAAAAGATTATTTTCGTTATTGAATACACATCAAAAGGGGCCACACATTATGATACATAGTCTGAAGGAGAAAAAAATCCTTTTCAAATAAACCATAGCCGACTACGATTCATATTTACACAACCTTATGCCAAAACCCGAAATTGCACCTCTTACAAACAAGATTTTGACATGTGTCTAAAGATCGAAAAATCAAACAACGAAAACAAAAGACTATAGCAAATTTTGTTTTCGCCACAGAATTTGTCTGAAAAATAGAGATAGAGAATGTGTCTTCCATTTTTTGTATCTCTTATCTTTATTATCATTAAATGCTACCCGAGCAGTCACTACCAAAACTCTGACAAGGATCATTATAGTTGCCCGTCGCCGAAGCCTATTATGAATTGAACAAGTATACATTTAAAGATTGAGTTCAAATCAGCCGTGTATAGTGATTTAATAAGTGCGAATAAGATTCGTCAAAAAATCTATAACTATAATTGGATTGACTGATGTTGGGATTTCAAGACGTCGCCCTTTGGGTAATTTAAATACATACAGTCAGGCCATATACAGTAAGGAAACACCGTCACTTGCAACCAACTGATCTACGACGATGCAATTTTGCATATGGTATCATCAGCAAAAACTATTCTTCTCATGAAATGTTGTATAGACACATGAAGTCTACATTAGCAATGCAGGAATTTCCAAGAGGCATAACAAGCACTATTATTATGGTCTGTTTTGTGTGATCTATGTGGCAATCGTATTTTAACATATCACATATATCAAGAAAATCTTAATGGACAAGGTTAGGCGCTAAGAAATCTCAAACCAGAAAATTATTGAAGAACTTATGAACAATTTACCCTTAATTGAGAATAAAATAGTTCTTCCAAGATGGTGCACCACCTCATAATAACAGCACCATTCCAAAACTATTAAATATCAATAACTAGATGTAGAGTAACGGACTAGTGAGGTGGCCACCATAATCACCTGACTTAACGCCACAGGATTTTCTCTTTTGGTGTTACATTAAAGACTAATTATACAAGAAAACCAGTACCGACATAAATAAATTCAGACAAAATTTATAGACTGTGTGAGTCTCATTTCAAATCTTCATATTTATAATATCATAGTTCGGAGTATTATCAAGAGGTGTGATTTGTTCATCAAAATTAACGTCCATCAGTTTGCATATTTATTTTAATTTGAGTTTTTATTTTGTAATTTTGATGTATTATAAAATTACATATAAATACCTATCTGATCTTTTGGTCGTAGCTTATTGAAAGATTTTTTTAACTTCTTGAAAATAGCTTTATCACGTTGTCTCCTTCCAGCATAGCGATTGAAATGTATTTCGGATGCAATATTATAATTGTTGTATCACTTTTTGTATGATATTTTCACTTTTAAGATTAAAAGAGGTATAAGTACAAAGAAAATTATTAATATACAATTTAATGACAAACGGATGAACACCGTCATGGAAGACGGTGCCTACTTGAAATAAATATTAAAATCACAAAAATAATTTACTAAAAGATTATTTTCGTTATTGAATACACATCAAAAGGGGCCACACATTATGATACATAGTCTGAAGGAGAAAAAAATCCTTTTCAAATAAACCATAGCCGACTACGATTCATATTTACACAACCTTATGCCAAAACCCGAAATTGCACCTCTTACAAACAAGATTTTGACATGTGTCTAAAGATCGAAAAATCAAACAACGAAAACAAAAGACTATAGCAAATTTTGTTTTCGCCACAGAATTTGTCTGAAAAATAGAGATAGAGAATGTGTCTTCCATTTTTTGTATCTCTTAAACTTAGCGAGTTACCCCAGACAAACATCGAAATTTGCTCATTGTGTAGTGTTTCATTTTATATGTTGATTGATTGTTGAATCTTTCTGTTATATCATTGTTTTAAGAAGGTGGAATAATATGATTCTGTATTTTAAATATCTTGTCTTTGTTCTAGAAGGAATTCAAATGATGGTTCGACTCTAGATGTAAGGATAATATGCTTTGTATAGGCAAACGCCGCTTCATTAGAAGGTAATGTAGTTTTAACATAATGACTTAACAAATGTCCCATGATGAATTATAGTTAACTCTCTATGTTCCTTACATCAAATTAAGTTGATAATTTGACATGATATACGTTTAGTTTTACCACAATATATCGATATTTTCTGATCATAGTATACGTGAACCTAGACCAGAGATTATTTGTGGCCGAAAAATGTGGCCTAGACACACCGTTATTTCAATAATTATGTATCAAAATTCATGTCTATACATTATTTGAATCCAATTGGACTATTGATGAAATTTTATTAATCAATTATCAAAATATCTTTAGACGATTTACTGAAACATCGTTGGACTCAAGTGTAACTGATTCGGAATTAATTTGTGAACAATATACTGTCTTCAGATCTGATATTAAATTTGGAATCACAGGTCTGTGTAAAGGAGGAAGAGGCTTATTATCATTACATTCTAAATTTAAATATTCTCTGATACCTCTAGAGTATATTATTGTCGTTCCGTCAATTGACGTATTAGGAATTAATAATGCACTTAGATCTTTTTCTCTCACAATGATAATTATTATTTACATACCACCAGGTTCACCAACTATTACTTACCAAAACTTTAGTGATGCCTTAACCCCGACATTACTGATTTAATTTTTGGGAAAAAAATCTATATATGATTATAGTTGGTACTAATCACATTTATTCATACTTATGTTTTCAATTATTTTTTTTGGAGAAAAACTCGAATCCTTTCGAAAGGCCGCTAGTAGTAATATGGGGAACTAGCAGTTCTGCAGAGATTTAGTGTTACAAATGCAAAATATTTTAATTGTACATCACCTAGTGTGGTACTCCCTAAAGCAATCCTTGGAGTGCAGCACAACTAATCTGTACTTTTCTGTGGCAATTGCCACATTGTGTTTACTTCTCTTGTTACATAATTAGATGCTCAATACCAGTGGATCGAGAATAGGCATGGGCATTATCTGATAATCTTGGGCATCCTTTTTTTAGTCTCTTATGAGTTACCGGGAAATTGTTCTTCGGAAAGTAATATGATCCATTTTTCCTCCTTGAATTCAATGAATCTGCCAAGCATCTCATTTTTATTAAATCTGGTCGATCTACTAATATGTTCTTCTCATTCTGAAAATACCACTTTACTTGGCGAACAGATTCAGATGAACATGTATTACTAGCTGTAGATACTACATTATTGCCGTTCCTTTTACATACAAATATTTTAGTAGTATTGGACACACCACAACTTTCGAATTTGCCTCTATCATCCTTATTTAGAATCTTCGACGAAAGGATAGGACACAAACCAAGTCTATTTTCTCTTATAGTACCCGAAGCTTTTACGCTTCTCTGAGTGAGTACGTTCAAAAATGGAAGGGTCGTGAAAATGTTATCGAAGTAGAAAAGAAAATACAGTCTCGGTTTTGATTCGTGTGGACCATCAGCAAACCGTAAAACTACACCAGGTCATAATCCCAGGTCTTCATACGAATTGACATGTTGCTGAAATGATCCCCGACACGGTACAAACGATGCCACATAACCTAGTCTACTTGATCCTGCCCAAAATTTGTAGCCCCAACGAATAGGTTTTCCGCGTATAAACTGCTTAGTGGAGGTGACGCCCATAATACGGGTTGATTGATAGCTTCATCGATGCAGTAATTTTCTTCATTCGGAGAAAGAGCATAAATCGCTGACCCAAAGCAGTTAAGAGAGGCCTCATTTTGGCAAACTTATCGCTTTTATCCAGAGCATCATTATCACAGGAATGAACATTTTTCATTATATATGTAAACCGATCTCGAGAAATTGCTGAAGCCATCAACTTATTATGACAGACGTTAGCAGTTTTCCAATACATAAACCTTGGTACTCTAACGTAGCCACTAACCATCAAAATATCAATGAAGCACTGCATTTCCTCTACGGTTGTGTCTGCAGGATGGTTGTTTTGCCTACAGTAATTATTGGTGTGGTGACACAAAATATGTAAAACATGATTATCGAAAAATAGTTTGAATATAATTAAAGGTCTCGAAGGTTCGACTGGGGTCAAGAAATCAGGAAAATCGTTAAAAGTAGTATTATTCGTCCATGAAAAAGATTTAGCTGGTGTTAGAATTTCATTTTGATCTGTGGTATTTGAGACAAATTTTGATTTACCAAAAATTACTGGGAGTGGAACGTCCTCGTCAGAATCCATCTCTGAATCAGAGTTTTCATTAGTTTCATTCGAGTCCATAATTTCGACAGGTGCTCGTAGCTGACTTCCGAGTAGATTATTCATATCTACCAAGTCCTCTTCACCAGAATCATTCGCAGTTTCAGGAGGAAAAATATATATGTCTACAGGAGTGTGATCTTCCTCAATATACGCATTATCAACTCCGATCAGAAGCTGATGTAGAGGAGCTCTCTTGTTATGACTGGAATCAAAATTTTAATATTTGTGATAATTATTATTCATCGTTCATTCCTGAAAATATATTTGATGTCTAAATTAGTAGCGTCCTTTTAAAAGAACGATAACAAAAATATCCCTATCGGCAAAAGGTAAATTTATGCATTAGTTTTTTAACAAACCAGAACCTCAGAACAAGTGTTTGTGATGATAATGAACATAGTTTTTAGCCATCTGTTTTAATATAATCTGTGTTACTTACCTCCACTTACTCATGGTTCCCTTCCAAAAACTACACGTCACAAAAAAAAAGGTTAATTTATTTAAATTTCCGCAAACTGACAGCCAAGCGTTATCAAAACGTTCCAAAAGTATTGGGAATACATTTCAACAACCAGACGGATCGCTCCATCTCACCGGCGATAACTGTACTGTGAATTTATAGAGATCTGTATAGCGTCCTTTTAAAAGACGTTAGTAATATTTTGGTTAATAAGTCAAGTAGAACTTGAAGAATGTGATATGGTTTTTGAGGATTTTAATTTAACTGAATTTATAAATTATATATAAATTCTCGAGAAATAGGTCACACTAACACATATGCTTATTATTTTCGTCTTAACGTACTTTTCATCAGGAAACGTATCATGTCTAAAATGGAATTTCTTAAAACTAATTGTATCACCACAAAGTATGTATATGTATCAAGAATCCACTGCTTAGCAATTTTCTTATAATAAACGAATTAATGTCAACAAAGTCGAGTTAAATAAAGGAAACAATTTATAAATTCATAATCATTCTTGACCCAGGTATGAATTATATATAAATTTTCGGGAAATAGGTCACACTAACACATATGCTTATTATTCTCGTCTTCACGTACGTTTCGGTCTCACGAACATCATCAGAAAACGTATTATGTCTAAAATGGGATTCCTTGAAACTAATTGTATAAGCACAAAGCGTCCTTATCGCACCAATTTCAATTAAAAAGTGCCCACGTCGCCGAAACGGACAGAAACACGAATATTCGAAACTGTAACACATCAATGATCAAGTATATTTTATGTATATGTATCAAGAATCCACTGCTTAGCAATTTTCTTATAATATACGAATCCATGCCAACAATATCTGTATACGACTAAAACCAAAATATATAACGCTATTTTCTATTTTCGAACCAGATGTTGAAGATTTATGAGGTAATAGAAAATGTTTGTCCGACCTTATTAGAAATATTGCTATTTGAACATTCTACCTAAGATATACTTTTAACATTAAAAAAAATCCATGCAGGGATCTGCAAGGGCTTTAGATAATTAAATTCGTATAAATCTGACTTAATGACTCAATATATGTTCTATGATTCGCAGACTTGGAGTCTCGTTTCATGTGAATCATCTCCAGAATAGATCTTTTATAGTAATTGGTTTCTTTAATTAAAATATCAACAATTTTGCAATTGAGTTGATGGTTATAATCAGAGCAGTTTTTGTTTCTTCTACTACACTTGTGGTTATGGCCATACATTCTTTTTTGCAAATATTGTTTAGAGATTCCTGTATGAGTCTCATCGCAATCTGAACAATTTAAATAGTACATATACTGCGTGGGTTTGTTTATCTTGAGGTATTACAGGTTTTGGATTAGAATAGTATATTCTTCAACAAGGTTAGGTTCGTGATGCTCGTGGTTCCTCACGCTCGCCTCCGGCTCGCGCTCTGAACTTCCGAATTTTCATTCTAACCGAGTAGCAGACTATACTTTCTTCACGATCAAAGATTTTAAATATATATTTTAAATGGAAATGAACAAAAGTTTGTAATATTTTTCATATTCATTCTTTGATTTTTTTGGTAGTAAACTTTCCAGTATATTTTTTGCACTATTTGTAATTTCAGGTGGTGTATTTTCACTCTCTGATTCTGAATCACTGGATAAATTCATGATACTTTTCATATTTTCGAATGGAAACGTGACAGCAATAATTTTGACAATTACTCAAATTTTACCACTACGATGACAATCAACTGCGTCAAGGCTAATGTTATTATTGCTAACCAATGTGAAAATATTATTATATTACAAGAGAGAGAATTTAAATACATTTAAAATGTAGAGGGGGCAGAGGTGTCGCAGAATATTTTTTCAATCTCAAGAGAGAGAATCCCGCATTCTGTAATCAAATTCGATTTAAGAATTGGCAAATTCTGTGATGATCGTGGAGAAAAATATTTCCCACACAGTTAGTAGGTTTATGCGCAACATTTAAATCATGCTCTTCTAACATTTATTAATTTTTTCCGAGGGCTTCGGAATGTATCGTAATTTTAGGCATAATACGTCTTCTCATGGAACGTCGTGAGACCGAAACCTACGTAAATAATAAGCATGTGTCTCAGTGTGACCTATTTCCTGAGAATTATATTATTATATATGATTCATACCTGGGTCAAGTATCACAAATTTATAATTTTCTTATTTTCTTCATTTAACTTGAAAGTTATTTCTTCAGACAATTGTTGCGAATATTATGATTTGAGCCAATTCAATTCCTTTCACAATTTTAGTAACCATATTCTAGATTTTGTGTTTTCTCCAAACACTTGTTACGTAACAAAATATACAGACGTTTTATTACCTGAAGACCCTCGTCACAATGCACTTTCAATGAAATTCCACTTACAATGAAGAAATCCGATAATATATAGCCATGTAACTTTAAGAAAGATAACTTTATTGATGTGTATAGAATATTTGGACTGGAAATTTTTTTTCGGAATGTGCCGATGTAGAATTACGGAATTCTATTCTACTTTGTTGAATATTTTTTCCTGTACCCTTATTACAAATCTATAGCTGAAAAAATGTCATCATCCGTGGTTAACTACTTATATAATCAGTAATATACGTTACAAAACTGTTTTGCGGAAAACGAATAAGTCTTCTGGTTTAAGATCTAAAGTGTAAAATGATATTTATTTAGCAGATAAACCCTACTTGGTAATGTTAGAAAATAATTTTTGTAGTAATCCTTAACCTTTTTGGTCCTTAATAAATAACCAAAAACAAATTTCATGTGTTGCTACTTCTTAAAATGATAAGGTCTTATGAACCTGATTCTTATAGTCGAATTTTTCGCAGTTCACTTTAAATCTTTCACAACTTCTTAAACTTACAATTGTGGGGAATCCGAGGGTTTGAATAATAATCATCTTTTTAAAAATAAAATCAATGAATCAGAAGTTTCCTCCTATCTAAATTTATTGGTGGCTCCGATGGGTTTCCGTCGCTTATTCCAAAAGTCCATTAGGTTGACATGTTTTCCAAAGTAGGGGAAGTCTCCAAAATCTGCTCAATTTATGAAAAAGGAGACAAATCGGAAGTTGAGACCAATAGCAATGATAAATAATTTTTATAAAGTTTTTGAAATGGTTTTTCACAGAATAATTCTCATTCCTATTAAACTACAAATGCAACAAGTCTCAGCTGTAAAGTACAGTTTCTTGCCAAGTCATTGGATAACATTTACCAGGTAGATGTAATTTACATAGAATTCTCGAAACCGTTTGATAGATTGGACCATGGAATTTCACGTAGCAAACTTTTGAACTTCAGACCATCATAATTATCAATTAATTGCTTGCTTCGAATCTTATTCAAAGAGGTCAGTATGTTCAGTATCATAGGTATATGTCAAACATTATACTGTCCTATCTGGAAGGCCAAAGGGTTCAGTCTTTGGTCCACTATTCTTTAACAATTTCTTCGGTGACATTGTTATCCTTAAATATGCAGATAAATATTTAGACTTATTAAATATGTAAATGACTTTATCTCACTTCAACGAGACTTACATGCGCTTGCATTAATAATGAGTTATATTTGATTGCATGAAAATTTAACGTAATGTCTTTTACGCGATTGGTTGATACTATATAATTTACGATTATACAATGAATAATTCTCTCTAGACCTTCCATTAGAGATTGAGGTCATTTTCGATCCAAAGCTATCATACAGCATATAAATAATATAACATTGTCTGCATATAGAATTTGTAACGTGTAAATTCCACATAATGGATGAAAATTAGCCGATGCGCCTATAATACGAAGCGACAGCGTTTTCGACTCCAGTGACATCTGTGACACGCTATGTATTATTCAAGTCGCACTTGGTTCTGTGTCGGTGGAAGAGTTCGATTCCTACGTCTACTTCGAAGTTGTTCTGTAACGTGTTCGGAACATTGAGAGCAGTCAATGGGGTCACTTTAGTTAGATCTTTGCTGGTGAGAACTCACGTCTGTATATTTTTGGGATATCCAACGCAAAGGTTTGTGTAAAACTTATGTTGTAATACCGGAATTTTCCTTTCGTTGAAATCAAGAACATCAGTCGTCATTTTGGATGGTACTAGAGGATTTTGTATGAATTATGTTACGGTAAAGGGATTATAACCCACATTTGCATAAGCTGTGAATTGAATACCACAAACGGTAAAAGGAACTTGGAAATTAATAGCTTATTTTGGACAGGAACGAACCCTATCTTATAGAGGTAATTTTCTCAGTATTCCAATTTCTAGTTAAATTGTTAACTTTACTTCAGAGATAAAATTGTTTATCTTCTCAGGTAGAGTCTGTCAGGATATAGGTCAGTCTTAATTTTTGTCTCGTAAATTGTTGTGTATTCTTCTCATTTCCATGAGTACAATACTGTACATTCAGAGAATTGAACATTTATATGTTACAAGCTTTCCGTGAGCTTCGCTGGATAATTGAGGCAACGGTATGATTTTTTTTTCATTGACGAGCTCCCCTGTAATTTGTGCCCTATATCTAGGCAGAACACGAGCACCCTTGATCACACAGGAAGTGTGAATTAACCAATAATTCAAAGTCAGGCTATCCGAAAGAGTTAATATTACTACGACACAGATTTAGCAACTATTGTAATAACTGTATCGTGTGTTGTTATATAGATTCTCTGATAGAGAAGATTTATAGTAATTGAGTGCATTTGTGTATATCGTAGAATTTTACATCGTTAGATTAAGCTTCATTCATATATTACGATCATTCACCCCTTGTTATTTCATTCACGAATACGTATTAGTTTCCATAGTGTAAATTTATAAAATATCACAAACCGTAAACTTCAATCACATCTGGTACGAGTATTTTATTTTCCTATATTTCAGGGTAAGCTAACTTGGAAGTTTGAATTCTTAGTCAAGACCGGTATATTGTTTGGTAAGAAATACCTTTGCGATCAAAACTAACATCTCACGACCGATTTCCATATGTAGCTGTCGGCAGTCACGCGATAGAATAGAATATTATTCACAAGTGAGGGAAATTTGAACTTTTGTAAATTAGCGCTCCGACGTGTGAGAACCCTTTACAAATTGGGGCTATAACATGTGAAACCCTTACAAATGCGGAGAAACAGTCAAGAATTTTTTAATATTGATACTCCAACGATCTTATTCTATGCGTTAGTTCGTAGTAAACTTGAATACGCTTCTGTGGTGTGGTGTCCTAATTACTTTACTCATGAATTGAATATCGAAAATATTCAACGTATATTTTAAAAATAGTTAGCCTTTCGTCTAGATCGTCAGTACTTCAAAAGAGGTTTTCCTCATGTAACTTTACTAGACAGTGCAGTGATCTCATGACTCACAGGAAGTTTTTTCTCATAGTTTTTTTTCTTCAAATTAAGACACAACGTTGTTGATTTTCCGGATTGGTTTGGCACAAGTAGACTTTCACGTTTCATCAAAAAATATCCGATCCACTTCCACCTTTTATTCATCAAGACCTCTTACTAATTTGTTGTTGTTCTTACCTCTAGGCATGATATTTCAATTAGCACATGATATGACAGATATATCGATATATTTGTGTGCACTGCCAAATTGATATGTAGATATATTTCATCTAATTAACCACTGAGGCCCTATTTTATTTATTTTTATATCTTTTTCATATCTATAATTATTTGCATCACGCTCGTTATATATGTATATGTTTCTTGTCCTGTATCTAGGATTATTTCTGTTGGGAAATGTATTCAAATAAATGAATAATTAATCATAGCCATGAGGCAAAACTCTTTTCGTTACATATTGTATGGTCTGATAGTATTTAGAATGGTGTTGATCTGCTGACCTGCTGACCATATTATTATGAACCGCAATATTCCACTCGTGTATTTGCATGCAATGTTCACTTCCCTCACTATTCGTAGTATATATGAGATCCAAATAACAGTTTTCAATCTTTTTGAATCGACTTAGACTATTTTTGACATGATTTGAAGGAATTTTACTGTTCTTGGGTGCGGTATCCCTGTTTCGAGTGATTTTTGTGACATCCATCTTCCATTTTTTCAAATGAAATTATGGTATATATTCATATATACGTGTTTTTCCGGTTATAAATATATATCACACGTATATATTTAACCTGCAGAAGTGTCCAAAATTTAATCAAGATTCAAGTGACGTCATCGATATGACGCCACGGTCTGTTTTATGTCTTTATTATGTGCAAGAAGTCCTACACTTCTTGATCTTGTGGTACATTTGATAGTTCATTTGACAACAAGTGTTATATTATAGAGTTATAATAATAATTGGGAATCTCAATCTGACTGCGGTGTCAGTATGATATATAGAGCTGTGAAAAAAGTTATGTAGACCTTTTGAATAAAATTTCAATGTAACTACAAGAGGATAATTCAACGTCTTTCATTAACAGTTTCTTAATCATTTTCAATAAATTTTCTGTTCCTACAATCATTTAAATTTGTAAAGGATCTAGAGATACTCTCGCGACATCGATGTCGAAGCTGTGCATGGCAAGTGTGACGGCTTTACCGAATTGAATGTTCAACTTGCATCTGCGGTTGTGGACGAGGCTTAAAGGCCCCGCTAACGTATTTTGCTTTTCATAGCGGCGTAGTTTCGAAATTCATCGCAGGTTAGTTCGTTAAACTTTTGATGGGTTAGTTTTTTGAAGTTTGATACATTTTTGGTAATACTAGGTTGGTAGGTTATTTGAAAGTTTGTTGTAATTGATTGATGTTCCTTCTTTATATTTCGCCGATGCTGGTTGAACATTGAATTCGGTAAAGTCAGCTGATGGATATTCGATGCAAAACAATCACTCTCTAGATCCTTGTTACATTTGAGGGAAGTCTTGTGATCAATTGATCATAGCTTTTTTTCTGTGTATATTACCAGTAATTTTATCACTAAACCTGACAACATTCCGAGTTCAACTATCATTTTCAAACGGTAACAATGTAAGTTATGAATCTATTGAATGACATTATGAACAATATTAAATAGGGTAGATTATATCCACTTGGTTATCAAGCAGGCAAATTCTACGATTATTTTAATGTTTGAAAATTCCCAGAGATTCTAATATATTTAATTTCAAACCTTTTGTACAGAATGTAAGATTTCTGTTTCAATAATATCCGGGAAATTATGCTTATTTTCTAAAAGATGATTCTTATTACCTCTAATTCTATGGATAGGTCCATAGGGATAGGGGTAATGCAAAAACCCCATGGATCATTGAGTTATATGCTGCTAGTTAGTGATATTGTGGATGTGTAGAGTGATTAGAGAAGGTTGTATCTGTATAAGTGGGTTTCCTAAAAATATCAGTAATAGGCAATCTTTTTTGATTACAGTAAGATCTAGAAAATTAATTTTGCTATCGGTCTGTTTCGATTGATTAGCTTTCGTATTGACAAGACCTTTTCATTTGAATTGAGGTTTTGTCGAAATCGGTCGTTACCTTCGGATTCTGGTTCGAAGGAAATTAGTAAAATTCACGTATTTTGGAACAAAAAATGAAAATAATGAATCCTCCATTGGGCTGAGTTATTGTGTTCCACATATTTGTCTTCATGAATCCCAACTCAAAAATGAATTTATCATTAAATTTATGGCGTTTTGTCTTCGAAATAAAAATTATTTTTATCACACTGTAAATCATTAAAATCACGTCGTTCTACGCAGCTGTGCATGAAGCGACCATTTTACAAATACTGGTGAAATTTCAAGATGTTGTCTATAGATTTCACCACTTAATTCGGATTTTGGAATTTGAAGTGTTTGGTCATTCATGCAAACAATTGATGTTTAAGGGCATTATTTGAAAGAAAATTGAATATATGTGTGCCATATATGTCGCGCTATGTGGTGAGGGGTCAAAATATTACGTATGTTAAAGAACACAAAAGTTGAATGTATCAGAATGAGTGTAAATTTTTAAACACAAGTATTAAAAAGAACTGTAACGTAGTTTAATTTTCGAACAAATATTCATAATTCACCAATATAATCGCTAACTTTATAGACACATTTTTTGGAACATCATCTCATCAAAGAAATTTGCTCTGCTCACCCCACCACTAATGGCATACCTATAACATGGTATTTGTGAACTAGATTTTTTTAAATATCTTTTGACTACAAAGTAAAGTTTCAGCTTAGGGAAATGTAATATAAACATAATAAATATATAGGTAATTTATATTCTACAAACTAAACCAACATGAATTATTATAATTTATAATGAAATCAAATTTATATTGTGCAATCTAGCATTTGGTTTACTATCTATTATCACTTTATATTTAATGCATTCCCTCAATTTTCAACAAGATTAAGGAAATTCTAGCCTACTAGAGAGTTAGGCTATCAGTTAGAATTTGTGACGTAACCAACTCGGGCCAACTCGTATCACTCACATCGCGTTGTATTCGAATTTGGCTTTGAACAACATTTAAAATTATATTTACAAATAGTTGTGACTTCTCAATTACTGTAAGACATTTGAATTAGTTGGAATTTATTAAGGTTGAATCTCCAGACTACTAATACAATTATAACCACCAGGAAATTGAATTGAATGAATTAAGATAATAGATAATAGAATCAAATTAAGACCACTTTGATCAAAGTACTTCGTTTTCTACAAGCCATACTAATTTAGTTGAATGTATAATTTTATCTTCTGCAAAAAATTAAATCTGAAATAAACAAATCGCATATTCAAATTTTATTCGTCTTTGAATAACATTTGAAATCAGACTAATGATTATCAAGTGGAGAATTTTGAAAATCATAATATTGAAAACTTCAGCTGACGGGAAATTTATATTTGAGAACTAAGTTATCTAAAAGTGTATTGGGAAACTCTTTTGAAAAAGATTCGAAAAATCTTCTATTCGTCAAGTCGAAAAACTTTAATTCATGTAAATCGGAAAATCGAATCTCAATTTTACCTTTAATAGTGTTTAAAATTTCATAAAAAAGTTGTTTATAATGTAATTTCTTGTCTACCAATTTATACGTTTTCCTCCTTTTCGCGGGAGGAGCCTCATCAGTTGAGAAATTTTCAAATAAAATATTAAAATGAAATTCTGTATTACGGAAACTTGAAATTTTATCAATGAGATGTTTCAAACGATCTCTTGAATAAATTATATCAGTGAATTTATGTTGTAAAATTTGAAAAATAAGATCAGTTTGTTCAAATATTAATTTAAAAGTATCAAGAAAAAACAAAAATTCTTCATTTTCTAAATAAGATTTTAAACTAACAGCAGCATTTAATGAAACCTGATCTGTCGAAAAGTCATCACTGTTTAATATAAAATCAAATGTTTCAATTAATTTGTCTTTATTTTTGTGAACGGTAAACACTGCACGTGATGTAAAATTCCATCGAGTTGGAACATTACAGGGAATTCTGTTTCCTACTATGTTATTCAAAATTTCAGTTCGTTTGGTGGATTTGCTAAAAAAATTTGAAAATGACGATAAGTTGGAAAAAAAATTCTAACTTCCTTAATGGAATTACATGCATTACTTAAAACCAAATTCATGTTGTGAGCGTAACAATGGGTGAAAATAGCCTGAGGCGAAACTGATTTAATTTTTGTTTGAAGACCGTTTAAATGTCCCGCCATTACAGATGCGCCGTCGTAGGTTTGAGCAATTAATTTATTCGCAAAGTCAAATCGTTGAAATGTCTCCATTAAGAAATTAAATAAATTGATCGCTGTTCTTCCCGAACTATCATCGTAAAACCCTAAAAAATCTTGTCCATTTTTTACAAATCTAAAAATTATTGATAATTGTGAATTACACGTTATATCAGTTGTTTCTTCAACCTGCCACGAAAAAAAAGGGACATTCAATAATTCATACTCTATGTGATTTCGGAGGACATAATTTATTGAATCAAGAATTTCGTTTTGTATTGTTTTTGAGGTGCCTGCAAATACTGACGCGTTACTCATAAAATCGCGAAGCTTACTGTCGTATTTACAAAACAAATCTAACAATTTGCCTAAAATTACCTTTATTAACTGAACTTTCAGTTTCATCATGCCCTCTAAAAGCCAAATCTTGAGATGATAAATACAATAAGAAATCAATGATTTTTTTTGAAACTTCGTGGTTTTCTTTAACTGTAATATTATGATTTCCTATTTCGCGTGTAAGTGCAGAATCAATCACATTAACAATATTCTGTTTACCGGTTAATTTAAACTTAATCCTCGATGTAATATGTTCCTGCGATTTTTCATGTCTGTCTAGGCCACGAGCTAAATTGTTCAAATCATTATAACCCAAGTGCCCCCAACATGAAGTTGTATCTGATGTAAATAGCGAGCAATACCAGCAATATAATTTATTGTGTACCTCAGATCCCGTTCACCATACATATTTTTTATAATTATCAGTATTAAATGATCGATTTTGAAATTTACCTGTCATAACTAATCCTTTCAAATCCGGTAAAGGCCGTTTATTCTTGAAAAACACTCTTCTGTCATATCTTTATCCACTAAATGGATTTTCTAAGAAGTCAGCAACTAAATCACTGATTATTTTAACTTTTAATAATCACCGAACAGATGAATTATAACTTAACCCTATTTCGCGTCGCGAAACAGAAACAATAACTGACGGATCACGTGTCGCAGCGCAGCCTCGCAACGGCAGCAAGTAATCGTATTTCATACGACCGACCGAGTGCGAACGAAAGGCTAGCCTACAGAGAGTGTTGCCCTATCCGCTTTTATACCCTATCTGGCAATTGGACTGGTTGGAAAAACGGCAACTGTGTTGACCGCACACACGTATTTAGCGTTTGAGATATATAGACAGTCTAGCCTCTGGCCACTGTTGCCAGATTAAAAATAACTACTGAAAACAGGGAATTAATTGTAAAATTTAATTATCAGAGAAACAGGAAAAAAAATGGAGAATGATCATTAAGATAAATTGGTGAGGAGGCTGTGCCTCCTTAGCCTCCTTGGAGGAGCCGCCACTGCTTACTTTCTCTTATTAAGGTTGTCTAAATAATTGACTATATAACTTGCGAGTTGTTGTTTTATACCAATCGAGGTGCTGGTCAAATTACCTACACTAGTTCCAGCCGACCTTTTTTTGGCTCATTTCGCGCGAATGATGTAACCTCCTTTCACTTACTGTCCTCTTATGACAGTAACTGACTTGCTCGGGTTTCTTGATGGTCTCAAGTTCCCTTTTTATATAGGTTTGAAAATTGCTATTTCTCTTTCGTGTGGATTGCCAAATAAAACAGAAGTTTCCTTATTCAACTAAGTTTATTAATTATCCCTATTTATTTACATTAGCTATGTACAATATATATTTCAATGGGGTCGTTGCAGGACTCGAGGAAATATAAGTTTTGTATTTACAAAATGTTGCAATCCTCAGAACAGGCCGGCTCATGCGTTCGTTTTCCGTGCATAAAATAACTCGCGGAATATCTCCCTGAACATACCAGGCCAGTAGTATCTCTGAGCCACCCTTGCGATTGTTTTATTAATCCCTAGGTGTCCTGCTGTGTTCTCATCGTGACACTCGTACAGAACCCATGTTCGGGCATTCTTTGGAACACATAACTTCCATGGTTCGGGAGAGGCTCCTTCCGTGTAATCATTGGCCTCGTGGAAGTGTCTGTATAGATTACCGTTTTCCACTCGAATATCCGGAAGTAGTTCGGGTTTTTCGTTGACGGCTTGAACTTTCTTTTCCCACCAGGGATCCGGTATAACTGGCGCGATAAGGGCATTCTCTTCTTCTTCGTCATTCGGCAATGGGGCCGAGTATGTGCTACTCTGTTTAATACACCTTTCCGATACACAATCTCGAAGTCATATTGCTGCAGCTCTATGACCCACCTGGCCAGCCTCTGGATGGGTTTTGCGAATCGCGTAACCACTTCAAAGCCCTGTAGTCCGAGATAACGGTAAATATGTACCCTTCTAAGTACATTTCCATCTTTCGAATTCCAAAAATAGTGGCCAGACACTCTTTTTCCGTCACGGAATAGTTCTTTTCCGAGGAACTTAGCATGCGGCAGGCAAAGGCTATTATTTGCTCCTGTGAGCCTAATTTTTGAGTGAGGGCCACCCCAAGCCCGCTATCTGAGGCGTCTATTTGCAACGTAAATGGTTTGAAGAAATCAGGACACGTTAGAACCTGAACCTGCGTAAGTTTTTCCTTGATTTTCTCGAAAACTACTTTTTGCTCGGGAAGCCATTGAAACTTCATTTGTTTCTTCAACAGTTTCGTTAAGGGCCCCACCGGCTTTGAAAATTCAGGAATGAACCTGCGGTACCAAGACGCGACTCCCAAAAATCTCCTCAAGCTGCGTACATTCGTTGGAGGATTCGTTTTCACGATAGCTTCTACCTTCTCTGGGTCTGTTTTTATCCCTCCCTTCCCCACCACATGTCCTAGGTACCGTAGTTCCGGCTTACAAAAGTGGCATTTTTCTGCGTTGATTTGCAGATTGGCCATCCTCAATCTTCTCAACACTTCCTTTAAATGGGCCAAATGCTCCTCAAAGGTTTTGCTATCCACAATTATATCGTCGATATATGGATACGCATTTGGCTCCATGTCTGGTCCTATTACCCTATCGAGTAGGCGTTGGAATGTGGCTGGTGCTGAATGTTATACGAAAGGCATCACTGTAAATTGATAGTCCTCGGCCGGGGACAGTGAAGGCAGTGACAGGTTTACTTTCGGGAGTAAGAGGAATCTGCCAATAGCTTTGTTTCATATCCAGGGTAGACACATACTTTGCTTATTTCTTTCAGCTTTTCAAGCGTGATAGTAATATATGGTAGCGGATACGCGTCCTTTTCTGACTGGGCATTAACTTTCCTGAAGTCTATACACACCGATGGTTACCCTCTTTCTTTTTAACGAGCACTATTGGCGAACTCCATGGACTGTTCGATGGCTCAATTACTCCCTCTTCCAACATTTTATTCACCTCCTCGTCCACAATCTCCTGCATTACGGGGTTCTGTGGTCTATATCGCTGTTTTATAGGGGTGGGATCCTTCAGCTTGATTTGGTGCTTGACCAACGGCGTACATCCTTTCACGCCTATAAATTTCCTTAGTTCGTGTTTCAGGAATGTCTTTAGTCTGTCTTCCTGACTAGTCTCCAATTTAGAATTACTACCTATTATTTCTGTTTAAGTCTTAACCGCGTTCCTGGGCATACGGGGCTCTCGAAGGTCAATGGTTATCTACCATGTATATAATAAGTCTATCCCTAAAATAATCTGGGACATCATCCACGGTAAGACCAGAAAATGTCCTTCCTTGTCTTGGTTATCCACTGTACATTTGATATAAAACCCTCGGTTAATTGGTACTGTGGCATTCGCTAAACACGCCCTTTGTTTGACCTCCTGTTGTGGAACATTCCATCTTGAACAATGATCGGCCACCTGCTCATTAATATAGGACCTAACTGATCCTGTGTCGACTAGTGCTGAGAACACTTGCATTCCTATTGCAACCTTAAAATGTATCCTCGGGTCCACTGTGCCCTCGTTTGTAGAGGATACATCCTTTATCACAGGTACATGTTCCATGACGTTCCAGCGGCTCCTGCTTGTCTGCTGGACGTCCGCTCGTTTCCCGGTTTCGTATTTCTGCCTTAGCATTTGCGAGTCAGAATACCCTGTCTGCCACATCGTGAACAGAATCGTTGGAAAGTGCCTTTACAATCGAAACGCCGGTGTCCCTTTTCACCGCATCTCCAACATACTTCTTGCCGAACTATACTTCGTGGCAATGCTCCATTCGATTGTAAGTAGTTTACAGTCTCTTTTGGTTCGATACTACATTTCTTCCGATCATCTCCTAACTCCTGTAAATTTCCATACTCTTCGCAGAGTTGGATTAGGCCCGACAGAGAAGAGAAATCCCTAGGCCTAACATAACGTCGAATTTCTGGCCGCAGGTTTCTATTAATTCTGTTCAGTTCCTATTCTTTGCTTATAACTTGACTCCTTCTGCACAGAGTCTGTAAAGCAATTATAAACTCCTTTGTGTCTTCCTGGGGGCCTTGCACCCTTTTCACGATTGAATCTAAGATGTCCTGTCGCTAGTTATTTGGAAGGAAATATAACTCAAAATCTGTTATAAAATCCGACCATGTTTGCCACTGTGTATTATTGTTTCTATACCACAGAAAGGCTTGGTCTTTCAATAATTCGGGCAATACCTACAGACAATCTTCTTGTTCAATCCCATATGCTATTCTGGGTTCGAAAAATTCCAGGCTGTCCCGTCACCCTTCGAAGTGCCCACCCCATTTACGGACCTGATCCATGAGTTTACCTCTGTCATTATTCTTCTCCATTTCGATTTTCATTTGGCAATCAAAGAGAGCAATTTCTATCTAGTTTCCGTTACTTTATTGCTCGGGCGCCATTTTGTAACCTCCTTCCGCTTGAATGGGTAATTACAAGTGGCGGAGGTTGTCACTTACTGTCTCCCCTTATGACAGTAACTGATCTGCTCAGGTTTCTTGAGGGTCCAGGTTCCCTTTTTATATAGGTTTGAAAATTGCTATTTCTCTTTCGTATGGATTGCCAAATAAAACAGAAGTTTCCTTATTCAACTAAGTTTATTAATTATCCCTATTTATTTACATTAGCTATGTACAATATATATTTCAATGGGGCCGTTGTAAAATTCGGGGAAATATATATTTTGCATTTACAAAATGTTGCAATCCTCAGAACAGGCCGGCTCGTTTTCCGTGCATAAAATAACTCATTAATTAGATCTTTTTCTTGTCGTCGATTAGCGCTGGGAATCGCCAAAATCTGCGTGAGATGATAGACGAGTTTTTGTCCCTAGGTCTAGTACACCTTCAACTTCGACGGAGCGTGGATCGTATGTTTACTCTGGCCTGTATTTCAGACGTAATTCCTTGCGGAGCGGGGCATTCCGGACCAGGTGCATTTGTCAGTGATCTTCGGCTATGACTGAATTAGTAATTTTTCACGTCGGTCTCGGGAAGAATCACAACGTATCCCCTGAAATCATTTCGCGGGAGCTGAATCGCAAACGTCCAAGCTACCAGGATTGATTTTTAGGCTGTTGCTACTGTGAATTTATAATAATTCTACAAATCGGTCTCGGGAAATATCCCAATTTAGCCTCCAGAAAACAATTCGCAGGAGCTGAATCGCAAACGTCCAAGCTACCAGGATTGATTTTCAGGCTATTGAATTCATTAACAAAGTTCGAATTTGGAATCGGACTTATATACTGGAATGTTAATTCAATAACTTGAACGGATTGTATACGGCAATTAATACTCACTTTTTATCTCTCGGATTTTGCACAACGGCTTCGGGTTGTTTCGGAAAATAAGTTACTGCAGCTCAATCTCGATGCTTGTCTGGCAAGTAAGTTCCCCTTAGCTATGAAATGGGCAGTCTTTTATACAGATCGCGGCGGGTGACGTAACGTGAACAGGTGATCGGCTTGCGAATTCTGTTCACCAGTTTTTATGCATAGATGTGCACGAACTTTGATCTCTTAACTTTGCCTATGTAATTCAACTCTACTGAATATTCAAATTGATTCATACGTAATGGAGAATGCTTCATTACAATGATGCTCCTTAATTCTGTGTCGTGGTTTTATGCTTACGGCATCTGTTTCGTTATCTTATGTTGCCATTAAATATGCACTGTTTGAAATGAAATCAAATATACCAGGTTTATTAATTGAAATGAATGCAAATCTGATCCTTACACTACACATATGATACCCGTTACTATCTAAATTTCTATACTAGTCCAAGCAATAGACAGAAGTGCCTGCATAATACCTGAAAAAAAATATGAGCGTATAGGTAATTGCATTTAAAGGCGAGTTTCTGTTTCATGCAACTCAATCCGACATGGCGAACATAACCTAAAAAATCGGCAAAAAAGCGGTTTTCCTTGAATAAGTAAAAAAAAGATAGCTCAGATCGAAAAAACTTAGAGGAGAATGTTGAAGGTATCAAATTGATCTATCGACTTGCTTCTATGATAATTATCGATATCATCTTCCATACTTTTCGAGGTATATCGAAAAAATCGGGGTATCGAGAAGTCGGTAACTATTACGTTTCCATACTTGCTATTTGCTGTACGTATAGCACATGGCAAGCTGAAAAAGAAATTGTTTTTGAATTTAAAATGTTCATTATTTTTAGAGATATTTCGATTTTTCGAAAAAAAGGCGCTCGCATAAATTGACTAGATCTCCTACAGTTACGGTTCCGGGCTTATTTTCTTCTTAAAGAGTTATTCTATAATGTAATTATGAGATAAGTTTTACAATTTTTATTTTAGGAAAATGGATTCCTGAAATTTTTCCACGAATTACGAAAAAAAATTTCGTCTACGACCTTCAGAGATAATGTTTTTATTTCAAAAAAATCTGTAAGTCGCAATAAACATTTTACAGAAGTGTGCTTTATGGATGTTAATGTTAAATACCTACTTTTTCAATAAAAAATACTAGGATATGTTTCATTGCTTCATAGTATCAGAAATTGAGTAACAAAGTGAAGCGTGCGCGGCTGCCGGAGAGTGCGGTGGAGTGGGCGAAGCGCTGCGCGCTCGCACTAACAACTGATTTCGTGTGTTCAAAGTGGCTTGTGCTTGTAAAATCTTCAATATCTCGGCTTATGGATCTCGTACAAAAATCCTTTTGTACTCAGTATGGGGTAGCTCGCCTTAGAAGCAAAATAGACTCAGAAATATTTTTTTTTACATTTCTTATTTTTTTTACTTTTATGTCATTTAAATTGTTATCTATTATCAAAACAGTATTTTCCGTGTAATACCTCAACTTTTTTGCTCAGAGAATCATACTTGCTATGCTTGTGGATCTCTAACAATTATTTAATTATTTCCGTAAATATTTTTTTATGATACAAATGAATGCAACATATTAAGATAAGTTTGGAATGTTATTTATTTAAAAAATTGTTATGAAACATTTATAAAATCCTTACAATCGAAGTAGCGGTATACATCAGTCTTATATTAACAAAATTATGTATTCAAATTTTTCTCTTCTTTATTGGAGGATTGTCTCCTAATTCATTTTATTCTTCTTCTTCGTTGAAGTTTTGGGTAAGAAGATTGTCGAAAGCGTTAAGAGATTCTTCATTTATTTCGATGTTAGCAGGAGTTTTCACATTGTGCTGGGTCACAATGTGTGCAAATACTCATTTAAGTACATTCAAGAAAATTTTTTTCACAGTCACATGCTTTTGTTTCCAGGTACATGATATTTCTATTTATTATTTCCTCCGGTTTCAACGGTTCCTCAGTATAAACTGGCATTAATACATTATCTGCAACTTTCCATCCCTACTCAGTTATATCTTTATCGTTGCCCAACCATTTTTGCAATTGCAGGTAAAGTCTGAAGGCATGTTGTCTGGCGGCTCCTTCAGTAGTAGGAAGATTTTCTTATTGAAATGAAGCTCGAGCTGTTGATGGTTCAAAGGATTCAAAGCGATATTTATTAAGCGTATCTTCTTTCTTATTGCAATATAGTAAATAAATCATTAGGCAAATATTCTTAGCAATTTCTTCACGAAGAGTACTCTCTTCATAGAAAACATCTAGTAATTGAAGGTAATCTGGATTAGAATTCAATATTTTTAATAATTTGTTCTTCCCTTGTTTGTTCATCCAAGGAACTGTATCACAGCCCGATACGGCGTGAAGAAATTGATAATTCTGGATATTTAAAGCTGGTGTTGGAGTACCATCGATCCACTTCTCGTCCTTTTCCTTTTTTCCAAAAGAAATTTTTTTTGTACTGGGAACCAACCGAGTGCAAAGTACAATTAAATCTTCTTCTTCAAGTGCGATAATGTTTTTCACTGCAGTCAAATACGCTGCAGTTTGGTATTACACGGAATATACTGTTTCGATAATAAATAATATTTAAAATGAGTTAAAAAGAAAAACAAATTAGAAATGTAAGAAAAAATAATTCTATTTGGCGAAAATAAATACAATATTCGTGTTTATCTCGAACTACCCCAGAGTAAGGACGAATCCAGAGGCCGAGATATTAAAGATTTTGCCAGCACAAGCCACATTGGCAGCCGCGCTCGCTTCACTTTGTTACTAAATTTTTTCAGTTGATACTATAAATCAATGTAAAATATTCCAGTATTTTCTTATTGAAAATGTAGGTATTCAACATTAACATTCATAAAGCATACTTATGTAAAATGCTTATTGCGTCTTACAGATTTTTTTGAAATAAAAAAATTATCTCTGGTCCAGAAGATCGTAGATGAAAAATTTTGTTTCGGTAATTCGTGAAAAGATATCAGGAATCAATTTTCGGCAGACACATCTCTGAAATAAAAATTGTAAAACTTATCTGAAAAAAACTTGTTTGAAAAAAGTGCAATCTGTTAAAGTCATTTTTTCACCCTTGAAATTTGAAAAATGGCTACATTTCTTTAATAACATTATAGCACAACTCTTCAAGAAGAAAATAAGCCTGGAATCGTTACTCTAGGACCATCCACTGAGAAGATTAGCCAATTTATGAGAGCGCATTTTCTTAGAAAAACCGATATATCGAAAAATAATCAATATTTTGAGTTGAAAAAATAACACTCCTTTAGCTTGCCATGGGCTATGCGTACAGCAAATAACAAGTATGGAAACGTGATAGTTAACTTCTCGATACCCCGATTTTTAATGGGTTTTCCAACTCGAAAAATATGAAAAATATCGATAATCATCATAGGAGCAGATCGATAGATTTATTTGATACCTACAACTAACTTTCTCATTTAACCCTTCTCGATCCGAGCTATAATTTTTTACTTATTCTAGAAAAACCGCTTTTTGCAACTTTGACGATTTCTTAGGTAATGTTCGCCATTTCGGATCGAGTTGGATCACACAGAAATTCACCTTTAATTTTAATTTCCAAATATACGTTCATATTTTTTTTCAGGTATTAACAATATAATTATTCAGAATTACGAATTCTGTATACAAATATAAACGAAATCTAAAATGTATGACCAATATACGTGTTTCCCATTAAATAATTATTCAATATTTTTTAGCTTCGTTACACTTTAATAGTTTTTTAGTGGATAAGGGTGATTATTTCCTACCTTGAATTGTATCAAGAACCTCTTTCCAGTGTCACCGGTCTTATTACTATAGTGGATAACCACAATCAGTTGTTCGTTTTTGAAAAGTCCCTCTTCTACAGACGTTGGTGAAGACGTGCAAAAATATTGTTTGATGAGGTATCATGCGCTGAGGATACATCTCAACGAATTACCATTAGCACGACCATACATAAAATGCATATCGGCCATTTCAGCGTTAGTGTGATTATTCATATTAAAGATTCAAAAGGCACAATTAAACTTTCAACTACCCCATAAAAACATAGTGACTTGAGAGTCATCTACAAAATTTTTCTATTCCATTTACAGAAGATTCGTTCATGCACGATTTTGTATTTTATTTTTATATTAAGAAACTATTTTTTTTACGGAAACAACATAAGTTGAAATAAATTTAAATTTTGTTTTGTTGAAAAGTCCTGGTAAAAAATGGAATAGAGGTTGATGTTTCATGCCTTTAAAAGATCACAACAACATTTAAAAAATATGCATAGGTAGCCTTCTTATTGATAGAACACTTCCACAAATTGCTATTTCTTTAACTCTTCAGCAAATTCAAGAATAAAAGAACTTATTTTTCTCATTTTTGGAAGCGTGTAACTTTCCAAGGAAAGGCCTAAGAGCTTTTGTTTACTTGAAAAATCCCCTTTTATTTTCGACAAGGAATAACCCCCTAACGTTCAGAATCATTTGGCGTCATAATAGCAACAATATTCTCTATCATTTCTTTCAATTCATTCACTCTTACATAATTATGCGTGGAAGGTCGTCTGCAATTGTATTGTTGGCCCTATTAATATACTCAACGAGAAATCGACTAGAAGGATTATTATGTTTGGATAAAAAAATAATGTTTTGTGATCTGTCAAAAGTGTTTTACTAGCTATACAATAGCGGTTCTTCCTCTATTGTTGCATAATTCAATTCTGCTTTCTTCAATCCTCGAAGCACATAAGGCTATTGGGCTTTGTTTGACTGGATCCTATCTTCTAAATGAATATGATAGTTGCTCACTTTGAGTGACTTTGGCATTACCATAAACCTATTCCCGACCCTTGAGGACCCAGACAGGATCGGCATATGAAGTTGATTGTATCAGTTAAGGAAACAAATAATATTTAATACATTATGTAGAATACTTCATGCTTGTATTATTAGCTCTGCTGAGGTTCTCTTATATTAATGTTCTACCACCATCACTTGGTTTCCCCTCTCATTAGTATCGATACGGTGTAGCATTGTACCACTACAACGAGAGGAACACTTATAACGTTCATGGAACATCGTGTGAGCCAGCGGTGGAATTCTGATGGAGGGGTACATTGGAATTTTTTTCAAAGAGGTTGGATGTTACAGACATCAGAAAATACCTTACATAGTAATAGTTCCACAACGTTGCCGTTCAATACAGAAATTGCGTCTAGTTGAAAGATGTTCGGTAGGTCTCGTGGCTAGCAGCGAATTAGTGACCGCCTGAGCTCGTCTAGTCTAATCGCCCATGGTGGAATAACAGATGAGATTTCCGAAGAGCATCGATCATGGAAATATCCCTAGAGTGCAAATCAGTTTTAGCTGTAGACCGCATATGACAGATTCATGAGATCGGAGATGGTGTAGTTGTAATATCAGGGATTGTATCCACCTCCCTGGAGAAAACACAAGCTTGAGTTTAAGATGATCAGATCCCAATTTCATTATTCTTGCCAGATCTGCATTTTTTGCATCGTCTTTCCTCCGTCTTGCAAATCTGACTTCATTGGATGCTATAAGGGTTCTAGTTGAGAAAGCGGTATGAACTGCATAATCTTTCACAAAGCCATGGACGGGACAGGGTGTTACTTCCAACAGATTATTGATATGGAGCAGAAACATAGTTGATGTCAAGATAGTTCCTTATGGATCACCATCGTTGATATCCATTGTTTCGGAGGAGACTTCATCAACCAAAACATGGATTGATCTATCGGAAAGAAATCTCGATAGCAAACGACATGGTTTAGACGACGAACCATATGTCTGAAGTTTGTCAAGAACGCGTTGGTGCCGAACTCGGTCAAATGTTTGGAAATATCCAACGCTACAGCCAGAGATTCCCCATATGTTTCGATGGATGTCTACCATTCATGTGGTACTTGAGGTATCTTCATGAGTGCAGTTATTAACTGTATGGTGTAATAATTGCAATTATATTGTTATAAGGGTAAAGGCGATCTGATACAGCTGGACTTCAAATATGTCCCAAAAATGGAGGAATTTGACAGACTGAATTTGCGTTAAACTCAAATGGATAAAGTAATAAGCTGTATTTAGTCATAATGTTCCATTGTTTACCAGACCATGAGAACGATTAGTCACTTTTAATTGAAACATAATATGTACAAAAATGCATCATGAACAATGGAAATGAGTGCTAATAATGTTATTGATTATTCATAGTAGAAAGTAGTATTTTTAGAAATTATGTTTCTATGGCAATAATATGTTCAATGAAAGGATCTCTTGAAAATATATGATGCCCAATAAGTTCCAAACGCCGGGAAACCTTTAATGTCCGGATAAAATTGATTCACCAACAAGAAGCCACTATAATTTCATGTGTTCGAGTTTTATATAGATGATGTTGCTTAATGAACTGATTAAATCCTGTTGATACAGTATTCCTTCAATTACATGGTTTTGATATAGAAATTCGGATTTTTTTCGAAAGTAATACTAAAAAATTTCGAATGTTTCAGCCGATTCGGCTCACCAACGGAAAAGAGCTAAAAGTGTAAAGGACATAAGGAAACTTGATCGAGGTTCAAGAATTTTTGATAGACTACTATTATCATTATCATATTATCCTTTTATGAAAGAATCTGCCGCTCTATCCTATTGATCATGAAATCATGGTCAAGTATATCTTGAAAACTTTCACCGTTTTCTCTTATTTATTTTCTGTTCTTTTCAGCATAATGTGATTTATCATTAGCTATGTTTTATATTATGATTATAATTTCAATTAAGAAAAATAGCACGTTTCGCTGTGGGAAATGCATTATGAAATTGAATAGGTAAGGTGTGAGTGTTATTTTTATTATACTCAAACCGGTAAAAATTAGGAATCGTAATATAAAAAACATATTTTACTACCTTTATCACCTTGACGTAAGCGGCATGGTATCTACGAGCTATATGAATTTAATCGTTCAATTTAATTGGGCCATTGTAAATAACGAACCTTGACTGTGTAGAAGCCAACTGAACCCCATATCTTCGAAAGAATAACTAAGTTTGGAGTGAGTATCCATTTGCTTACTTTCTTGTGTCTAGGACCTTTATGAATATATTCATTCAATTGATCTAGTAAATCAAATGAGAGGATTAACAAAGTTCAAACTAAGTGTCCGTCTTCTTAATCGATCAAAGATTTGAACTTTACATTCGAGTAATAGGTTCTATTGACACAAATTTTCTGAAGTCAATCAATTAATATTAAGAACTTTAAGAATCATATTATGGATGAAGGTCAGCCATTGTTGTTAGGTTGGGCAGGTTTTCAATGTTTTTGAATACATCGAACCCGTTCATTCAATGAAGTGTTTACAAACAAATCTAGGAGTTCTTCACTTATCAATACAAATTATTTGTAAATTTTAAATGTAATTAACAAACTGTTGTAGTGTTTACCAATGTGTGAAGGAAAATGAAGTACCCACATAAGGCTGCGGTCCGGATATACCAAATTAGATGTCAAAAACATTGCCATCTAATTTCGTATTGATAACAACAATTAAGCACACAATGTAGACAAGTTTCATATCAAATTAAAGCTCAAAGTATGCAGAATTGTATAAAGTAATTTTCAATAAGATTCATTAATTTGCGTCTTCGGAATAAATTATTGAAAACATGCTATTTCCGTCAGGTCAATTCGGAACTTCAACCGGTATAATTTACGTGAAGTATGACCTTAATTGTGTTATTATTGTATTCATACAAAACACTACACATTTAACTATAAGTTGACACAAAAATCACAACGATCAGATCAATACTTTTGTAGATCAATAAGAAACCAATATCATGTACATTATCATAAAATATTGAGAAAGCTATAAATATGAAGTATAGATCTCGAAAGGTTTTTGTAAGTTCTAACCGAAATATGCGAATTTATATGTCGACTTTTCGATGGTAACGACGCAACAAAATTGGTTTCAGTGGCGTAGTAGGGAATCAAACATATATATAATAAGAACCCCCTTGCTTTGCGCGGTGTGTATTCCTCTGGAGAACTAGGCCAGATGTTCATAAGACATGTAGTCCAGTTGCCAGAGGAAAAATTAAGAAACAAAATTAGAAGGTGTACATTTGCAGTGTTTGTATATGTATTTTGGTCTGCTGAAAACGGGAAGAATAGTGAAAAAATTCCTGCCAGTTAGCTTCAAGTGACGGCCATGTTTTGGGGCGAAAAAAGACGATATTCATATTTTTGGGTTCAAATATAAAACGGGGGCCCAAATGGAAAAACATGTAGAGAGAAAAATTGTAGGAAAAGGGAAAAGGGAATAGTAAAAGTCACTTTGAGATTATGGTCTCGAGATATAATCAAATTAGTGTTTTTTTGGGTTAATGCAAACATTCTTTTGCAAATCGAATATTGGCCAACAAAATATTGTGTTCAAATGGAAAGATGGTACTTTTTATACACTTTCTATCGAGTTTTTTCTTATTTTTCATCTTTCATTTTGGCGCCGCATTCGGCCATTACCTAAAATCCGTAAAACTGAGATTGCCAGCCGAAAAATAGACTTATCGACAGAAAAAATGTATCACGTAGATTTCAATAAATATGATCTAAAGCATCCATCAATATAGGCTTTACAGCATATGAAAAAATGTAGGACAACTTTGAAAATTTTGGACCTCGTAAAATTTGGAAATTTTTGAGGTTACAAAACTTTTAGACTTCATTAGAGTATTTCACGGCGCGTATTTTCCGCTAATTTAGGTTGAATAGAAGCCGAGGTATTGATATAAATGTGTATGGGCCTCCCCAGAGCACAATATTGGGCCTATCGAAAAAAGTCGGAAAACGTTAGCAAGTAGGCAAATTTCGTAATCTAAGTTCGAAAATGCGACTTCGTAGGTATCACCATCTCGAATTTAGAGCGCGTTGACAAAAAAAAAATCACGCGTAAAATAATGCAGCGACTTAAATTTCCATACCGCTTGTCTGCCGGTATAGTATATTTAGACTAGTTAATTCAAATTTAAAACTTTTTTCAATTTCAGCTACTTAATTAGAATTAAAATAACTAAAAAAGAATCATAACAAGTTTAAATCATTATTATTACAGATCTTTCATAAGTGATTTAAATTGTTTCTGGAAAATGTACCAAATTAATAGTCGTATATTCAAAAGAATTGAAAAAAAATCGATGACTTATCATACCTTCCTTTATTAATTTATTGGCTCGAAATCTGTGTTATTCAATCCTTTTTTTGAGCTTGTAACGTTTTTTTATACTTTTATAAACGCATAATGAGTTTAAATAGTGTATAATGTTGAAAGGTTGAAAAAATTATATATTCATTCATGTACAAACTTATTCATATTTATTAAAGGTGTGAGCAGATATCGGTTTGCTCACTGGTGAGCAGCGTCACCACATCTCCGAGCGTAGAGGGGTCAACCTCGATAAAAAGTCGGGGCTAAAACGGCTCGGTAACCCCACTCAATACCGATGGCGTCCCGATGTTAGGCTAACAATCCAACAGAGGGTAACCTTTTGTTGCATGCACTTTGGTGCATCATGCATCCTCAATGCCGACTTTTCCGCACAGACGTTGCGGAGTCATGTATTCTACCTGCGAAGCACAGGATATTCAAGAACGAATCTCCGGCAGGCTTGCAGAACCGGATCTAGCCGCACCAAATACACCTGTAGTGCCTCGCTACAGATCTGGTAGAGCAAGCCTGCTCCAAAACACTGAAGTTGATCTTAGAACTAGGAAAACCCGAATCAACATCAGGGTCTCCGTACGACCACACGAGCTGGTAGAATTGGACACCTTGATTAACGACGAGCTTCCAGAATTCGCCGACCTCTGAGAAAACAACGCGGCCGTGTATGCATCAACATATGGTGGTGGAAGAAATTTCCTTCCAGTCACCGCCGTCTGGCCAGAGTCTTTGACTCTTGGCTCAACGATGAGCGGCAAATTCCAAGCTGGGTTGTCGAGGAGTACACCGTGCTACTTCTAAAAAAATGGAGACTTGTCTGATCCCAAGATCTATCGGCCGATCGGTTGTCTCAACACCTGCTGCAAGTTATTTATACGTATCTTGTATGCTAGGTTGTTGAGATCAATTGGTCCGGTAATTAATAACATCAGCCAGCAGCGTGGGGCAAAGAAAGGCATGAAGGGTTGCCGGGAGAACCTGGTGATAGATAAATCAATCACTCAGGACTTCATACTCTATAAGCGCAACCTTTCCATGGCCTGGATTGGCTACAGCAAGTCATTCGATTCAACATCCCATGAGCTATTATTATACTTGCTCCAATGCCTTGCGGTACCAACCCCACTATGAGATACATAGAACATCTGTTGCCACTCCGGAAGGCTCGTTTCGCCAACACATAAGGCACACGACGAGTCTCGACAGAATTGGTGACATTCGAGAGTGGTGTTTTCCAAGGAGTCTCCTTGAGTCCTCTCTTCTTCAACATCTCACTACTGCCGCTCTCCATTGCATTAAGACGGACTCGTGGATATTATTCTGGACCACCGAACGACCGGAGGCATCAGATCATCCATTTATCATACATCGATGATCTGTAACTGTATGTCTCTGGGGAGAAAAACCTTTATCAAGCTCTCAACGTGGTTCAGGAATACACACGAGCCGTAGGCATGAAGTTGGAATTGGACAAGCGTGCAGTGTTTCATTTAAGGAGAGGACGATCTCCGAAAGTGCACGAGAATATGCAGCTGGCCGACGGAAGCATCTTTAAACATGATGAAGGAGAGACCTATCGATAAATGGGAATTGAACAGCGTCCTAATTATGACTCTTCCTAGGTAAAGGTGGCTCTCCATGGCAAGTACAGAAACCTTGTTCGAAAGATTTGCTCTTTCGAACTCTTGAGTGAGAACAAGGCGTTTGTAACAAATAAGTCCTGCTCCACTCTTTTGAAGTGGTGAAATTGACGGTCGATGAGCTGCATAGACTCGACAAAGATACCCGGAAAATGATGCATATCCATCACAGTTTGCATTTATCTCTCTGGTCACCGGGGATGTAGGGGACTCCTTAGCCTGGAGGGTCTTTATCGAAATGTGCTTCTGAGTATAGATTGTAAAGTTCTTAGGAGTTCGGACCCCTCCTGTGCCTTGTCAAAAGTCACGAATTGGCCGGTGCGGGGGCATTTATCGTTGAGGCAGCACAAAAAGCTGCTGAAGAACTTGGTCTCAGATTTCACATCAGTTGAGAAGGCCGACTAGAGGGCAACCACGAGTTTCAACCTCGCCTGAAAGCCCAGATAAATGCCGCGGAGCAAGATCTTATGCTCAAGCGGCATGTTGACAAGCCGATACACGGTGTTTTCTACCGAAACATTGAAACGCTCGACTTGTCAACCAGACTGACCTTCGGCTATCTAAGGTCAGCCGGGCCTACATCCGAGACCGAGGAATTTACCGCAGCTTGCCAAGATGGCGTTATCAACACCTTGGTCTATCGTCGGAACTGTGTGTGCAGGTTCCTGATGTCGGCTGCAGGACCTGTCGAAAGGCGCCTGAGACGCTTTTCCACCTTTTGTCGGCATGACCGGCACAAGCGGCTTCGGCGTACACTCATCATCATAATGCAGCCCCACGGGTGCTGTATTACCATCTAAGGCAGTCGTACGGAATAGACCAAGAGCCGGTGCTGCCTTACATGCTTGGGGATATTGAGTCCGTTGTCGGAAACAAGAAATGCCAGATATACTGTAATTACCCGTCAGGTCCATACAACTGAATAGGCCTGACGTTGTCCTCGTCGATTAACAGAGCAAGACTATGTATGTCTACGAATTCTCTGCTAGGGCAGAGAAGAACATAGTCTTGAAAGAGAAGGAAAAAGAACAAAGTATCGAGATCTCCTGTTCGAGCTCCGCACGCTATACCTAGACCACAAGGTCGTATTAGTTGTTCTGATCATCGGTGTTTTGGGCGGAATTCGGTCTTCGCTGCGTTCGAACTTGAAGATCATTCCGGCCTGTAAGAACTCGGCGCAGATCTTGATAGACCGGATGCATAAGGCAGTCATTTTGTGTTCAATAAGGATACTTAGGGCATAAGATTTGGAACCTGAAGCTACTTACCGGCCGGGGGGTAGAGTTACTTCGGGTAATCGACTTTTGGGTTTTCTGGCGCGACAGCGGCGATGTCGTCGGAGCTCGCAGCAGCACCGACCAGGTTTCAATGTAAGAAAGGTTTATATGTATAATGTTTCCTTGGTTCTTAGATATGACTGAAAATAAATAAAAATTCGTTTCGTTTCGATAATAGTTTATTATCTTTATCAAAAATTTTTGATAAAATTATTTTATTTTAATATATGTAAACGGTGGAGAGTGGATTCTACAATTAATAGTATACGTATATATACTATTATAGTACCTTTCATTCAAAGGTAGACAGAAAAAAAAATCATAAAACACGCACACGAATTTTTGAGCGACCACATGAAAATACGTTTACATTAGTTGAATATGATTTATGACAAAAAAAATAATTTAAATTACTTATGAAAAATGTGTAATGATAATAATATAACCTTGTTATGATCCTTTTAGTTATTTTGATTCAATTAAGTTGTTCGAATCAAAAAAAATATTTTAATTCACTAGTCGAAATATACTATGCCGGCAGATAAGCGGCATACAAATTTAAGCCTCTACACTATTTTACGCGTGATTTTTCATGTCAACGCGTTCTGAATTTGAACTGATGATACCTACGAGGTAGCGTTTTTGGGTTTAGATTATAACATTTTTCTACTTTCCAACGATTTAGGTTTTTTTTCCGATAGGCCCACAATTGGGCCCTGTGGATGCCCAAACACATTTATATCAATATCGCGTCTTCTACTCAACCTAGAAAGGCTTTCTTAGGCTCAAAATACGCGTCGTAAAATACTCTAATAGAACGTAGAATTTGATCATCCTAAAAAATTTCTAACCGCAAAAATTTACACATTTTCCTAGGTCCCAAATTTTCAAACTATTCCCAAATCTTTTCGTATGACCCAAAACCTGCATTGATGGTTGTTTCAGATCACATTTATTGAAGTCTACAAAATGAATTTTGTTTTATGTCGGTAAGTTCATTTTTCTGCTTGCAATCTCAGTTTTATGGATTTTAGAAAAAAAACGTTGTGGAAAGTACCTATATAAAAGTATCAACTTTCCATCTGAACAGAATATTTTGCTGGTTCATATTCGATTTGCAAAAAAAGATTTTGCATTGACCCAAAAAAACACTAATTCGCTTAGATCTCGAAACATTAACGTTATCACTTTTTCTACAATTTTTCTCTCCACATGATTTTCCATTTGGGCCACCGTTTTCAATTTAAACGCAAAAATCATTATAACCGTCTTTTTTCGCGCCAAAAAGTGGTCATCACTTTTGAAGCTAACTCGTGACAATTTATTCACTATTTTTCCCGTTTTCAGTGCATCAAAATACATATAAAACATACCAAATTTTTACTTTCTTTTTTTAAGCGATATGCGCTGGATTTCGTTCCTCTAGCGACTGTACTAATGAATTTGATCTCGGTGTACCGAAAGCCGCTATTTGTTGTTGATTCCGACTCATTATATTTTCATCATTTGTAGCTAGCTAACATTATACAATTAAAGTTACATGAGAACATATTATTTACAATTTCTGATAATTGGTGACGAGTTTATTGTTATTGTTTATCGTGTAATCAAAAATTCCACAGATGAATGTAATACAATAACTAATCAGTAGAATAAAGTGTTGACTATAATGAAAATTATACACCGAATAAAAACACATTACTTACGGTGTTGAATTCACTAGTTAGTTGAACGAAAACTGACTGGAAGTTAGGAGAAAATATTCTTGATAGGATTCATTTCGGTTAAATCTTGCATATAATTTACAATATGTTCATAAACGATTTGAAACAAAACCATTCTGATAACTAACAGTTACTACAGGTATACAAATTAAACGTCGGAAGAGATAGCGTATAGCTTCAAATCGATATGATTTATTTGTATTAAATTTGATGTTGGAGTATTAAAATTGTAACTTGAAGTTATTTCACAAGCACATCAAAATAATGAATATTATTCCACTGCCTTAAACAGTATAGTTGCTTTAAACAATGCCCATTAACCATAACACAGGATTATTCACTTTATCATTATGTCGAATAATCTTCGCTCATATTTCGTGTGTTCATTTTCCTAGCCTCTTTTCACATGATTTTTCAGCCGAACTACCATCTGTGCCAACATGATCCCTGTAGTAGTTAGCTATACCCAAAATGTGTTAGCCATACCAAAAATGTGTTGAATGAGGTAAAAAATGTAATGGTAAGGAGGTAAACGAAGCACTTCGTAGGCCATAAAGTTCAGGTAACATAATTTTCTGCGACGTATAATAGTTGTGACTTATTCATTTTTACCAAGATCCACAACAGTGATTTAAAGATGTTATCATAATATAGGTGTATTATTCCTACATAACCATTCTTATATATTACGTTTCTTGGGGTCGCTTGTTAGCAGTTTATTCATTATCCACAACGATGGTGGAAGGTTCTTCTAAATTCATTAAAAGTTAAATTTCAAACTATTTAGGGATTTGTTCCGATACATTTCACCATGATAATCGATAGTTATGCATTAAGAATAAAACCTGATGTACAACTAGCATGAAATACCTTCAATATACAATTTACACTGTGCCATCAACTTTTATCGTTATCACAGTTTTAGTGCTGGAATCTGGTCAGGAATGACCGACAGTACCATCTTCGAAGATCCATGTCACGTCGAGATAAACACAGAACTACAGAAGTATTTACGCCTTCATTTTCAAGTTTAATGTACCGATGAAATAAAATGTACACATTTCGCAATTTTCACAGGACGTAAAATTGCCATCATGGGAAGAATTGTTTCTGTACTTTTGAAGTTCAATTCTATCGAAATTCAGATTCACAGCAAATTATTTCACATTACAGAGTTACCGATATAAACTGTAGATTTATAAGAATGACTCGGAATCATTCTTATAAATCTACAGTTTATATCGGTAACTCTGTAATGTGAAATATATCTGGTTTGACAAACATAGCCCGGCACTTGGGGAAATTGTTGAACAGAATTATTGTAAAACTAACCAAGTCTGACGTCATATCATTCTTAACGTGAATGAAGTTTACAAACCTTTATTTATTTCTCCTATATTATGTAATTCAACATGGTATTCAAATAAATTGTAATTTTGATCAATTGTAGGTAGGCACTACAATGGGTTTTATGCAGTTTCGAAAGCCCATAGGCATAAGGTGCTTGCCCATTATGGCAAATTAATTTATTTTTCAAATCAATAGATTCTATCATGTTTTTGTACCATTTGTTCATTAATTTATTCGTACAATTTTGTACCGATAATGCAGGGTAAGATTTTAATTTTTTATAAGTTGTTTCATCATTTGATAGATTTCTCATTTTGTTTTCGTAGTCATCTCCTTGCATTATGAAGGTTTTATTACATTTATCTGCGTTCAAAAGGAATATTTGAGGGTTATTAGCATCTAAAAACTCCAGTTTTGTGTTATAGTTGAAACGATTTTTTGCTATGCTTGTTTCTAATTTAATTTGCTTCTTCTAAATTTTTTATGTCTAATTCCGCATTCTGAATTAGCATATGCAATTTTTTATTATCAGGCAATTCTAATTTCAAACCCCAGCTTAACGTGTGCTGGACCTCATCCGGAATATTTGTATCTGTTATATTGTTTATTGATTTTTGGTTTTTCATTAGTTACGCACTTCATTAAAATATTTATCGTTTTGATTGAATGTCTTTCATTTTGTTGAATTTTTTTCTGAATTATTCTGCTGATTTTGAAAAAATTTGGTCATAAAGTTGCTATCAAAATTCAGATGACAGGATTGTTCAACGCGCTAAAGAAACCAATTATTATAAAAGATCTATTCTGGAGATGATTCACATAAAACATGACTCCAAGTCATAGAGCAGATGTTCATCATTAAGTCAGATTTATGCTAATTTAATTAATTAAAACCCTTGCAAATTCCTACATGCGTCTTTATAATGTTAAAAGTATATTTTAGGTAGAATGCTCAAATAGCAATATTTCTAATAAGTCTGATAACCTTTTTCTATTATCTTATAAATCTTCTTTTTTGGTTTCAGTATTATTCAAACATTGCTTGAAATGACATTGAATATTATAAGAAAATTGCTAAGCACTGAATTCATATACTTAAAACATTATAGTCTAGGAGCCAGAGCGATATTGATGGTCTGAACGTTAACCCGATGGCACTACGGTTTATCCTTAGAGAACGGTTCAATAACCAATTCATCTCACAGACCGAATTTTCCCCGGCTGCTAGATCTCGAGATACATCATCCGCATTATTTTTTTTTGACTGGAGGATAACCCTTTCCAAGTTGCGGTTACTTGAAAAGCATGCCATTCTTATACACATACACCATGTGCCATCATTTTTTATCGGGCCCGTTTATCAGGCCGATCAGTTAAAATTGGACCGAAAATGGACCGCAAGTTAACCCTCCCAAACCTGGTGGAAAATGTTCATTGGTGTTGGCAATTGTTAACATACCCTATGTCATCAAAAGTTATCGGTCCATTTCCGAGTAATTGGCCATTATTTGAACCAAAAATGTTTATTTTTTCTATTTTGTGGCTAAAACTTGCGGGTTACAAGATACCATGATGGCACCATGTTGAATAACTTTATTGGAGGTCAAATGAAGATTTAAAATTATTGCAATCACTCCTTGCCTATTCAAACCTCCCAAAAAACCCTAAAACCACCCCACAAAACAAAACAAAAACAAAAAACTGCCGTTTCGATTTTAAACCCAGCCAGAATCTCAAAAATTTACTAATTTATGATGAAATTGGTCATATTATCAATACTATTCATATTTTTCAAGGGGTGGTTTTAGGGGATTTTGGGTGGTTTAAATAGACAAGGAGTGATGGCAATAGTTTTAAGTCTTTATTTGACCTCCAATAAAGTTATTTAACATGGTGCCATCATTTTATCTTGTAACCTGCAAGTTTTAGCCACAAAATGAAAGAAAGAAACATTTTTGGTTCAAATAATGGCCAATTACTCGGAACTGGACCGATAACTTGATGGCATAGGGTATATTAACAATTGCCAACACCAATGAAAATCTTCCACCACGTTTGGGAGGGTTAACTAGCATTCCATTTTCGGTCCAATTTTAATTGGTCGGCCTGATAAACGGTCACGATAAAAAATGATGGCACATGGTGGAAGTGTATAAGAATGGTATGCTTTTCATTTAACCGCAACTTGGAAAGGGTTAACCTCCAGTCAAAAAAAAATAATGCGGATGATGTATCTCGAGATCTAGCAGCCGGGGAAAATTCGGTCTGTGAGATGAATTGGTCATTGAACCATTCTCTAACGATAAACCATAGTGCCATCGGGTTAATGTTCAGACCATCAATATCGCTCTCGCTCCTAGACTATTAATGTGTTCGATTACTCGTGGTTCTGTTCGTTTCGGGGACATGGGCATTTTCAATTGAAATTGATGCAATAACAACGCTTTGTGCTGAGACAATTAGTTTTAAGAAATCCCATTTTAGACATTGATACGTCATCTGATCATGGTCATGATACCGAAACGTACATAAAAACGAAAATAATAAGCATATATGTTAGTGTGAGCTATTTACCGAGAATTTATATATAATTCATACCTGGTCAATGATCATTATTACGCTGTGTACCTACACTTCTCTAAGCTCGCTCAGTTATACAGGGTGAGTCAGTTTTTTGTAGCCAAACTGCAACAGGAGATAGAACAAGTGTTTTTAAGAAGAAAACTTCAATAAACATATGTCGTAAAAGGCTTCGTTTTCGAGATACGTGTTGAAAAAAAAATTTAGTTTTTTGCGAATATCTCCGGAATCGTTTATCGTACAGAAAACAGCTTTCGTAAGCATTTTCTACTCATAGTAAGCTATGTTCTGTGTGATAAAAATTTTTTTTTACTCATAATTGGTGAAGATTTGGAAGGGGTAGTGGGTGTTTTTCTCCCCAACTTCTACGCCTTTGGAAAAAACGGTTTTGAGACAACTATTAGAACCGCCAATGTTTTCTACACAAAAAAGGTAGTCTTGGTCATAAGCTCTAAAGTTGACCGTTTTCGAGAAAAATCAAGTTTTATGTTGAAAAACATGGTCAATCCTTTGATTTTGTTACTTGTTCTACTTGTTTGAATAAATTTGGTCTAATTAGTAAGAATTCACCATGTTTCTCAACATAAAAGTTGATTTTTCTCGAAAACGGTAAACTTTAGAGCTTATGACCAAGAGTACCTTTTTTGTGTAGAAAACATTGGCGGTTCTAATGGTTGTCTCAAAACTGTTTTTTTTTCAGTGGCGTAGAAGAAACACCCACTACCCCTTCAAAATCTTCACCAATTATGAGTAAAAAAAAAATTTTTGTCACACAGAACATAGCTTACTATGAGTAGAAAACGATTCCGGAGATATTCGCAAAAAACTAAATTTTTTTTTCAATTTCAACACCCTGTATCTCGAAAACGAAGCCTTCTACGACGTATGTTTTTTTAACTTTTCTTCTTAAAAACATCTCTATCTCCTGTTGCAGTTTGGCTACAAAAAACTGACTCACCCTGTATAATAGTCCAGGCAATAAGCCCGGAAAAAGACCATGATAAAAAAAAATATAGTTATCTAGAATCTCAAAAATTTTTTTGAATTTTGTTCCCAATACGTCATAGATCATTCAACCCCTCAAAACGGGGTTTCAACCCCTCAGAGGAGCATTCTTATAAAAAAAGTCCAAAATAAATGAATTAAGAGCCGAGAATGACCCCTAGTATGTTTTTTGGGTCGCTGATCACGATTCCGCAGTTAGTTTTCTCGGAAAACTCCCTCCAGATGGGAAATTTGAAAAATTTATATATAATATATAACTTATAATTTTGTTGCAAAATGACCACTAGTAGATTTTTTGGGTCGGTGATCACGATTCCGCTGTAATTTTTCCCAAAGAAGTCTCTCCAGATGGAAAATTCGGGATATTTGAGATTTTCCTGAGACGGTTATGAATAATAAAGTATAATTTTGTTACAAAAATGACCCCTAGTATGTTTTTGGGTAGCTGATCACGATTCTGCTGTTAGTTTTCCCGGAAAGCTCCCTCCAGATGGGAAATTTGGGATTTTCCATCTGGAGAGAGTTTTTTGGGAAAAATAACAGCAGAATCGTGATCAACGACTCAAAAAACCTATTAGGGGTCATTTTTGTATTAAAGTCATACTTTATTATTCATAACCGTTTCAGGAAAATCCCAAATTTCCCGAATGTTCCATCTGGAAATAGTTTTTTGAAAAAAATAACAGCGGAATCGTGATCAGCGACCCAAAATATCTACTAGATGTCATTTTTGCAACAAAATTGTATTTTATTATTCATAACCGTCTCAGGAAAATCTCATATTTCCTAAATTTTCCATCTGGAGGGAGTTTTTTCGGAAAAATAACAGCGGAATCGTGAGTAGCGATCCAAAAAACCTACTAGATGTTATTTTTGCAACAAAATTATACTTTATTATTCATAGCCGTCTCAGGAAAATCACATATTTCCCGAATTTCCCATCTGGAGAGCGTTTTTTGGGAAAAATAACAGCGGAATCGTGATCAGCGACCCAAAATACCTACTAGATGTCATTTTTGCAACAAAATTATACTTTATTATTCATAACCGTCTCAGGAAAATCTCATATTTCCCGAATTTTCCATCTGGAGAGAGTTTTTTGGGAAAAATTACAGCGGGTTCGAGATCAACGACCCAAAAAACTTACTAGACGTCATTTTTGCAACTAAATTATAAATTATATATTATATATAAATTTTTCAAATTTTTCATCTGGAGGGAGTTTTCCGAGAAAACTAACTGCGGAATCGTGATCAGCGACCCAAAAAACATACTGGGGGTAATTTTCGGCTCTTAATTCATTAATTTTCTAAACTGTTGGATTGTTTTTATAAGAATGCTCCTCCGAGGGGTTGAAACCTTGTTTTGGGGAGGTAGAAAGGTCGACCCCAGCGGTCTTGATAGTCATGAATGATCTATGGGGTATTAGGAACAAAATACAAAAAAAAATTTTGAAATTCTAGCTTACTATATATATATTTTTTTTCCGGTTCGTTGCTTCTCGTCCAATCAAACATTACGGTCTTGGTTTAACGTTTCCGTGTAATTTCTCCATGTCTCGGTTTCAATAAATTGGGGAGTCCGTTAAAGTATATTCTATGTTGAAAGGAACAGTAACCGAAGTCAGCGATATAGCTTATGATATAAATCAAATCATTACATACAATCGCTTGTTTCTCAATACGTATTCCTTACTTATATTATTGAGTAAACCTGACTAATATGCATGTTATGAGGTAGCTTATCGGTATATATAAATTAGAGAATAAGCGATATAATATTGAAGCGAAAAATTATTTAATTATTTATTGTATATTGGAAATTGTATACTTTAGATTGTGCTTGTATATTATTTAAAACATTTTCTCGTGAAACGTAAATAAGTATAGGAAATATGCAATACCAAACAATAGTGAATAACATATACGTGTATAATAAGTAGGGTCAAGTGGGGATAGTGCACACTCAAAAACAGCAAATTATACTTTAAAGTATATTGCTAACATTTGAATATACAAGGTTATCATAAAGTAAGGGCTATATTTCAACTTATTATATATTTTTAGCAAATTGAATTATAAACAAAAAGTAAATGGGATCTAGTTGCTTACGTAATGGGATTTCTGATGTCAAACAGTAGTTACCGTAAATGCTCTCCATTATGACCATATGACCTCCATTTTGTTGTTGTAAAATTACTAACCGTTCCTCCAATTTGTATGCAGCACTATTCAACATTTCTGGTTGAATTGCATGAATTTGCTCTCTGATACCGTCCTTTAATTCCTCCAGTGTTGTCGACCGTGTTCTAAATACCAAATTGTTTTGATAACCCCACAGTCAGTAATCCGATTGGTTAAGATCAGGCGATCTTGGTGGCCATGCATTTGAAAAATGTGCTTATAACACGATTTCGGAAAATCGCAGTTACCAATTCTTTAACTGGTCGGTAAATGTGCGGAGGTGCTCTATCCTGCATAAAATTCATGTTTTCAATTCCTTCGTGCTCGTTCTGCAATTGTGGAATTGCATAGTCCCTTACCATTTGCAGGTATCGTTCACCAGTAACAGTTACAGATACGGCCTCCCCATTCCGTAGTTCCTCGAAAAAGTCTAGACCAATGGTGAAATTAGCTGTGTAATCGCATCAAACTGTGACTTTTCTGACGCTTCCGCTTTGGGTCGGTTTTAATTGGCCCAGCTAGCTCAATTTAAATTAATTACTCTCAGGGCTCGTAGTGAAACGTGCCTTGTGATTCAAGACTGGTGAATTGCCCGAGCGCCAACTGCTTGAAAAAAAACTATAAAATAGTTGACATCTCATATCAGGAATGGTAGTATCAATAATCTCTGTTTTATTGACCGGCAGATATCTTTAAATAGCCGAAAGAAATCTAATCTGTTTATTACCAAGTTCTATACAATCCCGTAACGCAAACCGTTACATTCCCCCTCTACCACGAGAAAAATTTTTGAAGTGAAGCTTCAAAAATTTTTAAGAGAATACCAAAAAAAACGGTCTTGACGTAGAGACTGGTTGACTAACTCCAGAATCACGATATTTAAAGGGAGTTTTGAGGTCTTCACATAAATATTGGTTGACCAGTTCCAATATTACGATACTCAAAAGGTAATTTAAAAAATGAAAATTAAATGTTGTACACATTTTAAAAATGAATTATTCACAATCATTAGTGAACATTTCTAAAAGAAATACTAAAAGGAACCAACAACAAAAAAATATAATGTAATGCAATGACTAACAGCCCTTAAATTGATTCTAAATATCCTCTGCAGGAAAACGAAATTAACAAAAATATACTGCAAACTATCCCAAATGGATTAATCAACAAATTCTAGTATACTATAAAGATGTAATCCAAAGGAATAAAAATTGACAAAAAAAAATAATTTATAATGTACCAGCTCAAAAAAATCTCAGTAAGAAGGTAGCTAATGCATAAATCTGTAATTTCATGAAAATTACAATATTAACCCCAATCCTAACATACGGGATACAAAAAACATTAGCCTTCTACAGATTCAAAAAGCAAAAAAATATAGAGAAGCTGGTACATAAGTGAACCTAGTTCACAACCGTGAATAGATGTTTTCACAAATTTATCCCACGCATAAAAGTAGGACCAATTTAAAGTCCCCTACTCTCCGGACTAAAAGTGAATGTATATCATACAACACTAAACAAGAGGTAATTAAAAATTTGAAATGAAGCTTCATAATTTTTCAAAAGAGCAAAAAAATTCAAAGAAAACTGGTTTAACCAGAAATCTTACAAATCCTATCATTTCAAATGTAGGAACTGACACAAAAGATAACAAAGAAAAATGCTCATATGTGCTAAGCTATAACAATATATCAATAAGAATCATCACAATCATTTGGTCTATGAAAAAGGTAAGATAATAATCAAGAAAAACTAAAAAATTGAATCCACTATAGTAGATGTACCCCCAAGATATGCTATTACCTATAACCTATAAAAAATAACCGAGTTTTTTCACTTTTTACAACCTATGAGCCTGTAGACTCCAAATTAATGTTGTAACCTTGGAAAAATTCAACTCGTTATTACAATGAGTTTAATTCATGAAGACTCTAGGGAAGGGGACTTTAAATCCAATTTATATTCCCTACTTTCACAAAAAACTCATAGTCACCCCCAATTTCAGCAACAAATGGACCCTATGATCCCAAATTAAAAATTGCCTACTCTAGGATTGACTCAAAAATTGGAGCTTATTTCTGAAAATATACGTTTTCCAGACAATAACTCCCTATAAATCAGTCTACTCTTGAGTGTTGCAACACTAAGAGGATAGACCTACCAAAAATAGCATACCAGGGTAAATTTCCAAACCTGTCATAACATGGACCAGCAGATCCCAAATTAACTTATGCAATTATTGAAAATTCAAACCCAAATCAGAAGTAAACACTTCTAAATTCAAAATCTATAAATGGGTAACAAAAACTATAGCTTCAACTATACAAAAGGTAAACTATAAGGTTTTGAAGAGTGAACTCGTCAAACTTCCAAATTCAACTACATTTTTAAGGGTGATCAACCCTAAAATGATTGTTACTAAAAAACAAAATATAATAAATCTGAAATAACAGTAACTGAAATGGAAAAAAAACTTTGATACCTATAAGATGAAAATTCAAATGTAAAATAGCACGACAAATCAAAATGTAAATTTACAAAATATAAATAATGATACTTAACGATATCCGAACAGAAGAAAGACCGATGCAGATCAGAGCAACAGAGGATCCCCCGCAGATCACCAATAATTTGCAGCTTCCATAACAGTATTCATCTACTGTGGCAATTAAGGGTCATCACTCCCAAAACTGACAGTCATAAATGCAACCTCAATGTCCACCGCAACATTAGCAACCTGCTAGGACCTCATTCCTCTTCACTGTAACTGCCATCTCTTTGCTCAGTCATCATTTCCAATATAAAGATCTCAATGAACAATTTCCAAATTTTGATTTTCGTTATTTGCTACAAAGGAAAAAGAATGTATCAAAATTGAGTTTCAGAACTGTTTAAATAGAAATTAGGGAAGTATCCCTTACTGAAAAACTGAAAATTGACCCAAATGATTTGACTAAAAATTCACCATAGTGAAAAAAAATTAATAGCACATATGAAAACATGACTCTACATTGTTTAAAACAACGAACTATAGAAACAAATAAAAAGAAACAGATAAAACAGCAAAACCTGTAACATAGGATTTAATGCTGAAACCTAAAAGCTGAAAACAGCTGATCGCATAATTCCAGATAATCTTAATCTTCTCAGATAAAAAAATATGATTGACAAATACCCAATCTATAGGTAAAAATATGACAATTCCAAAATATAAAATGTGCTATTTCAAGCAAATTATCAAAGTCACACAAAAAAAATAAATTGACCAATTTTTCATTTCTAATATATATTTCTCTCAATAACCATCAACTGTGTTCGAGACCACGTTAAAGATTGGGCGCCAGTGAAACGCTTCCGCTTTGGGTCGGTTTTAATTGGCCCAGCTAGCTCAAGGTAAATTAATTACTCTCAGGGCTCGTAGTGAAACGTGCCTTGTGATTCAAGACTGGTGAATTGCCCGAGCGCCAACTGCTTGAAAAAAAAATATAAAACTGAATGAATTCACAGTCAAGAATACAAGCACTACGAGATGGTTTAACAGTCGATGGAAATTCAGAAAAACAATACAAGTTCAACTTAACAATTCGTATATTCCACAGAATTTGAATTATAACAAAATGTAAATTACAAATTTTTAGAATTCCAATTGGAAATATAAATAGTATTGAATTCGTAGAAACAATTATTAAATTAAATCAAATCGTAACATAAATGAAATTTTGAGTAAACAATTATTAAATTAAATTGGTTTGTAACATAAATTGAATTATAAGAAAACAATTAATACATTAAATCAATTATTAAATTGAAAAGAACTAATTTTCCAATAAGAGGACTTACAGTATACCTCGAATGATTCTATAAAAATTAGTGGAATACAACTTCGGATAAACAACAAAATCAGAGAATGAAATTATGGTCATTCAAACAAGAAAATGTTACCCTCCTTGGAACTCGTAGGAACTGGAAGTCGGTCCTGTCAGGAAAGTCACTAAACCGCCTTGGAGTGAAGGGGTGAGGAATCTCAGACGTTCAAACCCTGTAAATTCAAAGAACGAACAGTACCTGACTTGAGATCAAAAGGACAAGCAACACCGTCGGTTGGAATAACCAGGTGATTCCACAGCCGATAATGTTATCTTTCCCAAATTGCGAAAACACTAGTACAAAATGGATATCTTGACGAGATATCAATTTAGGCAAAATTTTAATTTAATCTGAAGGAAATAAACGATTACAATTGATTTTTAAAATTAGCAAAAAGTTAACATGTGACTAAAAGAATAATAATTAAAATTATATCTGAAAAAATATTATTTGAAAGGTTGAAAATTTGCTAGTTAGCATAAAATTCTGGTTTGCTTGAAAAGAATTGTACACGTGGATTTATAATGTAAACTGTAATAACTCCCTAACGGCGTGACAGTGTCATAAGTATATGTATACCTAATAAGCAGTAATTAGGTTATTTCACCCTTATCAACCTTTACGGCACGTTGGTCTAATAAGACCATCCTATGTATCAAGTACTAGGATAATAAAATGGCGATCTACAGAATCGCGCAACTAACATGTGCTCAAATTACAGGTTCAAGTAAAAGGTGGAAATTAAATATTGTCTGCATCAACTGCCCACGACTCGTCAGAGTAATTCTATACAACGACTAAAACAATCCCGGTAATGATGGAAATGATATACCTGGGATCATTCTAAATGCAAATTTGATTGTGTGTTTCATTAGAGTAAGTCGAGAAAATTCTTCCGAAATATAATCACATGCGGGTACTTTACATCCGGACGTTTAATAACAATCTAAATCAAATTATCTGTAACCCGATGTGCATCATATTTCGGAAGCCAAAAATTAAGAAAATGTATGCAAAGAATATGAAATATAACTCGACTTACCCTATTAAAGGTTAACACCACAATGAGTTCTCTTCGACTTCCGTTCTACTACCTCCCACTTCGCGATATATAGTGACATCTCATATCAGGAATGGTAGTATCAATAATCTCTGTTTTATTGACCGGCAGATATCTTTAAATAGCCAAAAGAAATCTAATCTGTTTATTACCAAGTTCTATACAATCCCGTAACGCAAACCGTTACAACGAAGGCCTTGCTGAACGATTTCATCTGGAATTTCTGTTGACCATATTCGACACTTTCGTGTATTAATTCCATCATTAAGAGAGAAATGGGCCCCATCTGTCCATAAAATAGAGGATAACCAGTCGGGATCAATTTCCATCTGAGCCAATACGTGAAATGAAAAATTGTACCTGACAGCAAAATTTTTGTCCTTTAATTCAAACTGCAGTTGCAGCTTATGAAGATACATTTTTAGGATTTTCCGTAAAATTTTCCAAACCGTTATGTATGCCATTTGCTAGCTGATTTTCCTGAAGAACTTCTGCAACAAACATCACTAATCCCAGGTCTTCCTAATCTCGGAAGGTCTTTTACAGACCCTGTTCGTTCAAACTTGCTAATCAAATTACGATACGCATTTTGGCACGGCCCTGCTCTCAAACCCATTTTCGTACGAAATCTTCGTAATCCACTAGTTTAATTTTTACCGCCTTCATTGCACGAAACGAATTCTTGTTTGCAAATCCATTCTTAAATTGTTACAATTTACGTTACGCGAGTTTTACTTTGAGAACAATTCTCTAAATTACGATTATTCCGTTTGACACTATAGTATCAATAGTTGTGACAACAACTCTTTTGGTTTCCATAGATACACTAAAATTCAATTAATGAAGCAACTAGATTCTGTTTATTTTTTGCTACTAGCATAATTTCTTAAAATATTACGGCAATTTAAAATATACCCCTTACTTTATGATAACCCCATATTTTTTACACATTCGCGTTTATACAGATAAAAGTTGAACATTATGTTTAGTAAATCTGTGACATTTGAAATAAAATGATGAAAGGAGCCCGCAAATTCCTTACGGGAATTGGGTCTCGGTGGATATTTCTGAATTTTTGATATGATATAGTCCATATGATTCTGAACAAATGTTATCATTGCACCAACCCCCAAAAATGAACAGATTCTCTGCTAGGGGGGGTTATATTTACATTTTACTCTTAATAGACTATATTTCTGAAGACGGGAACAATATTTTAACATGCTTCATTCTAGTTTATGTTACATAATATAGTTCTTCTCCCATAAAAAAATTTTGAAGCCCTCCCTAACCCCTAAACCCCTCTTAAATAAAAAAGTATACCATTTTCTGGAACACTTCAAAAATCATTGTGAAATGTTTTAATAAGCTTAAATACGGAATCCGCTTTTGTATTTCAAAAATCAACTCCCCCCAAATGGTGGATTTTTCTGAATTTCTGATATGATGTAGTCCATGTAATTCTGAACAAATTTTATCCATGCGCAAACCCTGAAAAATGAACAGTTTTTCCGCTAGGGGGGTTGTATTTACATTTTACTCATAACAGACTTATTCATTTCTGAAGGCGAGTACAAAATCCTTACATGCTTTACTCCAGCTTATGTTGCATAATATTGTTCTTCTTCCATGAAGGAATGTTGAAGCCTCCTCTATCCCCCCAACCCCCACTTTTGAGAAAATAAAAAATACCAATTCCTGGGTCACTTCAAAAACCATTGGAAAATATTTAAATATGCTCAGATATGGAAACCGCACTTCTATATCATAATTGCGTCTGTTATCCACATTTTGCCGGATAACTATTTATATAGCTATTTGACGTTTATTTGCATTTTTGTAAGGCGGGAAGATGGCTTCAAATGATCTCGATTGAAATGGACGCATACGGCACTCCTTATGAGTCCTTCAATTTCTACGCTTGCTTGAACTACATTCGCTTCTTCATTCTAATGAACGCACGTTTATCAATAGCAATTAATTTAGAGGCGGCTATGAGCAATCTTTTATATTGCCCAAACAACTGTCAAACTTATGCACTGCGTCTTGTCATCTTGTTTATTAGTAGTAATTATTGTTGTGGTTTTCTGCATTATTGTAGTTTTATTTACTGGTTGTGGTTACTAAAATTAATGACGTACCTAAATCGTGGGGATTGTTACGTATGCGAGAGATCTTTTCGGCCAGCGCAACTATCAAGAATTGATGGAGTAGTAAACGCAAATAAACGTGAAATAGCAGTTATCTGGCGAAATGTGGAAAACAGACCTCCTCTAAATGTTGATAACGGACGCAATTATGATACAGAAGTGCGGTTTCCGTATCTGAGCTTATTTGAACATTTTCCAATGGTTTTCGAAGTGACCCAGGAATTAGTATTTTTTATTTTCTCAAAAGTGAGGGTTGGGGGGAATAGGGGAGGCTTCAACATTCCTTCATAGAAGAAGAACAATATTATGCAACATAAGCTGGAGTGAAGCATGTAAGGATTTTGTACTCGCCTCCAGAAATGAATAAGTCTGTTATGAGTAAAATGTAAATATAGCCCCCCCTAGCGGAAAAACTGTTCATTTCTCGGGGTTTGTGCATGAATAAAATTTGTTCAGAATTACATGGACTACATCATATCAAAAATTCAGAAAAATCCACCGAAATTTTTTGTACATCCCCCATTTGGGGGGGGGGGGGAGTTGATTTTTGAAATACAAGTGCAGATTCCGTATTTAAGCTTATTAAAACATTTTACAATGATTTTTGAAGTGATCCAGAAAAAGGTATATTTTTTTTATTTAAGGGGGTTTAGGGGTTTGGTGGGGCCTCGAAAAATTTGTATGGGAGAAGAACTATATTATGCAACATGAACTAGAATGAAGCATGTTAAAATAGTGTTCCCGTCTTCAGAAATAAATAGTCTATTAAGAGTAAAATGTAAATATAACTCCTCCTAGCAGGGAATCTGTTCATTTTTGGGGGTCGGCGCAATGATAACATTTGTTCAGTATCACATGGACTACATCATATCAAAAATTCTGAAATATCCACCGAGACCCAATTCCCGTAAGGAATTTGCTGGGTCCTTTACAAATGTAATAAATTTTTTTTTTAATATGCACAGATGGTGCACTTACCCCAGAGAACTGGGGTAACTGCATACCTCATTATTCTAACTTTATGAGAGAATATATTCTGAGGTAGATGCCTGAAATATACATTAGTTAAGAGGCTGCAGTAAAAATATTAGAGTTTTAACATAAATTATTTTTAAGAAGACTAGGAAAACAATTTATGAGTATATATTCCTATTACTTAACCTGTACCTGGGAACATGAAAAAAGTATTTATCAGTTTATATTATAACCTATAAAATCAACGCCTAAATCTAGTAAATCCCATATATTACAAAGAGGTGCGGTCAATTTGCCACCACATCACATCTATTTACAGTAATAAAGATTCTTGACCCAGTATGAATTATATATAAAAATTCTCGGGAAATAGTTCACATTAACACTTGATTACTTAAAACTAATTGTATCACACAAAGCGTCCAAATCGCACCAATTTCAATTAAAATGCCCACGTCGCCGAAACGAATTTACAATTTCGTTTAATCGTGTTTCTGTTCGTTTCGGCGACGTGGACATTTTGATTGATATTGGTGCAATTTGGACGCTTTGTGTTATACAATTAGTTTTAAGTAATCAAGTTTTAGACATAATAAGTCTTCTGATGATGGTCGTGAGACCGACACGTACGTAAAGACAAAAATTTAAAACAGAGTGTTAATGTGACCTATTTCCCGAGAACTTTTATATCTATTTACAGTCGATATATCATTGATAACTGGCCATTTAAATTTGTAATGCTTTAAATCGAACCTCAGAAACATTTCAATTTCATTATTGTCATCTATATTTTTAACAAGTCCTACAAAATGACGACTTCTTTTATTTGTTGAAAACTGTATAAGTAGGTAATCATCTTTATTAATACTTTCGGGCGGGCCTAGGCAAATTTTTAATAATTATTTTTTACGATTATGTTTCAGAATCGCTAGAAGAGTAAATAAGACTTTTAAATTTGGAACTAATTTTGGAACTTAAATTGATTCTTTAGAAATATTTTTCTTATTAAGATTTATATGATTTAGCTTTTTTCTTTTACAAGGAGTGAACGTAAATCAGTTTCCGAGTCACTCTCAGAACCACTTGAAGAAGATTTTGGTGTTAATTTCAGCTCAGTAGACTTTGTCTTCAAATTATCTAGTTTCGTTTTGCACAATGGATTTAGTACATCTGTTTTATTATCTTCTTTGGTAAGGACTACCGTTCACCACCAATTTTCCTCCTCTTGTTGTAATTAATAGTTTGTTTGGAGCAGAAGGGTTTCGAAAGTCATTTTACTCAATACTCAACAATGTTTTCAACAAGTTTTGTCCAAGAAAAGTCTGGTCTGAGATTATTTCACTGGTGTTATTTGCCGCCATGAATGAGCAAGTTGGAATAGCCAGAGACTGTTAAATGTCCTCGCACTCGTTAGGAACTTCAGAACGTAGACTTTGGCATACAAGCGACTGGCTCTACAGCCGAACCTGAACTAACAACTTCTTTCAGTAACCTGTTGATAGTTTCTTGGCATTTTCAACTAAAACAACAATAAATAATCACGATTAGGGCAAATGCACCCAAGCCAAGAGGTGCAGTATCCTCCAAATTAAAAAATTCTGGGAAAGTTCACCACCTTTTCGTTCGGAGTGTGCATAACCGGTTCGGTGAAAAGTTGGGTTATGTTATTACATAAACTGTCCTTTAGAATCATAAAATCTTATGATTTAGTTGTTAATAATATGTTGAAACACTAATATGTGATGCACTGCAAATTGTAACTACAATAAACCCAAAATTACATTTGGTTTTTCACGCCGTAATGAACAAAAATTCGAGTCCAACCAGTCTGTTAGTTCATTATCATGGCGGATTGCATTAACAAATTTTACTAATTCAGAAGCCAAATCAGACAAAACTATTTTTTATGTATTTTGACCACACGATAGGAAAACCTATAATGTTTGTAGAACATCGAATGAGCCAGGTGTGGAATATTGGGAGAACAAATAGACATTAGAATTTTTCTTAAAAGTTTGGACGTCATAGGCAAGAAGCTTCACTACTTCGCCGTTCGATAGCGGTAGAATGAAATTCGGGCTCTCGAGCTTGACAATGAAAATTATGTTTAATTTGGTTGATTATCTTCACCCCAGGGATCGTATCTTTGTATCTTCCGTATGTTTCATGTGATGTACAATCGCAGAGAAATCTACTCTAACCCCCTTATTTCATAGCTTTTAGCGACGTTGTTGTTGGAAGATGTTTATCGTAAACATATTACCAGAAATGTTTTCAAACATCTAGTCGAGTCAAATAGGTATTAAAACAGGCCGACTTACAAAAATCGAAAGATATGGACCGATTTTGATGAAACAAAGTGCATTCGATTCGGGATGACGTCTAGAAAAAAGCTTACCGGTTAGTTTTTTGTGCAAATTTGTTATTTTTTTTTAAACGAAAAATTGACCAATTTTCTGGCTAATTATTGGGAAAATTTATTGGGGGTTTTCGGGGTCGCTGATTACGATTCTGAACTCAGATTTGCCAAAATCGAACTCCCCAGCTGGTAATTGGCCACTTTAATTGGACAGTGACCATTTTTTTTAATTTCATCAAAAATAGCCAGGAAAAATCACTCGGGGGTTTTTGGGGTCGCTGATTATGATTCTGAACTCAGATTGGCCAAAAACGATCTTCCCAGCTAGTAATTGGCCAGTTTAATTGGACAAAATTGATCATTTTTCCTTAATTTCATCGCAAATAGACAGGAAAAATTACTCGGGGGTTTTCGGAGTCGCTGATTACGAATATGGGGTTTGATTGGCCAAAATCGATCTTCCCAGCTGGTAATTGGTCAGTTTAATTGGAAAGAATTGATAATTTTTTCTTAATTTCATCGCAAATAGACAGGAAAAATTACTCGGGAGTTTTCGGAGTCGCTGAGTACGATTCTGAATTATTATTTAGGATTACGGAGAAGGGCCAAGGTCACCTTCATTCTCAAAGCAGGAAGAAGGGATACGACACTTCACAAATCCCTGCCTGCAAACAGTCTCAAATCATTCGTCCTAAGAACGGAGAAAGCCACTGAAAATTATATCACAACAGAAATCTTGAAACGGGCAAGTCTACGGAGACTGCATTGATGCAAGTGATAGATGAAATCCAGGATGCCAAGGAGAATAAAGAAACTGGTACCTTTCTAGATGTAGACTTCTGACGATACATCATATGAAGCAGTCAAAATAGAACTAGAAGGTAGAGAAGTAGATATCACGACAGCCAAGTGAATGTCGCAACTTCTCTTACCAGAATACCAGAGACAGAAATATAACATGAAACTATTTCTATCTGCACTAATAGAGAATACCCACAATTTTAAGTGGCCTCCACACTCATGTGGACCCTAATTGTAGACTGACTGCTCTGCAATCCGACCGACATCAGCTTACTCTGTCACAGCTATGCCGACGACATATTCATATTCACAAGAGATAAATGCGAGAATATCCTTTGTGACATAGTTCAAATATGCCTTGAATACACTAAAGAATGGTTCAGATTGATGCAACTCAACGTCAACCCCACCAAAACTACCCTAGATGCCTTTGCAAGGAAAACAAATCTTAACCTCAAAACCATCGAATCAGAAGGCGAAGTTATCGAAAGGAAGTCAGAGGTCAAATGTCTAAGAATTACACCAGATAAAATACTCCTGTGGAATAAGGATGAGAAATAGAAAACCATCAAAACCACAACAATGGTGTGCAGAAATTTTGCTGGAAAAAACTGGTGGTGTAGACCCCAGGCAATAGTGGTTTGGGGTAGTAGAACTAATCGGAATAGTTCGAGGATAAATCTATCGAAAAAAAAATGTTGTCTGTGTATGCATAACAGATGCAATGAGGAGAATATGCCCAACGGCTGCTATAGAAATAACTAAACCTCACACCCCTCCGTATGGTATTGGAGAGAATAAGAAGAATATATAGAATGACTGGAGAGGGAATTACCGAACATAAGTACGGACCCCTCCCTGTGAATTAGCAAGCCCGGAATATGCCACAAGACAATATGAAATAATTTAACACCTAGCTAAGTCACAAAAGAGACTAGGACAAAACACCATCCCAAAAATCAGTAGATAGCTCATTAAATGTTTCACTGATGGCTCCAAAATATCCGAAGGAACTGGAATAGGAATACATATGCCTGGAACTGGAATACTCTGAAAACTTAGGCAAATCCCCAAGCGGAAATTCACACTAGGAAAATATGTTGAGTTCAATATAGAAAGAGACTTCCGTAGACAAGGAATCAGCACCAATATGGTCTGGGAATGGTTAGAAAGTGAACGACCTTAGCAATAATATTCCGTGTACCCTTTTATAGATTCCGACACACACCGGAGTGAAGGGTAGCAAAAAGCAGACCAACTTCCATGAACCTTTCTGCGGAATAAGCACATGTACATTGGAGGAAGAATACAAGAAAGAAGTATAAAATAAAAGATGGCATCACTGAATAGCACTATAAGGACTGAGGGAGGCAGTGATACTTCTAGTAAACTATAACCACCAGAAAATATCCAACGTTTGCCAGGACTTAAAGGAGCCGTAGATGGGACTCTGTATCAATTGCTCCAGTATTTGATGGAATCCCACCAAGAGATATATTTCTAAATAGGTAATTTTTTTACATCAATTGCCAAATTACGTGCTACTCAAATTTGAAACTTTTGGCTATATGTGCAAAATACTGAGGAAGTGTGCACGACTTGGCAATTTGGACAATGACCAACATCTTTAGGCATCTAGGTAGTTACGGTAAACGATCGTCTTAATTAATTGGCGATTCACGATATCCATTACAACCATTTTTGCTAACACTAATATTACATATAGAAGAGGGATCACCAGCATACAGATATACGAGTACAAAGATTAATCTATAGCTCGAAATTCTGTAGAACGCTGTATTATTGGCGTTATGAAAAATAAATGCAGGTGCAAGTGCTACAGTGTACAACTTACTTAAGATTGGAAATGTTAATCTAGAAGAAGAAAATTTGGATATGCTTGAACGTGAAATTGGAAATCAAATAGACGAACAGCGAACAGCATAAAATAATGCCAGAACTCCATGATGCCAGTGTAAATATAAAAAATAATTCAATTGGAAATCATTTTATTATTATTGTCAAGTTCTGCAAATAGGAGAACAAAAAAAAACTGTAATTTTGCATATTGATTCCAAAGTCGCTTAGATGAACAAAATATAATAAAAATGACATGAACATATAGTTATTTAATAAACAAGTACGAAAAACGGAATATATGGCTAATTGATGAAATTATGAACAAACATTTTTGAGTTATACCGGGATATCAAAAATTATCTTGGTCAAGGGTGGTTGTGGAATCTAAAACGTGTGTCTTACTCTACGTTTGAAATAATTATGTCACTGTCACACTGACATCATCAATAACCTACAAATTTCATACCTATTTATTTCAGTTGTAAAACAATAATTAACTACAAATTAAAAATTATATTGATCAAGGGTGGTTGTGGAATGTAAAACGTGTGTCTTACTTTAAATTTTTGAATATGTTTTGTTGTGTCAGAATCTGTTTAGTCATTGTGCTGAAATTCTCTAATCCAGTTTTTGAATCATGCCTCTTACCACACAGCACAAAATTTTCATGATTGAAGCCTATTTTCGAACGGGTGCGCTAGTTAAAAGAAATTGGCAATACAGTCAACGTTTGTGTTTGGACAATTTTCGAGAGCACTTCCCAAACGTGGCAATATTACCGGACAATTTTTATGCGTGCCTTACAAATTGTGTTGAAGTGTTTCGCGAAACTGGTTGTGTGACTCATAAAAAAGGTGCTGGTAGACCAAGAGTTCGTACAGAAGAAGTTGTCAATGACGTTCGTCAACTCCGGTAAATAATTTGCAAGAACTTCAACAAAGAATAGTTCAGCAATGTGCAACCATAACGCCAGAAATGCTGCAAAACGGTTTTCACAGCATGAGGATGCGCGTCAACTTGTGCATCGAACAAAACGGGGAACATTTCCAACAATTACTGTAATTCAGTTTTTCTTGTTACTAAAACCGTTATTTCATAATTTGTAGTTCATTATTGTTTTACAACTGAAATAAATAGGTATGAAATTTGTGGGTTATTGATGATGTCAGTGTGACAGTGACATAATTATTTCAAACGTAAAGACACACGTTTTAGATTCCACAACCACCCTTGACCAAGATAATTTTTGATATCCCGGTACAATGTTGAAGTACCTAAAACATTGTATGATTGGAAAAAAATTCGCCCTGCCATATTTCTGCCAAAAAGGGGAGCCATTGCCAAATTATGAAATTTTAGTTTGGCCAATATTTATTTTTATCAAAAAACTAATTTACAACGAAGGGTCTGCAATTATTTATTTATAGTGTATCCACAGTAAAAACTGTTTTGTAGATGTTTTATAGAGCTTTTCCGAAGATTTTCACCTTCTCAATTTCATTCATATTTGAAACACGTATTTCTCATTTTTGTAGACTGTTTTATATCATCAAATTCGATTGTTATATTATTTTTTTTTATTTAGTAAATGTTCAATAAATATATAATTGTTAAGTTCTTCCCCTTTTTCATTTTTATCCATTCATAATTTAATATTTAATCACTATTATTGCTACCGGCAGCCACTACCACCCGTAAGATACTATAACAATAAACAGAAGGTAAAACCCCAATAGAATTTACTTCGATAAACTTTAACGAAAAACGATAATTAACATAGGATAAGACCTTCATGTCATAAAGGAATGAGGTATCTTTATAGAATTAGTGTCAAGCATAAACAAAGGTTTTTCAAACCGTTTAGGTCACGAGCATCTCTCAAATACAAGAGATTTATTTTGTGTACAATTTGAATTGTCGCTTTGTGTAAGCAGAGCAGTCAAATACACTTATAAAAAGTGTGATTGAGCAGTTATTCATTCTTAAACCTTTAGCATAGTACCGTCATAAACGTTTCAAAAACCATTGTAAGATATATCTAGAATTTTACAAAATGTGGTATACATACAAACATACATTCATTAGGGAATAAAGTTTTTGTATATAATTTGATGTATTTCACCCCATTTGAACACAAAAACAAATACGAGGTTCTAGTTACATTAAATTATGACATTGAAAAATTTTATATTTTCGTCAGAAATCTGCAGAAATACAATTCATAACATGGCTTTTCGTAAATATTAAACATCCAACTTTCCTAGTATAAAATCTAATGCATAAATCATATCATCGAAACGAACCAAACTCTATGAATATGCCAATATGAAAAGAACAGATAGTTCAATTTGTTAACAATATTTAACTTACACTTATTAGGGTATTGTATGGATATTCTATTTCTTTTTAGTTATTAATTTCCAATTCAAAACTCATAATCAACTATTTCACCGAAGAAAGTATGGCGACATCATCCTGGACTGGTTTGGCATCAAATTTAATATCAACCTTAATTGTCCCGCTTATATTAGCCATACTGTATTCGTTGGATATGTAAGTATTGGATATTTTAATTAAACACTTGCATATTTTATAACCTCCTAATGATGCAGTCATGAACTAAAAGATTTCACAACTTTGGATACACTATAACACTAATAAAGACGAAATGATCATCATTATCGACTAGAAGTACTAAGGACTTTTCAGAAGTCAACTCAGTTCATTCTGATGGTAGCTGAAAGGTCCTTAGTACATTAATAGTATTTTTATTGGATAAGGGTGATTATTTCGTACTTATTAGTGGAAGCAGTCCAAAACCTTCAACTTTATTTGATAATCAGAATCGCACTTCCACACTTGATATTACGCTCATCGTAAAAGTCTGGCGATATTGTAGAACAAGTTGAGATATAGAATAAAATTTTCTGAATTATGAAGATAACTTAGATAATTTAACATTGGACTATAAAGATGAATAAACGTAAGAGATTGAACCATAGGCGGAATTCAAACCCACATTTCTGGATTGCTAGTCCAGGGTGTTTACCAATTACACCACTTTGGTCCCGTTAGATTTTTATATTTTTGTAAATATAAACCTCTGAAAGGATAGTAGATCATTGATGAACACTATGCGATTCGATGCCCTACCATAGATCAACTATTCACCCATATTCATCTAAAGTTCAGTCGTTTTTTGAAGTAAGGATTGTAGGTTAGTACTGCTATGGTTGACAGTTCTTATTCAAATGACAGCATCCCGGTTCTTATATATTTCAATAGAACTGACTGAGAATTGTTCTGGTTAATTATAAACAAGTGGGATAACCATTTTTTATTAAAGTTTCTTTCGTTTTTGTAATAGACGTAATTCTCAGTTCAGGAGAACTTAGTCGAATAGCTCTATCTATCAGATTTATAATAACATTTTTCTTATATTTTTTAGGTATATTAGAATTGAAATTAGTATACCTTCCTCACCAAGTAGGTTTAGTGTACCATTTCGTTAGAATTTTCTTATCATTTGATTTTCTTACTAAAGTTAAATCTAAAAAATTTATTCCATTATTATTTTCAATTTCGATTGTGAATTGTAACTTATGGTGAAAGGAATTGAAATGATTCAAAAATTCATCACATCTGTTTTTTGGGATTTCAGCAATACAATCATCAACATATCTTTAGAAAATGGCTATATTATAATTTAGTTGAGATACTACTTTTTCTTCAAGGAATTCCATTACTATTTGGGCTATGATACTTGATATTGGAGAGCCCATTGCACAACCATATAATTGTTTATAACAATCATCTTTATATTGTAAAAAATTAGCTGTGAATGTATATCCTATAGCTGTTAAGAATTCATTCATAGGTAAATTTGTGTATAGTTTCATTTCATCCCATTTATTTTGAATTATTTGTTTAATTCATTCTAGAGATATATTTGTATATGAAGATGTGACATATAGTGATACTGAGATATAGTTTTTTGGAATCGTGATTTTGTTGATGAACATTTTGAAAACTAGAATCTTTGATGTAAAAGTCGTTTTTGTAAGCTACGTTTTTTAGTATGTTGAATAAGTATGCAGCCATTTCATAAAAAGAATATTGAATGCTGCATACCACAGGTCGTATTGGTATATTAGGTTTATGAATTTTGGGTAAACCATATATTTTTGGAGGATGAGCTTTTTACTAAGTTATTATTTTTAGTTTGGTAAATATTAGTTGGATTATTATTTAGTTTCTCATATACTTCATGATCATTCAACATTTCAGACATTTTATCCTCATTCATTTATATCCATGATAACAGTTTTATTACCTTTATCTGCTTTTAAGATAGTGATTTGTGGGTTAGATTTGATGAATTGTTTGGTTTCTTTACAATTTTTGATTGATTTTTCTTATTGTTAAATTTATCATTTTTAACTATTTGTTTAAAATTAGTTATTGTGTTGATACATTTTGATCTTATTGCATTTGCTGTTTGAGTAGGTTTTTTAGCAATTTCAGTTTCAAGTGAAGAAATTATGTTACTAATAGGTATTTGTTTTTCGTTATATAGAGTATTACCAAATTTCTCACCGAGAGCTAAAGTTTCTATTACATTTTTTGGAACATTGGTTTCAGATAAATAAATGGGCTGATGAAATTTATATTTTATAGTCGTATCCTACCCTTTTGTGGTTTAGCATTATTTGTCCTTCGAAGAAAGGGTAATTCGAAGAAACGGTTTTCGAACTGTTAAGAGATTCTTAAAATTTACCGGTCTTCGTTTTAATATTTATTTTTGATTGAGTATTCAAGCTGGATTTGAAATTAAACAAATAGAATAAAGATAGATGTAATTTATTGTGAATAAGGCCAGTGTTTGAATATGTCATAAGCTACCATACAGTCTTGCAAAAAAGTGATTCCTTAAGTAACAAATTGAATATAACTTCCTGGGTTGTCAATATAATTAATTCACTTATCACAAAGGTTTGATATTGGAATGTTCTTCACACGGTTATATTCTGTTACCTTTGTAAATACAGGTAGTATTACAAAGGTAACATCATAAAAATAATAAATAAGCCGTTGAATGCTTCGGCTTTTTTGTAAAACGGGGGATGAGATTGTCACTTTTCTTGAATGAAACAATGGAGTTTTTCTATTAGTTTCTATCAAAATCATATCGATAGCTTCAGTTACTGCTGAAACTTTTTGTAAGTCTTCACTCTTGTAGCAATTGAAACTTTTGCTCGCTCACATAAGTTAAACCTTGACTACCAGATTATTATAGTTTGTTTATTTGTGTAGCCTTTCTTTTGAAATTACCGTCTTATAATTCAAAATATAATCATTCAAATTGATACAAATCAAAATCTCAATGTTTTAACAACAACTGTCGTTCTATCAACAATAATAATGTCATGACAACACTCGGCCTACTTCATGACAAAAATCCCGTTGCCCACAGACAATATCAACGTTATAATTTGAACATAATCGACCCATTGAAAAACCTCAAGCTTTCAATAGAACGTATAATACAAAATGAATTAAATTTGCTTGTAAAGCATAAGACATCAATTTATGGTCTCTTATAAATACCGTTGATCGTTTTGATGGTAACTAATCTGATAACGTCGTCGTTTCATTTATGCAGGTTGATCACTCGTCCTAAATGCCAATTAAGTGCAGGGATGTTATCTTCCTTTACGATGACTAGTACTCCTGGTTTCAATAAATTGGGATATCGTTGTTTCCATCTTGTTCTAATTTGTAACTCAGAAACGTATTCTTTGAACCACCTAGCCCAAAAGTGTTTTAGAAGTTGTTGGGCTCTTTGAAAAATATCTAGACGATTTCCTTTGATATGCTCCAGGTTTTGGTTAGATACAACAATAAGTGATTGTCCGATGAGAAAGTGAGCAGGAGTCAAGGGACTTGGGTCATTGGATATGGGGCACAGAGGTCGTGAATTTAAACAAGCCTCTACTTATGTCAACATGTATACAGGTGTTCAAAAGTGAGAGATGCATAATCTTTTACACGCTTTAAAAGATACTTGGTAGATTTAATACCGATATAATTCGAAGTAGCTCATTCAAATCCGAATATTCCGTTATAATATTCACGAATTCTGGGTTCGGATATTTTGATACCAGATTCACTGAAAATTGTTGTTTTCGAATTTCTTTGCTGTAATCGTCATCAAATTCGATAAGACTTTGATGAGGATTTCGTCACTGATTTCGGATCGCGGTTCATCTACTGAACCTGTCTTGGCATTTGATTGCTTTATAAAGTGAATTGCCTTGGAAATGATCGAATAATAATATTGTTCGAAATTGTTTCGTTCGATATCGTTATTACTCACATCGTTATCTAATAATTCGATATTTAATTGAATTTCATTGAAATTGTCTAATAACAATACTGCGTTTGAGACGTATTTTCAGCTGACAAATGTCTGGAGATTCATCCGTTAACTGGCCTTTAATAGAGCTACGTTTCACTATCAAGTTTGATAGATCAGTCATTGTGTAAATAATTGTTGTAAATCACACTGAATGCTGACACAAGTGGAGAGTATAAAAGTAATAGTATTATGAATGGAAATGAGGAATAAGGACTGGGAACGCACCACTTTGGGAGCTAATACCTGGATTTCACCAATAGAATGCAAGTGATTATGGGATATGTTTTCCAAATTCCACTAATGTACTACTGCTCGCTTTATCCGTTATCGAAGGACCATGTTTATTTGTGTAGCCTTTCTTCCAAAACTAGTGTTTCATAATACAAAATATAATATTTCAAATTGATACAAATCAAAATCTTATTGCTTTAACATTAACTGTCGTTCTATCAACAATAATGTCATGACAACACTCGGCCTACTTCATGACAAAAATCCCGTCGTCCACAGACGCAGAATATCAACGTTATAATTTGAACATAGTTCAATTAGGATATGGCGCCTCATCAAAGTAGCTCAACAGCAAATCGTGGCGAAATAAATCGATTGTTTGATCTAAGGTCTTGTTTGTAGAAGGAAACTATTTGTTATCTTTAAATCCATACCTAGCTGACGAGCAAATATTACGATTTGGCGGACGAATTCAACTTTCGAACTATAATAAAAAAAATTCAATAACCCCCTAAAATTTACATGAAGCAGAACTGCTTCCAGAGGAACTTCTAAAATCCAGCGTAAACAATATTCTTGGTTTCTCGCTGGCCACAAATGAACGCACAATGGGCTCAATCCAGCGGCCTAAAGTGCATCTAGTGGGTTAAACCCGTGCCCTTACTGATAACGATGATGTATCGAGTGATACATCATCAGAATCTGGTAGGAGAAGCATTATTGGTATTTGGATCAACACCGCCTACCATATTCCTATCGTGGAGTTTGTTACGTCGTGCATTTCTTCAAACGACAAATTTGACCCCAGAAAATAATGTAATCAAGGCATACATTTGTGTTTGTTTTCTAACAAAAGCGATTCATATCTTATTGGTGAGCGATCTTAGCACGGAACACTTTGGGGCAGCTTTGAGACCCTTTGTTCCTCGAAGGAGAAAAGTAATTATGTTGGAGAAAACTCCGAACTGCGTGATTTTTTTAACTAATGCTCACAATCAAAACCTCGTGGCATATACATTATCAACTTACGGTATATCATGGTCGATATTCCTCCTCGTTCTCCACACTTCAGTGGATTACGGAAATCGGGAGTGAAAACTGTATGGGCACATTCAAATCGAGTCATAAGAAGTTGCAATTTCACTTATGAGGAATTTTATACTTCCCTGACACGAATTGAAGCAGTTCTAAATTTCCGTCCTATATCCCTTATCCTCTGACACCTTGGATTGATTAACCCTATAACACCTTCGAATTTGGTAAACCTGATGGAAGTCAGCAATAATAGACTCCAAATATCAGCACATCTTGAATTGTTCAGCATTTATGAAAAAGGTGGTCCAAGGACTACATACGTGAGCGAATTACAAGTGAGAACCAAATGGAAGCAGCACCATGAGAAGATGTCCTAGGTGAGGGTACTCGTATTGATGAAGGAGAAAATAAAAATTAGGAGGAGTGACTACAATGCATGAAGGTCCCGACGAAATAGTGTAAGTAGCGACAGTATGTCGTTAGCGAATGAAAATTTTTTATAGCATCCTGTTGCAAAAATATGTGTTCTACCAATATGATTTGAACAATGATTATGATACCATATGAGACATTTTTCAAAGCTGTTGAAATACTATTCTTTCAAAGGATATGTTGAGAGTTTAGTTCAAGAATAGGTTATTTTATAATATTTGGGGTTATCCTCATGATATGTCAATAACCGATAGCCGGGGACAACGTTCATTAGTGTTATTTCATACCTCATATTTCCACTTGAAAGGAATGTGTAATATGGCTTTCGCCCAGGAATTTCCAACGGTCTCTAAAATCTTCTTTATCCCTTAGTTGTAAATAGTTTTAGGGTGCAAATAGATATAAAATATAGATTTTAGCCAGTTAATCGGTAGATATAGAGAATAAAGGTGGCGCTGCTTTGGAATTTTGATTGTGAAAGAAGGGTTGTTTGATCCGTCGAATTCCCACTGGTCCTCTGAAGCAGTGGTAGACCGGTACAAAGATACAAACAAATTAACAAGGGATGTATTACAAAAAGAATATCTGTTGTTGAATATAGGGCGAGGAACTTTTTCATTCGAAGCTACAATATCAGAAATAACTTCCCAAAATATACAGGGTGTCCCAGGTTTTAGTAGCAGAACTTCAACAGTCGATAGAAAATTTTATTTTGAGTAAAAAGGTTCCCATTAACATATATGCACAGATGCTTAGTTTTAGAGATACAGGGTGTTGAAATTGGAAAAAAAATTTGGTTTTTTGAGAATATTTCCGGAATTGTTTATCGTACAGAAAACAGCTTTTCCAAGCATTTTCTACTCATAGTAAGCTATGTTCTGTGCGATGAAATTTTTTGTTAGTCATGATTGGTGAAGATTTCGAAGAGGTAGTGGGTGTTTTTCTCCCCAACTTCTACGCCTCTGGAAAAAGTACAGTTTTGAGACAACCATTTGAACCGCTAATGTTTTTTACACCAAAAAGGTGTTGGTCATAAGCTCTAAAATTGACCGTTTTCGAGGAAAATCAACTTTTATGTTGAAAAACATGGTCAATTCTTACTAATTAAACAAAATTTATTCAAACGTTAAAACAAGTAACAAAACCAAAAAATTGACCATGTTTTTCAACATAAAAGTTGATTTTTCTCGAAAACGGTCAATCTTAGAGCTTATGACCAAGGTACCTTTTTGTGTAGAACACATTGGCGGTTCAAATGGTTGTCTCAAAACCGTATTTTTTTCCAGTGGCGTAGAAGTTGGGCAGAAAAACACACACTACCCCTTCAAAATCTTCACCAATTACGACTAAAAAAAAATTTTTCATAGCACAGAACATAGCTCACTATGAGTAGAAAATGTTCGCAAAAGATGTTTTCTGTACAATAAACAGTTCCGGAGATATTTCCAAAAAACGAATTTTTTTTTCAATTTCAACACCCTGTTTCTCAAAAACTAAGCGTCTGTGCATATATGCTAATAGGAACTTTTTTCTCAAACTCAAATTTTCTATCGACTGTTGAAGTTCTGCTACTAAAACCTGTATAATTCTTTTATCCAATAAGATAGAGCAGTATAAATGATGAATAGCAAAGAAGGAATTAAAATGTATCTGGAGATTATTTTAGCAGATATATATCAATAATTAATGTTAACTTTACCCCACGCGGTTTTATCTGGGCGAAAGTATATCGTGTAACTCGTGCAAGAAAATATGATACCTATTATTTCACAATTGTTTTGGACAACTGTCAAAAAAACTTGAAAATTTTGCATTTTTGTCGATATGTGAATATGTGATATTTTTCACCGTGAACAATTTTGCTCCCTAGGGAGTAAAAGTATTATTTTGCTTCCTCAATTGAGGGAGTAGAAAAAAGTTCAGTTGTACAAATAAAAGTTGTCTGTATTTTGTTTGTGGATTTCGTGTTTCAACACTCTCATACTACGTTAAAAAGTCTCATTTCACGCACTTAATACAAAAATTATTATTTCCTACAATCATCACATGATGCTGCATGTTAACTTTGTATTTAAATTCCGTGAAGTGATCATGAAATGAACTGCAATCGTCACGGACAACCTTCAGCAATCACTTTTTAGAAATGATTTGTTGACACTTAAATCAGAACTATGGCCGACTCTTCAGATGGCATTTCAGAGCAGGCTCGAGCTTAGAATGACGACAGGTTCGGACATTCATAGCTGGATAATTTCAAAATTCACTGACATTATTCAGGAGACCTGGCCTTACCTTATCTATGCAGGAGACTAATCATTGTCAGCATTATTATAATACTAAATAATGACAACTGTTCATGTAAGTCGATGTTACTCTGATCACATATTGATTCATTGGAAGGAGAAAATCCCAATACTCGCCAAACTGTCTCTCTCATAGGTGCAATCAGTTCATGATCATGTTTAATGTAGGAAAATGTTATGAAACTGAGTCAGAAATATGATTAAATTCATTATCCTCCTACACAGAAATATGGTAATTCATTCTCGATTAGCAATTTCGCTACAAAATCTACGAATGATAAGCAAAGGCCAAGGACAGGTTATGTTTTCATTTTGCTTTGCTTTCACACGATTTATTTTCACGCTGCTGTTTAAAATCTGCGAATGGAACAAAGTCAAGGTCGACGCAAGTTTTAACAATGTCAAACATGTACAAGTACCGCTAATATTTCTGGTGATTGGTAACAACGAAAATCGGAACTATTTTTTTTCTGTTTCTGTTTCTGAACCTGCCCCATCAACAGCTTCAGTTTTATCTTTTTTCTGATTTTCGGGTGAATAAAAGTAGATTATAATTTTAACATTCGGTTCAATCATCGTTATGCTTGTTGATCATTATTTATTTAGATTAATCATCGGAGTAATAATTAGGAATCGCGATATACATTATCAGTAAGGTCGGTTGCAACGCGAATGCTTTGCAGTCGTCAGCAACGTTTTATGCAATTATTCCTTAGATATTGAAAAATAAAATAGCTGCGTATTTGTTTAATGATTTTAATCATTTCAATTATATCAATGAATAAGTGATTTTATCTAATACTCACCAGCATCTTCGTTTCACAGTGTGCTAAACTCATGGATCATCAGTACAACTTAGTTTCAGTTGGAGTTAAATATAGTACTAGAAGAACAATATTTATATCTTCTAGGGAATGGCTACTTAGGTAAGTTCATTTTCAATTCGAAGAGAACGGAGACTTCACATTCAGTTGTCATTCCAGAAATTCACGTAAAATGGCGTTCAATTTATCAACAGTTTCATCCATATACATTTTCCCAAGATCGAAATTTAAAACGCTTTCATCAACCTTTCCAATTTCCAGATATCTATTCTATGCAAATTATTTATCGAATTTTGTAAGATATGTTCTCTCGAATTTAATCCCGAAATTGACACTTCAATTGAAAATTTACTGTTCACTCTTAATATCACTGTAATCGTTTTATTTCAAACGTTTTTGGGTTCTTCGTTAAAAGAATAATAATCACGTAAGAAAATCATGTTTGACGTTTCGACAATGTTTATTGTCTTTATCAAAATGTGAATTAGTGTTTCCATGTAATTTAGAAAAGAATAGATGATTTCGATTAATGAAATGCGTCTGCAGCCGACTTGTGTTTTAAGATCCAATTAAATATATAATATATATATATATATATATATATATATATATATATATATATATATATATATATATATATATATATATATATATATATATATATATATATATATATATATATATATATATATATCTATACATATATATGTATATACTGAAAATGAAATAAAATTCTGTTTGACGTTTCGACAATGTTTATTGTCTTTATCAAAATTGTGAATTAGTGTTTCCATGTACTTTAGAAAAGAATAGATGATTTCGATTAATGAAATGCGTCTGCAGCCGACTTGTGTTTTAAGATCCAATTAAAACTGCAGAAAACATTGGATCGGTTGTGTGTGAAAGGGTAATGTATGGCTAATCACAATTTGAAATGGATTGAATTTGATTAAATACAAGATATTTTAAGATTGTACAATTATAAATATCTATGATTATTGTATGAATTAGTTATTCTATGATAAACACTTCCGATCTATCATAATCAACTATTCAAGTTTAGGATAATTCTATGGAATTTAACCTCAAAATTGTTACTCATAGTGTCACAGTTAAATAATACTTTATCTTTTTTAGGTTGAATTTTAAATAGACAAGTGGAAAGTGGCACTTCAAACTAATAAAATCTTGTTAAGTTTGAATTAGATTATTATAAAGTTTCGAAAGATTGGAATCTATTTTCTCATTTACACAATTGTTCTTTTTAATTTGAATAGATTCCAATATCAAACGTTTGTTGTCGTTTGTTTCAATATTTAAAATGTTTGTATTGTTGTAGTCAAATGTATGGTTAGTGTCTTTTACATGTTTATTGAGCGCAGTTGATGAATTTTTGGTATATTTGTGCCCATTCAACCTTTTTTCGAGGTATTGTGAAGATTGGCCAATGTATATCTTTTCGCAATCTTTGCAAGGGATGGAATAAACAGTATGGGTTATTTTTTTAAAAGGTACGCTGCTTTTTAATTTTGTAAAGAGACTTTTCTGATTTAAATAACTATTATGACATATATGTAGGTCATAAGGTTTCACTATGTTACACATTTTTTCTGAAAGACCAAATCAATGGGATAACCATTTCTTATTGAAGTTTCTTTTGTTTTTGTAATAGATATAGTTCTCAGTTCAGGAGAACTCAGTCGAATAGCTCTATTTATCATATTCATAATAACATTCTTCTTATATTTTTTAGGTATATTAGAATTGAAATTAGTATACCTTCCTGACCAAGTAGGTTTGGTATACCATTTTGTTAGAATTTTGTTATCATTTGATTTTCTTACTAAAGTTAAATCTAAAAAATTCATTTCATTATTATTTTCTAATTCGACCGTGAATTGTAGCTTATGGTGAAAGGAATTGAAAGAATTCAAAAATTCATTACATTTGTTTTCAGGGATTGCAGCAATACAATCATCATAAGTCGTAATAAGTATATTTTCCTATTTTTCTGATTGGCGAAGGTATTCATCATTTTTGAGAACGTTTCCAATAATTGGACGTTGTAGAATCCATAATCTTCTTCGATTTTCTTATAAAAAGCCATGATTCTTATGATGTATGTATATTGAACCATTTGTAAAATTAAATATTACAAGAATATCAATAAAAGAATAATTTGGCCTGGAGAAATAGGTTTTTTATTTTTCAAGAATACACTACTCTCAACATCAATTTACATACATCGTAAGAATCATGGCTTTTTATAAGAAAATTGAAGAAGATTATGGATTCTACACCGTCCAATTATTGAAAACGTTCTCAAAAATGATGAATACCTTCGACAATCAGAAAAATAGGAAAATATACTTATTACGACTAAAAAGTTTAAGAATAATACCAAAATTTTTTAAAATCAATGATAATCACATCATTTTCAATAGTGAGTACTTAGATAATACTTATCTTCAATTCAAAGAAACATTTCAATTAAAAGTATTAAACCTCTTAATATCTGACACTTGTAAAAATGTAAAACAAACCGAAAATAGCATAAGTAGAACCAAATCTACAATAAAAAATATTCTACCTACCCAAATCAACAATACGTATTTAGAATTAGAAACTCAAAAATTTGAAAAAAACTTTGATAAAATTAAGCATAGAAATATTGAAAAAATGAATAAATTAAATAACAATAACAAAAGAAATCTCATAGCTGATAATAATTGGCTAATGAATTTATCTCAAACAAATGTTCCAAAAAATGTAATAGAAACTTAGTAAAAAAATGGTTTGAAAAGAAAAATATTTCAAAATACATTCATAGACAATTAACGATACATAATGCTCATCCTCCAAAAATATATGGTTTACACAAAATTCATAAACCTAATATACCAATGCGACCTATAGTATGCAGCACCTTAGTCGAATAGCTCTATCTATGAGATTTATAATAACATTTTTCTTATATTTTTAAGGTATATTAGAATTGAAATTAGTATACCTTCCTGACCAAGTAGGTTTGGTATACCATTTTGTTAGAATTTTGTTATCATTTGATTTTCTTACTAAAGTTGAATCTAAAAAATTGATTTCTTTGTTATTTCTATTTCGATTGTGAATTGTAACTTATGGTGAAAGGAATTGAAAGAACTCAAGAATTCATTACATTTGTCTTCTGGGATTGCAGCGATACAATCATCAACATATCTTTTGAAGAAGGCTATATTATAATTTAGTTGAGATACTATTTTTTCTTCAAGGAATTCCATTACTATTTGGGTTATGATACTTGATATTGGAGAGCCCATTGCACAACCATCTAATTGATTATGACAATCATCTTTATATTGTAAGAAATTAGCTGTGAATGTATATTCTATAGCTGTTAAGAACTCATTCATTGATAAATTTGTGTATAGTCTTATTTCATCCCATTTGTTTTGAATTATTTGTTAAGCTAATTCTAGAGGGATATTTTTATACAAAGATGTGACATCTAGTAATACTAAGATATAGTTTTTTGATATTGTAATTTTGTTAATGAATTCCTTGAAAACCCAAGAATCTTTGATGTAAAATTCATTTTTGTAAGCTACGTTTTTTAGTATGTTAGATAAGTGTTCAGCCATTTCATAAAAAGGAGATAGAATGCTGCATACCACAGGTCGCATTGGTATATTAGGTTTATGAATTTTGCGTAAACCATATGTTTCTGGAGGATGAGCATTATGTATTGTTAATTGTCTATGAACTTATTTTGAAATATATTTCTTTTCAAACCATTTTTTTACTAAGTTATTATTTTTAGTTTGGTAAATATCAGTTGGATTATTATTTAGTTTCTTATATACTTCAGGATCATTCAACATTGTAGACATTTTATCCTCATATTCATTTGTGTCCATGAAAACCGTTTTATTACCTTTATCTGCTTTTAAGATAGTGATTTGTGGGTTAGATTTCATGAATTGTTTGGTTTCTTTGAAATTTTTGATTGATTTGTTATTCTTATTGTTAAATTTATTATTTTTTACTGTTTGTTTGAAGTTAGTTAGTGTGTTAATACGTTTTGATTTTATTTCATTTGCTATTTGAGTAGGTTTTTAGCAGTTTCAGTTTCAAGTGAAGAAATGTCTCACCGAGAGCTAAAGTTTCTATTACACTTATATATATATATATATATATATATATATATATATATATATATATATATATATATATATATATATATATATATATATATATATATCCTACGGTGAGTAGGTCCTCCTCTCATTGAAAATTTGCATTGGGTAGGTCATCCGGTGTCATAGGTCCTCCGTATACGGAGGAGCTATCACATCAAGTGTTAAACGATGTACCTTGACGACTTCTATCATCTGGCAAAATTTCACAGGGATGACTTATGTCGACTTTTTGGATATTTTGTATATTTTAGTTCCGAACGTTTACGTATCCTCTGGTGGCGACTCCATGTGGCGTATACTTTTTGACATATACTCCGGTCTCATTTAGCAGTGGCTCAGTAATCCACCGCATATTTGATAGCAATTTTCCAGTTTTCCAGTGGATAAGGCATCCACGATATTGACAACACTGTATTTAGTGAGTTATTACAGAATAATGTCTGTCTTATTATATTATCAGCCTGAAAACATTTACAATCTACAGTACCGTCGGTAATGGAGCAAACAATGGTCATTTTCGATTTGTATATTACGTTTCATGTTATCAAAGACTTTTCATAGGCTGTGTATTATTTCTCCCAAATTATATGATTCCTGTTACAATAATTACATAATCTTTGTATCCATTCATGAAATCTTTTTTATATGCATACTTAAATAATAATAAAATTGATCTTTCTGAAAGCATCCCATTGCTCAGGTGGAGATTCCTTACGGAAGAGTTTCTGTGGGCATGAATTCGATTATTTCCTAAGATATAAGGTGTTCAAGATGAACCTTGAAATTTAATTAAAATGAGAATTTCACACCGACAATATTCGACCAACGAAAATAGTGGATATTTTCTGACGTTTGACAAATGAGTTTGAAAGTGATACAATACATAACAAAACAACCGTTCACAAAAATGAATTAAATATTTAAATTCATTCTATTTATTATTAAAATCTACATTTTATTTAATTTCATAAAAACATTTAAATGTTTTTGATATTCCTCTTGAAAATCCTCTCATCGTAATGGCGAATAGCGAAGGACAGAAGACTCTAAAAATTTACCAAATGTTTGTGTTCTTAAGCAAATAAATGTAATAATTTGAAACCATTTTGACAATTTATTGTTGCCAATTTTGTTGAATTTGATAGATGTTCGCAAAAGCTTTTCTTGAATTTCCTTAAATAAACCTTTACGATTTGCCACATTTAACATTTCTGGTGAACAATATTCAATTAAATCCAGTTAATATGTTCGTTTGGAATGGAACATTTTCACGTGACTTAATTCGTCGCAACATGAACATGAACAAGTCTCGTAATTTTTAAAACAACTCATTGTTAAAATATAATCTGAGACGACTGATTTTGTACAAAATATAGAGAAAGTACAATAATGACATTTGTCATGGTATCTGTCATAGCCCCATGACCGCCTATTTCCATTGAGCAATATTACTATTTTATAATTATTTGATTCGCTTGAAAAACAGAAACTATCGTTTATTAAAAACAAATATAATGCCTCCAATTTTAGTAAATCAAATTTAACCCAAAAACATAAAAGATACTATAAATAATCTATTTAAAATAATTTAAAACAACTAAAGTAGGTGGATCAAAAGATATTTGAATTTTATTGTAAATCAGTTGTCAAAAGAAAACTGTTACTTAAAAATACATACTTCCACCAATTTCAGTAAATAAAATGTAATTCGATAACATGTAATGAACCATATTTAATCCACTTTTCACAATTTTGTACAACTAAAGTGAGTGAATCAAAAATTACTACTGATATTTGAATTTTATCATAAATTAGTTGCCGAAAGAAAACCATTATTTAAGAACACATACTTCCACCACTTTCAGTAAATAAAATGTAATTCAACAATATTTAATCTACTTTTAACAATTTTGTAGACCGAAAGTGGGTGGATGAAAAATTACTAATGATATTTAAATTTTATTGTAAATCAGTTGCCGAAAGAAAATTATTGGTTAAAAACACATACTTCCATCAATTTTGGTAAATGAAATTTGATTCAACAACATGTAATAAACTATATTTAATCCACTTTTTCCAAATTTTGTACAACAAAAGTGGGTGAATCAGAAATTACAACTGGATTTTCAATTCCGTGGCTAAACATTATAAATTATAACCATACTCAATTCAAGCATGAAAACACCAAAAGTTTTTTTGACGTTTGGACTCGTATACATCAAACTCTCAAAATCCTATACAAAAATTATGGCATTCCGTCGTAATGTCTCATATGAAAAAATGTCACATAACATCACATTGAAATTATTTTAAACTAATTTTTCTTCCGTGTGGAATTCTCTTATCGAATATTCTGAGTGCACAAATTTATTTCCGGAAATATTGCACATGGGATATTATAAGTGAATATTTTCGACAAAATATACACAAAATTTATGAAATTTGATATACATACGCGTTTTTATGGTGTCGAGTGGAAATATGTTGTCAACATTTGATAAAAGTGATATACTGAGTGTTGGTTTCTTGTTAACATCGGATGAAAAGCATACGGCTTAATATAATTTATTTTTCCTCAAAAATGTTCATATGCAACACCCCAATAGAAATGCGAAAAAGTTCACAGATTCCAGCAGCCCAATCAATATTATTGATTGCCATAATTATGACAATTATGAAATACTCAAGACCGAAAAATGTAGTAAAAAAAAATAATTTAGGTGTACAAATTTTTAATTCATAGTTAAAACATTATTCGATAAAAAGCTATTATAAAACCTTTCGTAACTATTTTTAAATGTTATCAAAAAGTTGCACAAATCATTAAAAAAGTTGTACTGGTATCCATTTAGCTATCGATATAAAAAAAATGATGGCGTTCAGTATTGAAATTTCTAATCTTAACAGCTTGATTTCTTCAACTAATATGATCTCCATGAGTAGAGGTAAATTCTGCTCCAAAAATTAATTTCTTCAATGACTAACCAACATTCCTGCTATTTCTGAAATACTTAAAAGTTTTCATTTCTATTTATAATTGAAAAACCCCTAACACAGTGAAGATGTGGTATCTTGGGCAAAAACGATCGCTCATATAGAAAAAAGATCAGGTCATCTCTGTAGCTCAGTTGGTAGAATCAGTCTAGTGGACGAAAAGTCTCGTGTTCAAATCAAATCGACCATTCTGAATTTCAACCTATTTGATTGCAAAATTCTAATTCCATATACAAAGATGTTCAAATACTAGGTAGTTCAACTTATTGATTAGGTTTTGATATTTTGATTGTGATTGTACATTGTTCCAAACGACTTATACCACAATTCCCTGTTAATAATATTATAACATATATGTAATTGGAATAATTTCATCAATGAAAATTAATGAACTATGTCGGTGTTTTCTATATACAGAAGCAAGTTCATTATTCATAGATTAAAAAGGATTTTTTTTAAATGACACCAGAAGAAAATATTAAAAATAAGTGAAACATACACTTCATATATTTGAGATTTTGTTTATGATTGGTTATTATTATTACAAAGTACGTATAATTTATATCAACATAAAATACATTCCGACTGCGAATTTCGAAAAATCTTGGCTTCCGGATGATTTCCGCGTCACAATATCAGGACTTGATGCCGACGTTCCACCAACCATTACTGGTGACATCTTCAGGGCCGACTTGACGCTTGAATTGGAACTGATTCTACTGGCTTCTGTAGCGGTATTTATTGTAGGAAAAAAATCCTCCACGCTACAAATTTTACTGCCTTTTACCGGTGGTTAACTCCGTTCTGGAACCTGTACTTGGTAGTAGTGATAGAACTATTCGAATACAAATTATGAAAGTATTCGGATACATCCGATTCTTATCGGAGTAGTCAATACTCCTGTATTCGAATAATCATTCGATTCTCGACAGTATTCTAATTTGGAATATTCGATTCTATGCATTCGAATAAACAATCGATTCTGCCCAAACTACTCAGATTTTAATAATTATGCTAAGCATGTTGTTAATACATTAAAAATATTGTCTTTCCTTATTCCGGAACTGAATTTTAGTTTTGATCTATACGGATTGTTAAGTAAGATGAGTAAAAGATCTCGACCAGTTGAGCTATCGGGTCGTTTGAAAGTTACGATTATTATGTATCATAATAACGAATGTCGATAGACTCATCACTTATGGTTGACTTATAACCACTTTCATCCACATCAGTTAACCCCATCACACTTATGACCCTACGACCCTATGAATTATCCTGTATTAGTGTCTAGGTTCATATTATCGGTCAAAATTTGACAATAAAATTATCTTTCAAAACTACTAATATTTTCTGTTTAGTTTCGATACCTATGAACAACAACAACAACTTCCAGGGAGAATTACTTTCTATCATCTTGAAAGCAAAAATCCAATTCAAGACATTTCTTGATTACGTTTTTCAATTCAACTCAAAATAATGGTGGCTTACGTTTGGTCATTAATCTATCGAAAAAACACTGTATAAAAGAAGAGGAAATTAATGGAGATTCTTGATTTCCGGATGCATTTCGCGTCACGATAGCATGAATTGATGCCGACGTTTTGCCAACCATTGCAGGTGGCATCTTCAGGGCTGGTGTGAGGCTTGAACTGAAACTAATTATACTTGTTTCTGTAGCCGTATTTATCGTAGGGGAATTCTGATTTTGTTCCGGTAATTAATTCCGTTCCGGCAATTGACATTGCCGTTGCGTGATCATGTGCGAAGTGGAATTTTCGAGGATGGGTTTTCAAATGTTGAGAAAGTGATATCCTGAGTCACATTTTGGATTATTTAGATGTTTTAGCATTTCTATAGCTTCAAGGATTTTTCACTGATAGAAGTGTGGGGCTCTGGCTAGGATTTTTGTATTTTCGAAAAGGATTTGTTCACTACTGTCTAACTTGGGTTCCGCAAGAGAAAACAATTCTTATCCCCCATTGTTCTTTATATGATTTGCCTAAAATACATAAACCCTCAGTTCCCCTTAGACCAATTGTCAGCACTATCGGATCCCCTACTTATGAACTCTTGATATCTGTCATATATTCTCAAACCTCTTGTAGGTAATTCCAAGAGTCTTATCCTAATTCCTCTCATTTCGTTGAAAAATTCCACACGCTAAAAAATGACACCGACGATTTGCTCGTCACTTTCCACGTCGAGTCACTCTTTACCAATGTTCCCATTCCAGACACACTTTCCATAATTTCTCAACTGTTACCTGCAAAAACATTTCAATGAACTTACTACCGTTAATTGATTTTTGTCTATCTTCCACATATCTTCTGTAGGTTGGCAAGTTTTACGAGCAGTCCTCGGGAGCTGCCATGGGTTCCCCATTTTCTCCGGTGATAGCTTATATCTTTATGGAAACTTTTGAGCAAGATGCTATTGACTCATCTGTTCTCAAGACGAAATGTTAGTCTAGATATGTCCCTGTTCTTGCGGTAAAGTCTACATTGCTGAAACAGGTTGTACAGTGTGAAAGAACATGAGCGCTGTACAAGGCTTCGTGATACCAGTAGATCTGCACTTGCGGAACACAAGTTTGACACTTATCATCAGATCCTTTTTGAACATACTAAAATCTTAGCCCGAGTCACACACTTCCATCAGCGAAAAACCCTTGAAGCTATTGCAGTCCTAAAACATCCAAATAATCTAAACCGTGACTCAGGATGTTACCTTCCCAACATTTTGAAACCCATCCTCGAAAACTTCACTTCGCACATAATCACACAACGGCAGGTATCAGAACGGAGTTTACCACCGGAATGAAGGCAGTGAACTGTGTAGCGTGAAGGATTTCCCATAAAATAAATATGGCTACAGAAACCAGTAGAATCAGTTTCAGTTCAAGTCTCAAGCCTTCCGTGAAGATGTCTCCTGTAATGGTTGACGAAACGTTGGCGCCAAGTCTTGCTATTGTGACGCGGAATCCATCCGGAAGCCGAAATTTTTCAAGATTAACTATCTGCGGGAGTCTACTATTCAGGAGGAAATTAATGTCACTTTCGATAGTTTCAGATTAACATTTATGAAAAATGCCTTCATCACAGTTACAGCAACACAAGTAGGTGTTGCGTTATGAATATAAAATATAAAAAATTTGTGGATTAATAATAAATTCGAAACTACTTGAAAAACATAGTCATTCCGTGAAAAATATTATTTTCTTACCCAATTTTAAGCTACTGTTCACTACACACCTACATGCTTTTGACCACAATCACTAGAAACTAATTTGATTCGATTTGAAATACTCGTAAATTAGACATTTTACAGCAGTAGAGTAAACACTTTTCTTGTGCTCAATCGAAAAAAATTGTATTGTTTCAACAGTAATATATATTGTAGTGTTAACTGATATTGGGAAAATATATCGGACATTCAAGATTCATTAAAAGAATCGTCAAATTTGTGACCATTTGTGTTTCATATTTTGGCGGTAGAATGTCTATTCAATTCCTGAACTCTGTACCTTAACGTATGAAAATATAACATCAAATGAAGAATTATTTAGAACTATAGTAAAACATAATTACATTCAATACATAAAATAAGTCTACACATAAGCTAATGAGTTTGTTAAGTTGTATAGGTAGTTTCAATACATATCTTATCTACACAAGATACCTCGTGAATCACCGACCCACGACCATGTAAAACTTAGATGCTCTTTGAATGAACCCCGTGAATACGTAAAATGTAACAACACTGTTGGGCTACGGATATACTGTAATTCGTATAATTCGAATATACAAGAGGACCTAAAGCTGCGATTTGCATGATGAAATATTCGTTCGGATGATTCGAGGATCGTGATTTCGTTGGAGTACCTAAAGATATGAACTTATCTGAAAATCAAAATTAAAAGTTTATTATTTTTGACCAGATTCGACATCTACATTGGAAAGTAATCCAATATACGCAAAGAAAACTTATATATTTCCACTCCTTCCGGGAGATGACTTATTGCTGCACCATATGAAGGATGACCTATGTATAGTGGGATGTAAATATATATATATATATATATATATATATATATATATATATATATATATATATATATATAACTTAAGAGATATATAATTAAATTTTCTGAATTATGAAGATAATTTAGATAATTTAACATAGGATTATAAAGATGAATAAACGTAAAAGATTGAACCATAGGCGGGATTCGAACCCACATTTCTGGATTTCTAGTCCAGGGTGTTTACCAATTACACCACTTCGGTCCTATTAGATTTTTATATTTTTTGTAAACACCCTGGACTAGAAATCCAGAAATGTGGGTCCGAAATCCCGCCTATGGTTCAATCTTTTACGTTTATTCATCTTTATAATCCTATGTTAAATTATCTAAATTATCTTCATAATTCAGAAAATTTAATTCTATATCTCTTAAGTTACATACACGATAGTGGCCAATTAGGCAAAGAAACTTTAAACTTATATATATATATATAGATATATATATATATATATATATATATATATATATATATATATATATATATATATATATATATACTTTTTTTTTTTTTTTTTTTTACATTCAAACCTGGTCGGGGCTGCTGCGAGCTCCGACGACATCGCAGCAGTCGCGCCAGAAAAACCTAAAAGGCGGTTAACCGAAGCTACTCCTCCCTACCGGTCGGTAAGTAGCTTCAGGTTCCTAAATCGTGTGCCCTAAGTATTCTAATTGAACCCAGAATGACTGCCTTTTGCATCCGGTCTATCAAGATCTGCGCCGAGTTCCTACAGGCCGGAATGATCTTCAAGTTTGAACGCAGCGAAGACCGAATTCCGCCCAAAACACCGATGATCAGAACCACTAATACGACTTTGTGGCCTGGGTATAGCGTGCGGAGCTCGAACAGGAGATCTTGATATTTTGTCCATTTTTCCTCCTCTTTCAAGACTATGTTCTTCTCTGCCGGAGCGGAGAATTCGATGACATACATAGTCTTGATTAGTTTATCGAGGAGGACAACGTCAGGCCTATTTGCTTGTATGGACCTGACGGTCGGAAACGGATAATTCCAGAAGATCTGGAATTTTTCGTTTCCGACAACGGACTCAATATCTCCTGGCATGTAAGGCAGCACCGGCTCTTGGTCTATTCCGTACGAGTGCCTTAGATGGTAATACAGCACCCGTAGGGCCGCATTATGGCGATGGGTATACGCCGAGGCCGCTTTTGCCGGACATGCCGACAGAAGGTGGAAAAGCGTCTCAGGCACCTTTCGACAGGCCCTGCAGCTGACATCAGGGACCTGCACACCCATCACATTGCGGCGATAGACCAAGGTGTTAATTACGCCATCTTGGCAAGCTGCGTATATATATATATATATATATATATTCTTTTGTTGATATTCTTGAACCATTTGTAATATTTGTATGTTTTCTTGGTATATTGGTTCGTATATATACTGATAATGAAATAAAAATTCTGTTTTGACGTTTCGACAATGTTTATTGCCTTTATCAAAATTGTTAATTGAATTAGTGTTTCCATGTAATTTAGAAAAGAATAGATGATTTCGATTAATGAAATGCGTCTGCAGCCGACTTGTGTTTTAAGATCCAATTAAAACTGTTATCATGGACACAAATGAATATGAGGATAAAATGTCTACAATGTTGAATGATCCTGAAGTATATAAGAAACTAAATAACAATCCAACTAATATTTACCAAACTAAAAATAATAACTTAGTGAAAAAATGGTTTGAAAAGAAATATATTTCAAAATACATTCATAGACAATTAACGATACATAATGCTCATCCTCCAAAAATATATGGTTTACCCAAAATTCATAAACCTAATATACCGATGCGACCTGTAGTATGCAGCATTCAATCACCTTTTTATGAAATGGCTAAATACTTATCCAACATACTAAAAAACATAGCGTACAAAAATGAGTTTTACATCAAATATTCTTGGGATTTCAAGGAATTCATTAACAAAATTACGATACCTAAAAACTATATCTTAGTATCACTAGATGTCACATCTTTATATACAAATATCCCTTTAGAATTGGCTAAAAAAATAATTCAAAATAAATGGGATGAAATAAAACTATATACAAATTTACCTATGAATGAGTTCTTAACAGCTATAGAATATACATTCACCGCTAATTTTTTACAATATAAAGATGATTGTTATATACAATTAGATGATTGTGCAATGGGCTCTCCAATATCAAGTATCATAGCCCAAATAGTAATGGAATTCCTTGAAGAAAAAGTAGTATCTCAACTAAATTATAATATAGCCTTCTTCAAAAGATATGTTGATGATTGTATTGCTGCAATCCCTGAAAACAAATGTAATGAATTTTTGAATTCTTTCAATTCCTTTCACCATAAGTTACAATTCACGATTGAATTAGAAAATCATAATGAAATAAATTTTTTAGATTTAACTTTAGTAAGAAAATCAAATGATAACTCATTTGGTGAAATCAATACCAATAATGAGAAAACTAATGATAGGCATTACATATCACTACCATATATTGGTGGACTTTCAGAAAAAATTTGTAATATAGTGAAACCTTATGACCTACATATATGTCATAAGAGTTATTTAAATCAGAAAAGTCTCTTTACAAAATTAAAGAGCAGCGTACCTTTCAAAAAAATAACCCATACTGTTTATTCCATCCCTTGCAAAGATTGCGAAAAGGTATATATTGGCCAATCTTCACAATACCTCGAAAAAAGATTAAATGGCCACAAATATACCAAAAATTCATCAACTGCGCTCAATAAACATGTGAAAGACACTAACCATACTTTCGACTACAACAATACAAAAATTTTAAATATTGAAACAAACGACAACAAACGTTTGATATTAGAATCTATTCAAATTAAAAAGAACAATTGTGTAAATGACAAAATAGATTCCAATCTTTCGAAACTGTACAATAATCTAATTCAAACTTAACAAAATTTTATTAATTTGAAGTGCCACTTTCCATTTGTCTATTTAAAATTCAACCTAAAAAAGATGAAGTATTATTTAACTATGACACTATAGAGTAACAATTTTGAGGTTAAATTCCATAGAATTATCTTAAACTTGAATAGTTATGATAGATCTGAAATGCTTATCATAGAATAACTAATTCATACAACAATTCATAGATATTTATAATTGTACAATATTGGAATGTCTTGTATTTAATCAAATTCAATCTATTTCAAATTGTAGTTAGCCATACATTACTCTTTCACACACAACCGATCCAATGTTTTCTGCAGTTTTAATTGGATCTTAAAACACAAGTCGGCTGCAGACGCATTTCATTAATCGAAATCATCTATTCTTTTCTAAATTTCATGGAAACACTAATTCAATTAACAATTTTGATAAAGGCAATAAACATTGTCGAAACGTCAAAACAGAATTTTTATTTCATTATCAGTATATATACGAACCAATATACCAAGAAAACATACAAATATATATATATATATATATATATATATATATATATATATATATATATATATATATATATATATATATATATATATATATATATATAACTTAAGAGATATAGAATTAAATTTTCTGAATTATGAAGATAACTTAGATAATTTAACATAGGATTATAAAGATGAATAAACGTAAAAGATTGAACCATAGGCGGGATTCGAACCCACATTTCTGGATTTCTAGTCCAGGGTGTTTACCAATTACACCACTTCGGTCCTGTTAGATTTTTATATTTTTGTAAATATAAACCTCTGAAAGGATAGTAGATCATTGATGAACACAATGCGATTCGATGCCCTACCATAGATCAACTATTCACGCACATTCATCTGAAGTTCAGTCGTTTTTTGAAGTAAGGATTGTAGGTTAGTACTGCTATGGTTGGCAGTTACTTGACAGTTCTTATTCAAATGACAGCATCCCGGTTCTTATATATTTCAATAGAACTGACTGAGAATTGTTCTGGTTAATTATAAACAAGTTTAAAGTTTCTTTGCCTAATTGGCCACTATCGTGTATGTAACTTAAGAGATATAGAATTAAATTTTCTGAATTATGAAGATAACTTAGATAATTTAACATAGGATTATAAAGATGAATAAACGTAAAAGATTGAACCATAGGCGGGATTCGAACCCACATTTCTGGATTTCTAGTCCAGGGTGTTTACCAATTACACCACTTCGGTCCTGTTAGATTTTTATATTTTTGTAAATATAAACCTCTGAAAGGATAGTAGATCATTGAAATATATAAGAACCGGGATGCTGTCATTTGAATAAGAACTGTCAAGTAACTGCCAACCATAGCAGTACTAACCTACAATCCTTACTTCAAAAAACGACTGAACTTCAGATGAATGTGCGTGAATAGTTGATCTATGGTAGGGCATCGAATCGCATTGTGTTCATCAATGATCTACTATCCTTTCAGAGGTTTATATTTACAAAAATATAAAAATCTAACAGGACCGAAGTGGTGTAATTGGTAAACACCCTGGACTAGAAATCCAGAAATGTGGGTTCGAATCCCGCCTATGGTTCAATCTTTTACGTTTATTCATCTTTATAATCCTATGTTAAATTATCCAAGTTATCTTCATAATTCAGAAAATTTAATTCTATATCTCTTAAGTTACATACACGATAGTGGCCAATTAGGCAAAGAAACTTTAAACTTGTTTATATATATATATATATATATATATATATATATATATATATATATATATATATATATATATATATATACGTAAAACGGTACGTAGTACGTAGCCAAGCGACTATTTCCGGGACTTTTTTTATCGCTTGATGACGAGTTCCGAGACATTTGTCGAGTTCCAGGTCAGTCCTAGAAGTGTTATTTGTCCATAGACGAGTTCTGGGACTGTCCCTGAAATGACGTGACTTCCAGGACATGATGAAAATATTCATCAATTATATTATAATTTCATGTAGGATCGTAATTAAAGTTTCTTCGTCGTAATTTTGATTGAAATATTTTTTTTTGGTGATGATGTAGGGATAACTACCATCAGAAATGCGAAGCTACAAACTCCATGGTTACACGAAAATTAGGGAAAGTTATGAAACGCGGACTTCTCCAACAGTTTCTGAAATGTAAGGACGAATTTCAAGCCTCATCACAATCATTACAGTTGGCGGTTCCCTTCTTTCAAGATTCAAAGATAGTTACAAAATAAGCTAATGGATGATAGCAGACATTAAAAATGTCCCGGAACTCAGCGTTTCACATCTAAGATATCTAGAATAGAGTAATGTTTTGGAAAACTCGGATTTTTTATTTGTAGGTATCTAATAATAATCTGAAGTATGGATTGCCCATCTCATAAAAAGTTGTTGCAAATAAGTTATTAACAGTTAATCGTAGGTACCACTTGAATAATAAGTTCACTTTCCTAGTGACTTCACGATGATAAATTCTGTGTTCTTGAAAACCTTGTCACCGTTATGAAAATTTTCTAATACTGATAGACTTGGGAAATGACCTTTTCGCACCACTTCGTTTTGTTATACATGTTCTGATTAAGTTTTCCAGTCTCAAAGCTATCGGTTTACCCAAAAGATATCTCCGTTGATGTTGAACGCCGATTTCCGGGACATTTTTTGATATGTAATGACGAGATCCAGCTCTCGCTAGACTTTTCGTAGCTTGATGCTTCCCGTGTTTAGAAATAATTTTACAATGTAGCTAATATATTCCCAATTTATCATGAAAAATCAGATTGACCCCAATTAATAACATACTTATTTGATGGAAAATTGGAATAAGAATTGTGAGATGCTATAAGCACCTAACTATAAGCCTGAAACTTTAGAATATTCTCATATTAATTTATATTTATGCAACCACCAATATTCAAGAACCTATCATTATTTCTTTTCATACCTAGATACTTTCGTTCCCGAAGGTTTAAATTCGAAAGTACGTAGTCGATAGTTACATACACGAAAAACGAAAATTAGAAATATGTCTCGGATATTTTTACGGGTTGATGAGATATTTGAAAATTGCTGAATTCTTTCTTATGGCGTTATTTTTCAGATATCGCAAAATGAATCGTACAGGGTGAGCGAAACTCGATGTCTCAGGACTATTATAAGAAAAGAAAAAACAACGGAAAAAATTATATTAATACAAAAAATATAAGCCGAATTTACATATTTATCCAAATTTGAAAACTGAAGTAGATGTCATCGAATGTTTTTCCGGAAACTTACCTATATTTTTGCATATTTAAAAAGAGCTCATTTTTCTGAAAAAACTGTGAAAAACACATTTCAATCTTCTTCCGATAAAAAATTATGAACAATTTTGTCGCTTCTGTGGTTAATTGAACATTGTTTATGAATGGTGGCAGACTGTACTAAAAAGCTTTGACTTTAACAAAAGGCTTAGTTGCGGGTATTTCGCGGTGATACAATAAATTGAACTACAAACTAATATTACGATAATAACATCTTCAATGAGCGAGCACTCCACAAATAAGTAGTGAGATTTTATGTCGCTGCAATTTATCACAAAATCAAGAAATCGAGGAGTGAGCCACCGAATTATACCAGTGCTTTTTTGAGGCAGTCGCGCCGCCTTGCTTTGAGCTGCCGCGCCGTGGTATTGATGATGCCGTGTGGCTTGCTGGCACGTAGACGTAGCTACAACTTTGTGTGCTAACAAACATTATTAATATCAATTAGTATTAATTATTAATTAAACATTAAAAAACATATAATATGTTACTACTTGTACCACAGAAAGAACTCCGTTTTACTTCTCCTACTGAAGCCTCACGTAATATTTCTCCAAATAGTTCATCGTAAGCATATCTGTTCTGTTCAATCAATAATCAGTAATAATATTGATTATTACGTGATAATGTTTAATTAGCTATCGATACGACAAAATTGCTTATAATTTTTTAACGGAAGAAGATAGCAGCATTGAACAGATCTTTCCCGTCAATATCTGATCTATTTTCATATGTTAACTTGTGTTCTAGGTTGAGACACTGTGCCTGTTTTGGTATCTCTCCAATGCCCTCCAACTATCAATGTCTTGCAAAAATGAAAACTTACTTGTTGTTGTGTTCTGTTAATAAATCGAATCCTTCATTTATTTGTAAGATCGCCATGCTAAGTAGCGAGATATAGAAATTTACTTTAAATTTTGTTTTCGGATCTAATATGGGCTCATCTGCAGCCCATAATCAAAATGTATTTTTCGGGGACGTGAACAAGCAGTTTCGGCGAATTCAGGTCCACATTCTAAATCTTCAGCAATTGATTTTGAATCAAGTAGCAATTATTCAGAAGCACTGTACTGTATACGCCTAAGTCTTTTTCGACCAGATCGATCATTTTGACCGCCTCTGAAAGAATGGTGTCTGACTTTTGCAAAGTTTTGATTACAGTATTAATTTTGGATAAAATGTTGTTCCATATTACAACTGAACATACGAACCTATAAGACTTTAGTTTTAACATTAATGAATTCGCCATGTTCCTTGCGTCACTGTCATACTTACCATTGATGAAAATAGTGTAAAATGCCTTGTATATTTTACTAAAATTAGAGCTAAGAGGTAATACAGCATCAACTCTTCATTCCCATCGCGTATTTGAAAGAGGCTTAGAGTCAAAGTAGGTATCTGGTTCGTGATGATATCGCAACGTGAAGTTGATGCCGAAAAAATACATATATTTCCTGAACAATACAAAAACAGTTGAGATTCGCAATGAGCTTTTATCGGCACCATTTACTACCAAATTGAATGTTTATTTTTTCCTCTCATGTTTGCATCATTATCATATCCTTGGACTTGTAAATCTTCTAGTTCAATATTGCATGACTTTAAGGAATTCAACAAATAATTTGCTGACCCTTGTCTATCAGTTACGGGTAACAAACCTAAAAATTCTCTCACCTCAGCAAGTTTTCTTGACGTGTTAAAATAAACAAATCTTACCATAACGATAAGTTGTTCTTTGTGTGAGATACGTGTACAATCTAGAATCACAGATTAGTATTTAGATTGTTTTAGAAGATCAACTATAGTTTTAGTTTTTTCAGAAATTAAATTAATCAATTCATTTTGAATATTGAGGCCCAGATGATGGGACACGCTATGCATTTTGAATTCGAGCAATGTGTTCTGATAGTATATTATCAAAGTTAGGAATACATTCTACTAACTCTAGAGAAAATTTCCTTTATTTGAGTAGAATAATTTTTCGGAAGATCCTCTAAAAATAAAATTCTGACCAGCTAAAAACTTTATGATTTCGATTATCCTCTCCAAAACTGCTTCTTTTTCTCGCAGCATATTCGAGCTTAATTAACAGAGTCTACTATTTGCCTTTTACTAAGTCATTTTTTAAGTCTAAATATTTTTTGAAAGAAAGTATGTGACCTGAACCCTTTTCGTCTATCTCCTGATTTTGTGGTGGAAATGTTCCTAGTTCGTATAAATAAAAAGGTAATTTTGGGTGCACTAACGATATTACATTAGGAAACAACAGATGAGTACAACGGGGTATAACGGCGTTAAAACTGATTGAGTTCGAGGGTTTCGATTAAATCATCTTATTAATTGTTGGTTTTCCATAGTTCGATGCACATACCTTCTCTTCTCCCAAACCTATTTGTATCACGTAGTTTGTTGAATTTGAAATCATAGAGTTCGAGGGAGGCGATTCTATCATCTTATTAAAGCAGATTGTTGGTTTTTCATAGTTCGACGGACATAAGTTCTGTTTCCCCAAACAAATCTTTATAACACAGTTTGTTTGTTGAATTTATAATGTGACAGCGAGTGTAGCGAGCAAGCCATAAATCATAATCTCTAATAAAGAGGAGACCCAGGTACCCTTCGCTCATAAACGGACCATCGGCTTTGCATTGCACTATTTAACAATTTTTCTTTGTGAATATAATAATGTCCTCTTCTTGTTCGGTGTAAAATATAGTGTGTGAGAAACTGAAAACAATTGAATTGAATGAAATTGAAACTCGATCTATAAGATTGTTCTGCTTAAATGATGATATCCTTGTATTTATATGGAAACAGATTCTTATTACAAAGGCCAGGTCTTATACAAATTTAACTTTAGAGCAATTCTAATAGATATTGAGTTGCATTGTATTTTAATGTAAAACTTCTGATAATGAATTATTTCTTCGACTCAAATTATTTCTAAGCTGTTTAGAAAAATCATGAAGTTCATCTAGGTACTTCTGATGGGTTCGAATAAAAACTTTTCAATTCATAATACACGAAAAATTATTTTATAGACTGCTATTATATGGGATTCCGAAATAAATTCATGCATATATTTCTTTGATAACCAATCTGATGTTTAATATGTAGTACTACCTTATTTTTTAGGAACTACAATTAATTTTGCAAGTGGAACAAGTAAAATATTTCAAAACAAAAAATATTGTTTATTTAAGTTACAATTTCATTCATTTGGTATAAGTCTGCATTTGAAATCATTTAAAAGCATTTTAGTTCCATACGGCTTCAAATTTAAATTTACTTCCTAATTTTTACATGGCTAAATTGTATTCCTTCAAATTCAATTTAATGTGAAAGACTGTTAGCATCCGAATTGTTATGATACCATGTAATTTCATGAGAACCGTGTTTTCCGTTGAAATTGAATTCATGTGCCTCATTTTCGGAAAAACTAGCTACAACATATACCATAGGGTCCCAGTTGAAAAACGGCAAATATTAATGCTGTCAGAATGTAACAAATATATATTGCAAAATTTTGATTCAAATAACCGTATGACACTACGCGTTGAGCATTTTAGTAAAATCGAGAGAATTGTTTGAATAATTTTGTATAGTGTCAGACCCTTATTAAACATTTTTAAAATTTTTTTTAGTAAAGGTATATGTTTCTTTCTGTTACTGCTCTACCAGCAATTCCAACCTCACTTTTTCATTTTCTATACTGGAAAAGATGTTACATAAAAAAATTTTCATTCAATTTTTCTGTTGGATTAATGCAACTCTCAGAGAAACAAATAAACATCTCCTTTTTGAGATACAGAGAACAAACTTGCTTTTGTTAATAATAGAATGCCCTCAATATTTTTCAAAGTCATAAAAATATATACGGCATTCCGTTTAAAATAATGCAAATGCTTAATTTAAATGGTCAGAGGACATTTTGTTTGTCCCAATAGTTTTTACTAGTCCTAACATCTCTACACATTGTCATGTATGTTATAAAAAAGAAATATTTTCTATCTTTATTTTTAAATAAATGTTACGAACTACCTACATCTTTTCTTAATTCAATAGTTAGGATTCATCAAATATCCTTGGGGGTTTCACCAGAAACTTTTGCTAAAATTGGAAATTAAAAAAATCACTGGGGTCCTTGCTTCATAAGCATTCCCAATTTGCGACCTCTTATATTATAGGCAGTACCTTAGCCCAAAAAAGTTTCTCTCTTATGTTTTGCTTGATGAAATAAAAACTTGGTAATTAACATTTGAGAAATAACTGTATAATAAAATTCGTTTGAAAGCTCTATTTAATGTGACTCGTTTTAGGTTTGAGAACAATACATTTATTTGAAAGCTTATATTATTATCAGTGACTAAGAATTTATCACCTAGATCGCTGCTAAACAGGGCTTTACCATAAACAAAATTCAGAATAAATGGGGGTTTCAACGAAAGAAAACATTTCTGCAATAGTTTATTAAACTATGAGACAATTTTGATGGAAACGAGAAATTATCCTGAATTTGGTATGTTAAAAGGACTTAAAAACAAATGTATTACTTGTAAAGATCACCAACGTGCTACAGGAATATTATATCCCCTGTATAGATCCCTGTCCTGACGTGGCTGGAGGCATAGGGATTCGAAGTCAGTTCACTACAGGTTTCGACATGTTGGGGCTCTTCAGGTGGTTAAAAGTACTTAGATTCTGATTCGATACATATTCTCCGGCCTGTCGTATTCCCCAATGTAGGAGATTTCGACGGAAGCGGGTATATTTTGACAGGTCCTGCCCAAAACTTACTTTTTTCCTACTACCGACCGCAAAGGAATAACGCTCGCCGTGCATTGTTTAAAGTTAAATCTTACGCACTAGTCCGTAATATATATTCCTTACGCACTAGTGCGTAGAGTAACGTCAATACGGCTAAAAAAATGATGGGTCTGGACATGCAAAAATATATTTTCGTCGAATTCTCCTAGTTTAGAGAATAGTACTGGCCAGAAAATTTGTATCGAATCAGACTCTACAAACTTTTATCTTCCAATTCCCACCTCAAACCAATTTCGGAAAAGCCGTATTGTTTTGTATTTTCTATCTGCGTAACGTGTGTTTTTGGCAAATTTCGATGTCATCCCAGCCCTCGACAATAGCGGCCGGCGGTCGCCATGGCAACTGTGGTAATATATTTTGGCCGCCTCTCTCGGTCTATACAAGATGCATCATTTCAAAAAAATGTCTTATTTTAAAAGATATATTTTACAGCAGTTGAAAAAAAGTTGTTTGCAACTTGTGTGTAAAGTAACTTTTTTGAATCATGAATCATGAAACACTAGTAGTATTTTACCCTTATTGACGTCACTTTACGCACTGTTGTGTAAAGAATTTTTCTTATGCCATAGTGCGTGAAATTAATCTTTAATCACTGTACGCCGAGAGTGAAGTTCTCTTGGCGGTAATAGGAAAAATGTTTTTGAACATGTTGATTTAGATACTTCTGAAAATGTTTGTACAACTTCAATAAACTAAATTAGTCGTAAACTATTGCAGAATTTTGTTCGTAAATGAGTATTTCTGAAAATATGCAATTTTTGTGTTTTTACAGTTTGCCCGATTATCTAATACTAAAAATTAATTTTTATTCAGCTGCATGCTAACAGTATTTGTTGTTGTTGATTAATAACAAACAATAACAAATAAATTACCTAAATATTTATTTTCTTGTTCGCCCCCACAACGTATATAATGCAAAAAATACTATTACGTCCACTATGTTCCAATGTAAAAAACGATTTTTTTTTAAAAAGGGGTCTTCATTTTATCGAAAGATATTGAGTCAATATTAGTATTTGATTTATAAAAGCATGAACCCATATATTCAGTTGTCCCGGGAGTCGCCATTAGAGAAATAACCACCAAAAATAGATTTTTTTTAATTCTAATTTATTGCACTATGCATATACAAGAAAATTACTGTTTATGTTCAGAAGACAATATATGCGAGATCCTAGCAATTTGAAATAAGTATGTATAGGGGCTTTAAGTTTTTATCCTGAATTTTATAATAATGTCCCGGAACACGTCAATACGACACTGTACGTTGAACAATTTACAAAAAAGTATACATAAAGGTGAATATGAGCTAATTGTGAAGGAAAACCAAATGTATACCCATTTCTGTAAGAAAATTTGTAGGGCACAAAAAGACCCAGAACAAATGATGACAATTTGAATATTTAAATATTTATTCTCATATTCACCCCTCCAACGTATATAATGCAAAAAATACTATTATGTCCACTATATTCTAATCTAAAAAACTGATTTTTTCAGAAGTGTGGTCTCTATTTTATCGGAAGATATTGAGTCAAAATAGGTCTTTGATTTGTAAAAGCATGATCCCATATATTTAGTTGTCCCGGAAGTCGCCATTAGAGGAACAACCACCAAAAAGATACTTCTTTAAAATTTTAGTTTATTGTACTATACATATTTGAGAAAATTACTGTTTATGTTCAGAAAACAATATTCGAAATAAGTATGTTCACGAACTTTAAGTTATTATCTTGAATTTTGTCCTGGAACACGTCAATACATCAATGTACATTGCAAAATTTAAAAAAACGTATGCATAAAGGTAAATATGCGCTAATTGTGAAGGAAAACCAAATGTATACCCATTTCATAGATGAAATCATCTCATTATCAGTATATATACGAACCAATATACCAAGAAAACATACAAATATATATATATATATAGATATATATATATATATATATATATATATATATATTGTATCCTAGATCGTCCGTTTCCCGTATTTATCTCCCACGTCATCGGGGAGGTAGGGGACTCCTCAGTGTGGAGGGTCTGCATCGAAGTGTGGTTCTGAGTATAGCTTGTAAAGTTCTTAGGAGCTCGGACCCCCTCCTGTGCCTTGTTAAAAGTCACGAATTGGCCGGAGTGGGGGCATTTATCGTTAAGGCAGCACAAAAAGCTGCGGAAGAACTTGGTCTCGAATTTCAGATCAGTCGAGAAGGCCGACTAGAGGGCAACCTCGAGCTCCTACCTTCTCGCCTGAAAGCCCAGATAAATGCCGCGGAGCAAGATCTTACGCTCAGGCGGCATGTTGACAAGCCGATACACGGTGTTTTCTATCGAAACATCGAAACGCTCGGCTTGTCAACTAGGCTGACCTTCGGCTACCTAAGGTCAGCCGGGCTTACATCCGAGACTGAGGGATTTACCGCAGTTTGCCAAGATGGCGTAATTAACACCTTGGTCTATCGCCGCAATGTGATGGGTGTGCAGGTCCCTGATGTCAGCTGCAGGGCCTGTCGAAAGGTGCCTGAGACGGTTTTCCACCTTCTGTCGGCATGTCCGGCAAAAGCGGCCTCGGCGTACACCCATCGCCATAATGCGGCCCTACGGGTGCTGTATTACCATCTAAGGCACTCGTACGGAATAGACCAAGAGCCGGTGCTGCCTTACATGCCAGGAGATATTGAGTCCGTTGTCGGAAACGAAAAATGCCAGATCTTCTGGAATTATCCGTTTCCGACCGTCAGGTCCATACAAGCAAATAGGCCTGACGTTGTCCTCCTCGATAAACTAATCAAGACTATGTATGTCATCGAATTCTCCGCTCCGGCAGAGAAGAACATAGTCTTGAAAGAGGAGGAAAAATGGACAAAATATCAAGATCTCCTGTTCGAGCTCCGCACGCTATACCCAGGCCACAAGGTCGTATTAGTGGTTCTGATCATCGGTGTTTTGGGCGGAATTCGGTCTTCGCTGCGTTCGAACTTGAAGATCATTCCGGCCTGTAGGAACTCGGCGCAGATCTTGATAGACCGGATGCAAAAGGCAGTCATTCTGGGTTCAATTAGAATACTTAGGGCACACGATTTAGGAACCTGAAGCTACTTACCGACCGGTGGGGAGGAGTAGCTTCGGTTAACCGCCTTTTAGGTTTTTCTGGCGCGACTGCTGCGATGTCGTCGGAGCTCGCAGCAGCCCCGACCAGGTTTGAATGTATATATATATATAAACAAGTTTAACAATTTCCATGGCCTAGATTGACTACCGCAAGGCATTTGATTCAACATCTCATGTTGCCACTCAGGAAGACTCGTTTTGCCATCACATCAGGCACACGACGAGTCTTGACAGAGTTGGTAACATTCAAAGGGGCTGTTTTCCAAAAGGAGACTTCTTGAGTCTCCTCTTGTTCAACATCTCACTGCTGCCGCTCTCCATTGCTTTAAGACGGACTCGTGGATATTATTCCGAACCACCGAACGACCAGAGGCATCAGATCACTCATTTATTTTACATGGATGATTTGAAACTGTATGCCTTCTCTCCGGATGTGCACGAGAATATGCAGCTTGCCGACGGAAGCATCTTTGAACAGCTTGATGCTGGAGAGACCTATCGATACCTGGGAATTGAACAGCGTCCTAATTATAACGCTTCCCAGGTAAAAGTGGCTCTCCGCGGCAAATGCAGAAACCTTGTTCAAAAGATTTGGTCTTATGAACTTTCGAGTGGGAACAAGGTGTCTGCAACAAATATGCTTGTCATTCCAGTCCTGATCCAATCTTTTGGAGTAGTGAAATGAACGTTCGATGAGTTGCATAGACTCGACATAGACACACGGAAAATGATACATATCCATCACAGTTTTCATCCTAGGTTATCCGTTTCCCGCATTTATCTCCCACGTCACCGGGGAGGTAAGGGACTCCTCAGTCCGGAGGGTCTGCATCGAAGTGTGGTTCTGAGTATAGTTTGTAAAGTTCTTAGGAGTTTGGACGCCTCCTGTGCCTTGTTAAAAGTCACGAATTGGCCGTAGTGGGGGTATTTATTGTTAAGGCAGCACAAAAAGCTGCGGAAGAACTTGGTCTCGAATTTCAGATCAGTCGAGAAGGCCGACTAGAGGGCAACCTCGAGTTCCAACCTTCCCGCCTGAAAGTCCAGATAAATGCCGCGGAGATCTTATGCTCAGGCGGCATGTTGACAAGCTGATTCACTGTGTTTCCTATCGAAACGCTCGGCTTGTCAACTAGGCTGACCTAAGGTCAGCCGGGCTTACATCGGAGACTGAGGGATCAACCTCAGCTTGCCAAGATGGCGTAATTAACACCTTAGTCTATCGCCGCAATGTGATGGGTGTGCAGGTCCCTGATGTCAGCTGCAGGGCCTGTCGCCTGAGACACTTTTCCACCTGCTGTCGGCATGTCCGGCAAAAGCGGCTTCGGCGAACACCCATCGCCATGATGCAGCCTCACAGATGCTGTATTATCATCTGAAGCAATCGTACGGAATAGACCAAGAGCCGGTGCTGCCTTACATGCCAGGAGATATTGAGTCCGTTATCGGAAACGAAAAATGCCTGATCTACTGGAATTACCCGTTTCCGACCGTCAGGTTCATACAAGCAAATAGGCCTGACGGTGTCCTCCTCGATATACTAAGCAAGACTATGTATGTCATCGAATTCTCTGTTCCAGTAGAGAAGAACATAGTCTTGAAAGAGGAGGAAAAATGGACAAAATATCAAGATCTCCTGTTCGAACTCCGCTATTCCTAGGCCACAAAGTCGTATTAGTGGTTCTGTTCATCGATGTTTTGGGCGGAATTCGGTTGCTCAACATTCGATGAAAAATACTATTTTAAACAATTTTTGCTCTAACACATTCTTAACGATTTTAGAAATAGCTTGAGTAAACGCAATAAACTCTTCCGACTTTGTCAGGAAGAGTATAATAACGGAAACGCATCTGAACCTATCAAACAGATTTTACAACAAGGACAAATTGTTTATTTTCATATCGAAACTTGAAACTCATTTCAATTCTTTGAAACTTAGCTTAATTCCATTTTAAGGTCATCATCTACACAAAGTCGATTTTCAATAGAGTAATGATCACTGTCAGAATTTAAAGTGAAGAATACAATATATTCGTTTCAATTATTCTAGCGTTCCAGGAATCGGGTATCTTCAACTTTCCACTAAATTCATTTTCATGAATAAGATGTATTTGAAATGAATACTACATACTGCAGAATATTGAGTCGGTGTTTCCTAAGAATGCCCTAGCTAGCTATTTCTGATTGTCTTTATTTGTAAAGGTAAAATTATTCGTTGTTTCCTCTTTCTTCAAAGTAGATAGATGATTAGAATACCATTCTGGAATAAAAGAATACCTAGATATAATTGACTGATTATAAAATAAGTAAATAGCTAGTTAAAAACTACATAAGTTAGTAATACACAATTTGACAGGAGATACAAGAAACTAAATAACTAAATAAAAAAGTTGAATTGTGTATTTACAACATCTAAAATACATTGAAAAATGTTTCCAGAAACAGTAATGTTGAGTATAATATTGTTTTAATATCTGAAGGTTTTTGTAACAAATATTTTCCTCAACTTGACTTGCAAGTTAAAATTGGATAGCAATGTTTCACTATCAGAATCATTTTAAAAATCAAAAAGCGGATGGAAATTGAATACGTTCCAATAATTATTCAGATTACACAAAATAATCTGTCCTATGAAACGTAATCATATACGTTACCATCTCCAATCAAAGACATGGCAACGTTCATTGCAAGAACTATCAGTCGTTGAATTGTGATGTGCCGTACACTTCTGCAGTTTTTACAGAGAACGTGCGTTTGCTAATATAGAGGTGTTTTTTTATAAAAATAAAAGAAAATACATTATGTTTCGCCATACAAGGTCAGGTGAACAATAGTACATAAACTAACAACGGTATTACTAGCTGTGAATACGTAAGGAGAAAATGACCAAGGGAGCTGATTCAATGATTGGAAATTCAGATTGTTTTGCCGTAAATTAGCTGTCTGCAGCGTATCATTCAGTGTAATGTTCATTAGAGGTATTTATTGTTAAAAGGTTTTTCTTCAACAAAAATTGACTTATGTCGTTCTTGAAACAACGGATTCAAACCTACCTACGGGAAAAAGACAATTCACATGAAAATTCATCAGCTTGATGCTGATTATTGCTATTACAGGCTTCACATAAAATTCAAACTTCACAAATCTATTGTCGGTTTGGAGATATTGGTGCAAATTTGTAATATATACACTGGAAATCGAGCACAATTATACAACTACACCATGTTGTTAGCTTTCGCTTTGTTCCTGCCTGGTAGGATCTTAAAACGTAGCTATCACTTTCTGAATTTTCCAATTATTATACATATGTGATTTGAAAATAAGTTTAATTATTCGAAAAATATTAAGCCTATCAATTCAAAACAAATTCCAAATGGAATCTTTTTGCCAAATTTTTCCACCAAAAACGACAGACGACTAGACTTCACAATTTTGTTGTTAGTTATGCCAAATAGTACATCTCTAGATCGAACTATTTCGAAATTTATTTCTTGAGCCCTGATTCTAATTAATCGTGTCCATGCTCAATACTATTTCCCTCTACAAAAAATTGTAATATTCTGAGTAATCTAGGCTTCGCAAAGCACGGACAGGTTCACGGTCATGGCCACATGCCCCCTTCACCCTTCAGAAGGAGAGTTTATTTTTATCTACAGGAAAGAATCCTATATGACTTTAATTTTTTTATTTTGTCTTCGCAAATCTAAAAGTCATTTATCTTTTTAACTTTTGTTCTCAAGAATGTTACTTCAAATATAGTTAAAATGTATCTTTTGTAATACTTTTGTATGTACCAATAGGATGTAAGTTTAAACAAACCGTATTATCTTGTCATCCTTTTCCAATATGCAAAAATCAAGTTACAGACCATCTGAGCTTGCTCTGGGCCTGTGAATTGGCAGATTTTATTTTATTTTCATTTTTTCTTTGACGTTGCTTTTTTTGTAATTATTATTTTGTAATTTTGCAAGTTTGATGGCAATAAAGTTTATTCTATTCTATTTAGGTATGTTCTTAAAAATAGAATTAGCAAAAAAAACATCACTCAGACAGTACTCAAAATAACACATTTATCTTAATAAACTATAAAAGAGTTCACACTGTGGATATATTATAAATCAAAATGTGTCTGTTCAAATACTATTTCCGGAAAATAATGTAAACAATAGGTTACCCTCAGCTGGAGGTAAATCGGAATTTAATAATTTCCTTTTTTGTTTCCATTCCTTCCAAATTAACTAGATATTTGTCTGTACTGTCTTTTAAAAGTGATAAACTTTCTTGAGAAATGGTGTGACCTGTATGCAGAATATGTTCGGCTACCGCTGATTTTTCACCATTATTTTTCTTTGTATGGGCAAAATGTTCCTTATAACGAGTGAAAATGTTCCTTCTAGTTTGACCCACATAACATTTTGAACACGACTCAAATTGATTTTGTAAATTCCGGATTTATCGAAATCGAAAAATTCATCAAAGGAGTTACCTAAACGGTGTTTTAGCTTGTTCTTACATCTCTAAATTGGTTTGGCGTTTGTATTGCAAATTTAGAAAATAAATTATGGAGTGTATCAATTACTGAAGAATGATAAGTGAAACTTTTGAATTTTATCAAAGTATTCGAAGGTAATACATTTATCTTGTATTATGCGTAAGACGGCTGAAATTTACAGTACTGCACAACCCCAGAAAACCAGATTTATACACAATTTGTGTAAAATTTACGTTAAACTGTGTCATCAAATGCTTTAGAATTCATGTAAAATTTGCATACAAAGTTTACTTTACGTAATACATAAATCATTAAGTCATGATCGAACCCACTAAAAACAAGTATCGAATATCTATAGAAAAAAGGAAATTGGCCTCATCTTTGGTCATTTTCTGAACCCACCCTTGTTGCAAAGTGGTAGCAGTCATTTGAATTTGTAATAGGTTAGATTCAAGTCCAAACTGCTCCTGTAGTCAACTGTGAGTCTATTTATCAGCTATAAGCTTCTGCAGTTGAATTGGAATTGATTATATCGTTTAGAGAATATTTCATTACAAGCAAAGTTGAGACGGACGCCCCCAGCTCAACTGAATCAATCCCATTTAAAAGACATAAACGTAATGAACTCTACATATTGATGTTCGAGACAATGAAGCTATGTAAATGTTTATCGTACTTTGTTACCATTCATGGAATGATTATACTAATTTTCCAAAGATGAAATGGAATAACACTCCCATAACATATTATCCGCAATGCCTATATAAATAATCTAATCACCATACTTTTATTGTTACAGAATCACCGTTTTGAGTCTCAAAATTTTGGCAATTATATCATTAGTCCTCTTCGTTGGACTTCCAATAGCATATAAGTTCAGTTACAATCTCCAAAGAGCAACGGTATTTTTAAATTCAGGTGAGTTATTTTACATGTATTATCAGTAAGTTTGGTCTAATCGATAACTCAGTGTTGCTAGCCCATGTGCTCAACAGATGAATACGCTCGTAATCGCTTAGTTTAGGTCGGATAATCGGGTGGCAGCTCCATAGTGGCTTTACTGGGATATCTAAAATTCGGATTCCTGGTATGAGTTTTTTAAGCCGGAAATCAACTATCTTTAATTTTTATACAAGAAAGGGTTATGAGTGATGATTGGAATGTAATTTATTTTGGTGGAACCATCAAAATTTTTCTGGCAGTAATGTTGATGTATTTACTATGAATTTATGATCAATTATACCTTAGATCAATGCAAACTTATTCAAATGAAGATATGGAAAATACACTATTCGATAGACCTATCTATCAATTCATTTCGTAAAAAGTCGATGGTGATGTCATATCGATATACTTATATTTAATGTTTGAAATATTTGATGAAAAACAGAGTAAATAATTTCGTAATAATTTTGAATTCTATATAAAGTCACGTGGGTATACTGTAATTCCCGAGAGCTCTGACTGCTGAATATTTGAATTATACAATTATTCTCTTTGGGGAATAATAATAAATAACTTCAAATAAAACAAAAACTTGTAATAGTTGTTTTATTCAAAGTTGATAATGAATTTTCATCACGTAATGGCGGATTTTATTCAATTTTTAATAATAAATAATCAGTCGTACTAATTTTATCATAATTATTTTTGAATTATTGGTGGTGCATCTTATCAAACTAGAACCCACAGAAAAGGTAACATACAGGATGTTAATTGAAGCCACACTCATCAATCGTCAACATGACGATTGGTTTAGATGAACGTTTAGATGAATTAATAGAATAGAACAACACGTTAATTTTGTTTTGTTCATTATATAGGTTAGACTATGCTCGACTTGCATGTCTTCTTGGAGGTATAATAAGAGATATATATATATATATACATATATATATATATATATATATATATATATATATATATATATATATATATATATATATATATGTATGTATATATATATATATATATATATATATATATTTTTTTTTTCTTGGGCGTAGCGGCTAATTAATACACATAGATTATAAAACCAAATTAGCCGCTACGCCCAAGAAAAATAATTCAAATAATTGAATATAACGGCAAAGAATATATATATAGATATATATATATATATATATATATATATATATATATATATATATATATATATATATATATATATATATATATATATGTATATATATTGTTATGATTTCATTTCATAGACAATAAAAATTTAAAAATAATAACTTACCGAACTATGAAAATCAGAAAAGATCAAATAAAAAATATTTTATGGAATTAAAAACAATAATAAAAGCTAAATAATAGTTAGGATATTAATATTAACAATGTAAAACATAATAAACAACGATGTAATAGAATAAGAAGTGATAAACAAGAACTTCAGTGAAAGTGAAGAAACGTTCAGTGTAACGAAATCATAAATCATAAGTAAAATGATTACAAAACTATCATGAGATAGTACAAAACATTGAATAATGTTATAGATGTAAGTTAGGATTAGTAAATTTGAGTTATGTAATGTTAAAAGAATGTTATTGATATAATATGGTATGTATTAGATTTAAGAATAAGTAACTGTCAAGAAAACCATAAATATGGGAATAATCATATTAATAATAACCCAATCATAGGTTATATTATACCAAAGTGTGGGGAAAAATGTAGGCAATATTAATTTAAAAAGAAGGAATCACTAACAATTAAAATAAGTTGAAAATATCAAATAATTCAAAAAGTAAAGAATACTAAATTCTGATTGGTCAATAGGAATTTCCAATGTCAATCTGGTAACAATGAAGACTTGTGTCAGTTTCACAACAATTAGCTTGGCATGCTTGATTTGAAAAGCAATCATCTCATAGGTTGTTTATGACATAAAGTAGCGTCGGTTTTGGAGGCCTATAAAAACGAATCTGAAAGTAAAGAAGTTGAGTTTGCCATTACATCTGTAGACTGAAAGTACTCCTGCAACTCACCAAAATTTCATAACCTATAAAAAACCAGTGAACGAAAGTGTTCCAAACTTCGATAGGTTCAAAGAAACCAAAGTTAATAAATTTTATATAAAGTCAACGATTATCCAAGTATCTGAATCCAGTAAAAAGGCTGTAATAACCTCCAATTAAGAAGAAGTTTCCAACGATTGCCATTCATCAATAATTTCAATAAAGCATCGAAAAGTTTCATGTTTTATCTAAAAGGATAAACAAAGTATTATCAACAGTTCCTGAGTCTCAAGAAGAAGTAATCCAAATTAGTTACCTGTGATTATTGTGAAAAAGCATAGTATTGTGTAAAAGTGAATCATCAACGAAATTATAAAAGAATTAAATTGAAAATTGCCAACATAGTTAAACACACTTTTGGATATAAACTAAAAGTAAGTTTGTTTATTATATTTCCATTGTAGTGTTATTTGTAAATCTGAAAGAAAGATTGTCGTTTGTAATGTTGTAAACAACTATTAATATTGAATAGTTTTGAGGTTAAAGCTAGTTCTATGCTTAGAATATAAAATAAAATTGTAAATTAGAAACCCGAGATAAATAGAGTCATAGAGATTTAAATATAGAAATTTTTCAACATTCAAAGAATATTGTGTTTAATTCCATAAAATAATAATAATAAAAAAGAGAAAGTTCATTATTATTCATAATCAATAAATTAAAAGCTAGCCGGAAGCATTAATAATAATCAATAAATAAAAATAAACTCAGTAAGAGTTTAGTTAATAATTGTCGCTCAAACGTGAGGCCATTTGAAAAAAGGAATAGAACCGCGTATCAAAATAATTTAAAGAACTAGGTTAATTAAAAAGAAAGTAAAAATGGAAGGAGATAGACAGAGGACTCCAGAATTGATAGGATTTGATCAAGAGGGTGAAATGATTAGTGCAGAAAGACCACCAATAATAGATAGTCAATCACAAATAATGAGATTGCTTGAAAGTTTAAATTTAAAAGCTAATGAAACGAATGAAACGAATGCTAAAATTGAACAACGTATGAGTGAAACTAATGCTAAATTTGAACAAGGTATGAGTGAAATAAGAGATGAACTTAAGAGAGTGAATGATAAATTTGATAAAAGAACTGAGGAAATAATGAGAATAGTTGAAACTGAAAAAAAGGAAATAAGACAACATGTTGAAGAAAGTATAGATAATAAATTAGAAGAATATAATAGCTTTGTAAATAGAAAGTTTAATAATGTAGAGAAAGAAATAGATATTATGGAAAATAGAATGAATGATATGGGGAGGAATATTGAAGAGAATGTGAATGTGAATGTACAAAGTATGAAAGAAAATCAGGAAAAAATGATAAATGAACAAGATGAAAGAATAAAAAGAATTGAGAATAGATCCGAAGAGAGAATGAATATAGAATACAGAAATGTAGGTCATGAGAATACAATAAAATTTAATGGAAACATAAAATTATTACATCCATGCATTTTTGTTAAAGATTTGAAAAATGAAATACAGTATGAAAGGAATATAGAGAGAATGAAAAAATTAATAAGAGAACGATTGGTTGATGAACCTTTGTTGTGGTTCAATTGCAAAGAAAGGGAATTAAATAGTTTAGATGAGTTTATAGATGAGTTTTTAAATAATTTTTGGGGTGAAAATGAACAGTCGAAATGTCGAGAAAGGTTATATTTTAGGAAGTATATAGAAGGGACTAGAAAAAGCATGAGTGCTTATGCACTTAGCCTATATAATGAAGCGCAATATTTAGAACCTAAAATGAGAGAGGAAGAGATAGTTTTATACATTTCAAGACAGTATCAAAGTCAAATATCTGAGGCAATAGCCATTGCAAATATTAAAAACATGAATCAACTACTATCATACTTAAATAGAATTGATAATAAGAATAACATGGGAACTAGGCAACAAAATGGATATAATGATAACAGGAACAATTACAGGGGAAATCAAAATTATAATAATAGATTCCAAAATAATAATTATCAAAACAATTTTAGAAATAGAGATAATAGAAACCAAAATTATTATAATAGGGAAAATAGATATAATGGAAATAATGCTAATCAAAATAGAAATAGATATAGGGATTATAGAAGTCAAAATAATAATAATAATAGAAATAATAGTAGAAATGAAAATAATCAAAGGGAAGTAAACTGTAGTAGGATAGAAAGTAATATGGAAAGGGAAGACTCTTCAAGTCAAAATAATCAACAAAATCAGGATTTTTAAGAAAGCACGAATACCACGTTAATGTATTATATGAACATCAGAGGGAATACATTGACTACGAACAGCAAAGGGAAGAAAATGAAAGTATAGGTTTAATTAAATTAAAAGGTTTTTTAAAAGGGAAAGAAGTAGAAATTACGTGTGATACAGGATCAGAACTATCATTAATAAGGGAAGAACTATTGTCTGAAATAAAAATAACAAATCAATTGAAAATACCAAAAGTAGAATTAGTAAATATTAGTGGAAAGAAAATTACTGAAGTATCAAAAATGATTACTGAGCATGTTATAATAGGGAAGTCAAGTCTAGAGATGCAATTATTTGTAGTGCCGAATATGAAATTGGATATTGTTATGGGAACTGATGAATTAGAAAAGCATGGAATTATTATAGATTACGAGGAAAAGGAAATAAAGTTGTTAGATGAAATTATAAAGATAGGGAAAGGGGAAAATGAAAATATTGACAGACCAAATGAAGGTTGCAATATAATAAATGCGGTCGAAAGAAAAGACTCAAGCAGAAATTTAAATGAAATAATCTCGCAGATGAAAATATCCGAGAAATATAGGGGAATAATATCAGAAATAATTTCACAACATAAAGGTTTAATAATTGATGAAACTCGTATAGCTAGTAATTATATTCATAAATTCCAAGTCAAAGAAATTGAAAATTTTAAATCCAAGAACTATCCAATCCCATACAAGTACATAGAAGATGTTAGGAAAAAAATCGGTGAAATGCTAGAACAAGACATAATAGAAAGAAGTAAAACAAAATATATAAACCCTATTGTTATAGCAAAAAAGTCAAATGGTGATATTAGGTTATGTTTAGATGCTCGAACATTGAATAGATTGTCAGTACCACAATATGAAGCTCCTAAAAATATAGAGTCAATTTTTGGTAGAATAATAAAGGCACAAATTTTTAGTAAAGTTGATTTAAGACATAGTTTCTGGTTGATTCCTTTACATGAAAGTTGTAGAGATTACACTGGTTTTATGATAGATGGAGAAGTGTATCGTTTTAAAGTTACGCCTTTTGGTATTCAAAGTGCATGCAGTGCGTTAGTTAGAAGTATGAATCAAATATTAAATAAATTTGAAATTTTTGTAGTTCATTATATCGATGACATATTAATATTTTCTAGAACAGTAGAAGAACATAAAGATCACATAAAATTAGTTTTGAACGAATTAGATATAGCAGGTTTAAAAATAAATATTGAGAAATGTGAATTCTATAAAACAGAAATTAAATTTTTGGGTTATAAATTAACGAGGGAAGGTTTAGAAATGGATGAAGATAGATTAGATGTAATTAAAAATTTCAAAAGACCCACCAATCTTAAAACTTTGAGGGGATTCTTAGGTCTAATAAATTATTTCAAAAGGCTCATTCCTGATTTAAGTCAGAAGGAGATTCCATTAGTAGAATTACTTAAGAAAGGGGTAAAATGGAAATGGGATAATGAAAGACACGAAGCTTTCCAAAATTTAAAAGATATTTTCATTAAAAAATTAAAAGTCTATCATGCACAATATGATAAACCTTTCATATTAAGAACAGATGCTTCTAAACAAAGATTCAGTGGTGTTTTATTACAAAAACAAAATAATGAAGAAGTGCCTATAAGTTTTGTGTCAAGAATGACAAAAGTTCATGAAAAAAATTACAGCGTTACTGAATTAGAATTAGCAAGTATAGTTTTTTGTGTAAAGAAATTAAGATTTTATTTGTTAGGGAATAAAGTAAGGGTAGAAACTGATCATAGTGCATTAACAAGTATATTTAAAAACAAGTTTGTAAACAGTAGGATTCAAAGATGGATTTTGTTATTGCAGGAATATGATTTTGAAATAAAACATATTCCAGGAAAATTAAATATAATAGCTGATACTTTAACAAGAGAAGAGGGGAATTTAAAAATTGATAAAAGGAAATATAAAGTAGGAGCAAATATTTTATTAGAAGTAAGGGGTTTATTTTCATTAGAGAGCATTAAAAACAATCAAAGTACTTTATCAGAGAAGGATAAAAAGAAATGTAAAATCAAAGAGGGAGTTTATTTACAAGATATAGGTAGGAAAGAATTATACAGAATAAATCAAGACCTAACTTTAAAAATTTTAAATCATTTACATAGTGAATTCAATCACATAGGAGCAAGGAAAATGTGGCTCATATTCAGAGAAAATTATATAGGTAAAGGAGATTACCAAATTGCAAAAGAAATCACAAAGAAATGTGACATATGTCAAAGAGCAAAGCCTAAAAATATAATTAATCACAATTTAGCAAAGAGTATTATAGTAAAGGAATGTTTAGAAATAGTAGCAATAGATTTTTTAAGTGAGTTAATAGTAACAGAAAAAGGAAATAGACATATTTTGGTTGTAGTAGATTTATTTTCTAAATATATAAAATTATATGCTTGCAAAACGACAAAAAGTAGAGAAGTAATGCATAAGTTAGAAAACTATTTTGAAGAAATTGGTAGGCCAAGAAAGTTAATCACAGATAACGCAACATATTTCAAAAACATACGTTTCAAGTATTTTTGCAAAAGGAATTTAATTTTTCATCAATTAACAAGCATCAGACATCCTCAATCCAATCCATCAGAGCGATATATACAGGAAGTAATAAAATATCTGAGAATATCTTGTGAGGGTAAACATCGTCAATGGGATGAATCAATATCCAGAGTAGAAAAATGTTTAAATCATTGTCCAAATACTACAACAGAGAAAACACCTGTATTAATAATGAAAGGCGAAGAACCAGATAGAAAATGGTTAGATGAAAATTCAGTAGAGCGAAATGAAATTTTGAAAGATATCAGTAATAGGTTAGAAAGAAATGCAAGAAAATATATGAATAGGCAAATGAGAAAAAGAGGAAGGTTAATTAAATTTGAAATAGGTGAATTAGTAATAGTAAGAGCAATGAGAGTAACTAATAATAAAAAGAATATATGTGGAAAATTATGTTTTGCTTTTGAAGGTCCATATGTAGTCATGAATGAAAATGCTGAAAATAGTTATGAATTAATAAATCCTGAAAACGGAAAGATAAGGGGAATATTTAATATTGATCAAATATACAAGTATAATTATTAATAAATTTAGTTCATGAAAATAAAATCAAAAGATAAATAAATTTTAAATATTAATGTGATTAATATGTTAAAATTGATTTAGGGGAATTTGTTATGATTTCATTTCATAGACAATAAAAATTTAAAAATAATAACTTACCGAACTATGAAAATCAGAAAAGATCAAATAAAAAATATTTTATGGAATTAAAAACAATAATAAAAGCTAAATAATAGTTAGGATATTAATATTAACAATGTAAAACATAATAAACAACGATGTAATAGAATAAGAAGTGATAAACAAGAACTTCAGTGAAAGTGAAGAAACGTTCAGTGTAACGAAATCATAAATCATAAGTAAAATGATTACAAAACTATCATGAGATAGTACAAAACATTGAATAATGTTATAGATGTAAGTTAGGATTAGTAAATTTGAGTTATGTAATGTTAAAAGAATGTTATTGATATAATATGGTATGTATTAGATTTAAGAATAAGTAACTGTCAAGAAAACCATAAATATGGGAATAATCATATTAATAATAACCCAATCATAGGTTATATTATACCAAAGTGTGGGGAAAAATGTAGGCAATATTAATTTAAAAAGAAGGAATCACTAACAATTAAAATAAGTTGAAAATATCAAATAATTCAAAAAGTAAAGAATACTAAATTCTGATTGGTCAATAGGAATTTCCAATGTCAATCTGGTAACAATGAAGACTTGTGTCAGTTTCACAACAATTAGCTTGGCATGCTTGATTTGAAAAGCAATCATCTCATAGGTTGTTTATGACATAAAGTAGCGTCGGTTTTGGAGGCCTATAAAAACGAATCTGAAAGTAAAGAAGTTGAGTTTGCCATTACATCTGTAGACTGAAAGTACTCCTGCAACTCACCAAAATTTCATAACCTATAAAAAACCAGTGAACGAAAGTGTTCCAAACTTCGATAGGTTCAAAGAAACCAAAGTTAATAAATTTTATATAAAGTCAACGATTATCCAAGTATCTGAATCCAGTAAAAAGGCTGTAATAACCTCCAATTAAGAAGAAGTTTCCAACGATTGCCATTCATCAATAATTTCAATAAAGCATCGAAAAGTTTCATGTTTTATCTAAAAGGATAAACAAAGTATTATCAACAGTTCCTGAGTCTCAAGAAGAAGTAATCCAAATTAGTTACCTGTGATTATTGTGAAAAAGCATAGTATTGTGTAAAAGTGAATCATCAACGAAATTATAAAAGAATTAAATTGAAAATTGCCAACATAGTTAAACACACTTTTGGATATAAACTAAAAGTAAGTTTGTTTATTATATTTCCATTGTAGTGTTATTTGTAAATCTGAAAGAAAGATTGTCGTTTGTAATGTTGTAAACAACTATTAATATTGAATAGTTTTGAGGTTAAAGCTAGTTCTATGCTTAGAATATAAAATAAAATTGTAAATTAGAAACCCGAGATAAATAGAGTCATAGAGATTTAAATATAGAAATTTTTCAACATTCAAAGAATATTGTGTTTAATTCCATAAAATAATAATAATAAAAAAGAGAAAGTTCATTATTATTCATAATCAATAAATTAAAAGCTAGCCGGAAGCATTAATAATAATCAATAAATAAAAATAAACTCAGTAAGAGTTTAGTTAATAATATATATACATATTTTGTTATGATTTCATTTCCTAAACAACAAAAATGATAAAATTAGAACTTACCGAACATTGAAAATCAGAAAAGATTAATAAACAGATATTATATGCAATTAAAATACAATGTTAAAAGTTAAATAATAGTTAGTATAATATAATGAACAATGTAAAACATAATAAACAACAATGTAATTAGAATAAAAGTGTAAAACAAGAACGTCAGTGAAAGTGAATAAACGTACAGTGTTACGAAGGCAGAAATTAAAATGATTACAAAAACTATCATGAGATAGCACAAACTATTGAAAAATGTTGTAGATATAAGTTAGTAAATTTGAATTATATAATGTTAAAGAAATGTTATTGATGTTTATGTATTAGCTTTTAATGACAACTGTCAAATTTATAATAATTATAGGAATAATTATATTAATAATAACCTAATCATAGGTTATCTTATACCAAAGTGTGTGGAAAAATGTAGGCAATATGAATTTAAAAAGAAGGAATCATCATCATTTAAAATAAGTTGAAAATCTCCAATAATTAAAAATTCAAAGAATACTAAATTCTGATTGGTCGATGCAATTTTATAGACGTCAGATTAGTAACAATGTAATAGTTCTGTCAGTTTTCAACAATCAACAAAGCATTCTTGATAGGTAAACTAAGCACCTCATTGGTTAATTTTGAAAATACTTAGCGTCGGTTTTGAAGGCCTATAAAAGGCATCTGAAGACAAGCCAAGTCAGTTAGCCATCAACATCTGAAGAGTCAAGGTACTCAAGCTAATCATAAAATTTCCATAACCTCAGATTATTGGATAAACATCGGTGAACCCAAGTGTTCCAGTAGCTTCGTAAGGTTGAAACTAACCGAAGCAAATAAGTAATTTATACAAGTCAAGTAGTGTTCCCAGTCTTCAAACAAAGTTTTTTAAAAGTTATTATAACCATAATCCACAAGTAGCATCGTATAATAATTAGTCTTCGACAACGTTCCAATACATCATTTAAGGTTTTATATCTTTTGAAAAAGAATAAGTCAAGTTAACAACTATCAACAGTTCCTGATTTCTAAAGAAGTAACCACATTGTTTACCTGTGATTTGTGTATAACATAGAAATTGTGTACCTACGGGTAAAGTGAATTATCAAATTAATAAGAAAATCAAGCCAAGTGAACATTGTCTATATTTTTAAAAACATATTCTTGGATATAAACTAAACGTAAGTTTATTTGTTATTTCTCCATTGTATTATTATCTGTCTGTAAATCTGAAAGAAAGATTGTAGATTATAACTTTGTAAACAAAGGTAAATAGTAAATAATTGTGAGGTTAGATCATAGATCTATTTGAACATAAAATTGTTAAAATTAATACCCTGGATAAAAATAGAGTCATAGAAATTTAAATATAAAAGTTTTTAACATTCAAAGAACATTGTGTTTAATTCCATAGATATAAAATAAAAAGGTAAAAGTTCATTATTCAAATCATTAGATTATTCAAATCAAAACAAACATAAGATTTAAAATACAAATAAAAAGCTAGCCGGGTAGATTTCAAAACATTGAAATATTCAAATCAATATTCAAATTAATTCAAATCATAATTAAAGAATAAAACTCAGTAAAGAGTTTTTATATCAATTGTCACAACAACGTGTGGCAAAATAAAACTCAGTAAAGAGTTTTCTTAACAATTGGCGCCCAACGTGGGGCAAAAATATAAATAAAGAGTTGAAAAAGGGAAATAAAAAGTCATTATGAAAAGGAAATTCAAATAGAACCGCGTAATCAAAGTAAATTAGAAAACTAGATTAAATAATAAGGAAATAAAATGGAAGCAGAAATAATAAAATTACTTGAAAGTTTCAGTATGAAAATAGTTAATGAGATAAGAGAGAGTAAAAATGAGACAAATACTAAAATTGAACAAAGTACGATAGAAACTAATATTAAAATTGAACAAGGTATGATTGAAATAAGAGATGAACTTAAGAGAATAAATGAAAAATTTGATAAAAGAACTGAGGAAATAACGAATGTAGTAGAAACAGAGAAAAAGGAAATTAGAAAACATTTTGAAGAAAGTATAGATAATAAATTAGATGAATATAATAGTTTTGTAAATAGGAAGTTTAATAAAGAAGAAAAAGAAATAGATATTGTCGAAAATCGAATGAGTGATATGGGAAAGAATAGTGAAAACAAAATATGAATGTGAATGTACAAAGTATGAAAGAAAATCAGGATAAAATAATTAATGAACAGGATGAGAGGATAAAAGGAATTGAGAATCGATTAGAAGAGAGAATGAATTTAGAATACAGAAATGTGGGTTATGAAAGTAAGATAGAATTCAATGGAAATATAAAATTATTACACCCATGCATTTTTGTAAAAGAATTAAGACATATTTTTTGTTTGATAACATTACATAAAAGTTGTAAAGATTACACTGAGATTATTTCAAAAGGAAAAGTGTATAGATTAAAAGATAAACCTGTTGGTGTTCAAAGTGCATATAGAATGTTCAAATATAAAGTAAGAGAAAATACGTGACGTGACTTCCAGGACATGATGAAAATATTCATCAATTATATTGTAATTTCATGTAGGATCGTAATTACAGTTTCTTCGTCGTAATTTTGATTGAAATTTGTTTTTTGGTGCTGATGTAGGGAGAACTACCATCAGAAATGCGAAGCTACAAACTCCATAGTTACACGAAAATCAGGGAAAGTTGTGAAACGCGGTCTTCTCCACCAATTTCTGATGTCAGGACGAATTTCAAGCCTCATCAGAATTATTACAATTGGCGGTTCCCTTGTTTCAAGATTCAAAGATAGTTACAAAATAAGCTAATGGATGATAGCAGACATTAAAAATGTCCCGGAACTCAGCGTTTCACATCTAAGATATCTAGAATAGAGTAATGTTTTTATTTGTAATAATAATCTTTAGTATGGGTCCGTCTTATGAAAAGTTGTTGCAAATAGGTTATTGACAGTTAATGTTAGGTACCACTTGAATAATAAGTTCACTTTTCTAGTGACTTCACGATGATAGATTCTGTGATCTTGAAAAGTCACCGTTATGCAAATTTTCTAACACTGATTTGGGAAATGACCTTTTAGCACCGCTTTGTTTTGTTATACATTTTCTTACCAAGTTTTCCAGTCTCAAAGCTATCGGTTTACCCAAAAGATATCTCTGTCGATGTTGAACGCCGATTTCCGGGACATTTTTTGATATGTAATGACGAGATTCAGTTCTCGCTAGACTTTTCGTAGCTTGATGCTTCCCGTGTTTAGAAATAATTTTACAATGTGACTAATATATTCCCAAATAATCATGAAAAATTTGATTGGTGCCTATTAATAACATACTTGTTTGATAGAAAATTGGAATAAAAATTGTGACATGCTATAAGCACCTAACTATAAGCCTGAAACTTTGGAATATTCTCCTATTAATTTATATTTATGCCACCACCAACATTCAAGAACCTATTATTATTTCTTTTCATACCTAGATACTTTCGTGCCCGAAGTTTTAAATTCGAAGCTACGTCGATAGTTACATACACGAAAAACGAAAATTAGAAAACATGTAATAGTTTGTTCAAATGCAAAGCGCGAACTTCCGCGACAGTTTCTGGTATCTGAGGATTCCAAACCTCAGCAGAATAACAGATCTGCAAAGTATTATATCCATTTTTAAGTAAGTCTAAATACGGGAATCATAGAACTGCGAAAATTCTAAGGCGTGGACATGTCACATGTCAATATGTATCAAAAATATGTCTCGGATATTTTTACGGGTTGATGAGATATTTGAAAATTGCTGAATTTTTTCTTATGGCGTTATTTTTCAGATATCGGAAAATGAATCACACAGGGTGAGCGAAACTCGATGTCTCAGCTCTATTATAGGAAAAGAAAAACCAACGGAAAAAATTATGTTTATACAAATAATATACGCCGAATTGGCATATTTATCCAAATTTGAAAACTGAAGTAGATGTCATCGAATGTTTTTGCCGGAAACTTACCTATATTTTTGCATATTTAAAAAGAGCTTATTTTTCTGAAAAAACTCTAAAAAAAACATTTCAATCTTCTTCCGATACAAAATTATAAACAATTTTGTCGCTTCTGTGGTTAATTGAACATTGTTTATGATTGGTGGCAGACTGTACTGAAAAGCTTTGACTTTTACAAAACTCTTAGTTACGGGTATTTCGCGGTGATACAATAAAATGAACTACAAACTAATATTACGATAATAATTTTTCCAATGAGCGAGCACTCCACAAATAAGTAGTGTGATTTTTTGTCGCTGCGATTTATCACCAGCGCTTTTTTGAGGCTGGTATTGACGATGCCGTGCGGCTTGCTGGCACGTAGACGTAGCTACAACTTTGTGCGCCAACAAACATTATCAATATCAATTAGTATTAATTATTAATTAAACATTAAAAAAAATATAATATGTTACTACTAGTACCACAGAGAGAACCCTGTTCTACTTCTCCTACTGGAGCCTCACGTAATATTTCTCTAGATAGTTCATCGTAAGCATATCTATTCCGTTCAATCAATAATTAGTAATAATATTGACTATTACGTGATAATGTTTAATTAACTATCGATACGACAAAATTGCTTATAATTTTTCAACGGAAGAAGATAGCATTGAATAGATCTTTCCCGTCAATATCTGATCTATTTTCATATGTCAACTTGTGTTCTAGGTTGAGACACTGTGCTTTTTTTTGGTATCTCTCCAATGCCCTCCAACTATCAATGTCTTGCAAGAATGAAAACTTGTTGTTGTGTTCTGTTAATAAATCGAATCCTTCATTTAATTGTAAGATCGCCATGCTAAGTAGCAAGATATACAAATTTACTTTAAATTTAGTTTTCGAATCTAATATGGGCTTATCTGCAGCCCATAATCAAAATGTATTTTTCGGGGACGTGAACAAGCAGTTTCGGCGAATTCAGGTCCACATTCTTAATCTTCAGCAATTGATTTTGAATCAAGTAGCAATTATTCAGAAGCACTGTGCTGTATACGCCTAAGTCTTTTTCGACCAGATCGATCTGTCTGACTTTTGCAAAGTTCTGATCAAAATATTAATCTTGGATAAAATGTTGTTCGTTATTACAACTGAACATACGAACCTATAAGACTTTAGTTCTAACAATAATGAATTCGCCATGTTCCTTGCGTCACTGTCATACTTGTTATTGATAAAAGTAGTGTATAATGCCTTGTACATTTTATTAAAATTAAAGCGAAGAGATATTATAGCATCAACTCTTCATTCTCATCGCGTATGTGAAAGAGGCTTGAAGTCAAAGTAGGTATCTGGTTCGTAATGATATAGCAACGTGAAGTTGATGCCGAAAAAATACATATATTTCCTGAACAATAGAAAAACAGTTTGAGATTCTCAATGAGCTTTTACGGCACCATTTACTACCAAATTAAATGTTTATTTTTTCTTCTCATGTTTGCACCATTATCATATCCTTGGACTTCTAATTCTTCTAGTTCAATATTGCATGCCTTTAACAAATTCAACAAATAATTTGCTAACCCTTGTCCAGTAGTATCAAATACAGGTAACAAACCTAAAAATTCTCTTACCTCAGCAAGTTTTCTTGACGTGTTAAAATAAACAAATCTTACAATGACAGTAAGTTGTTCTTTGTGTGAGATACGTGTACAATCTAGAATCACAGATTAGTATTTAGATTGTTTTAGAAGATCAACTATAGTGGTTTTAGTTTTTTCAGAAATTAAATTAATCAATTCATTTTGAATATTGAGGCCTAGATGATGGGGCATGCTGAGCATTTTGAATTCGAGCAATGTGTTCTGATAGTATATTATCAAAGTTAGAAATACAATCTACTAACTTTAGAGAAAATTTCCTTTATTTGAGTAGAATAATTTTTCAGAAGATCCTCGGAAAATGAAATTCTGACCAGCTAAAAACTTTATGATTTCGATTATCCTCTCCAAAACTGCCTCTTTTTCTCGCAGCATATTCGAGCTTAATTAACAGAGTCTACTATTTGACCTTTTACTAAGTCATTTTTTAGATCTAAATATTTTTTGAAAGAAAGTATGTGACCTGAACCCTTTTCGTCTATCTAATGATTTTGTGGTGGAAATGTTTCTGGTTCGTATGAATAAAAAGGTAATTTTGGGTGCTAACACCATCGATATTACATAAGGAAACAACAGATGAGTACAACGGGGTATAACGGCGTTAAAACTGATTGAGTTCGAGGGTTTCGATTAAATAATCTCATTAATTGTTGGTTTTTACATAGTTCGACATACCTTCTCTTCTCCCAAACATATTTGTATTACGTAGTTTGTTGAATTTGAAATTATAGAGTTCGAGGGAGGCGATTCTATCATCTTATTAAAGCAGATTGTTGGTTTTTCATAGTTCGACGGACATAAGTTCTGTTTTCCCAAACAAATCTTTATTGCATAGTTCGTTTGTTGAATTTATAATGTGACAGAGAGTGTAGCGAGCAAGCCATAAATCATAATCTCTAATAAAGAGGCGACCCAGGTACCCTTCGCTCATAAACGGACCATCGGCTTTGCATTGCACTATATAACAATTTTTCTTTGTGAATATAGTAATGTCCTCTTCTTGTTCGGTGTAAAATATAGTGTGTAAGAAATTGAAAACAATTGAATTGAATAAAATTGAAACCCGATCTATGAAATCTTTCACCAACACCAAAATATCGGTATTTTGAAATAGAATAAAACGGTGTTCAAAATATATTTTTTTCCTTTTTACGTTTCTTTAGGCACGGGTATACAAAATCTCTAAGCCAGGTATAGTATATAGTATACCTATAGGTATTAATATACAGGCATCTATCTTTATACCGGCAGGTGCACTATTTTGTAAGTAACGTACCCAGATATAATTTAAAAAAGGTAGATATAAGGTGTGTTGTACTCATCATAATAATTGTTGAATTCCTTCTTCTTTTAATGCGTTGGGCCCCTTCGTATACATATTTAATATACAGAAACCCAAAGACTGTATCCTTCTAAACTAATCTCATTTTACAGCCCTGAGATCGTTACACAGGTTATATCCACATACATGTGCATGTGTTCAAACGTCGCATCTGTTTATGACGTGGTCCACTGCTTGAAATGAGAGATTTTTATTTGACCTTCTTATGTCGGACATTACAATCTGTTCAGTTTCTTTATAGACGACAAAGAACAACATTCTCTCTTGTAGCTACATTTGTTTCACAGCGTTGATATTATTTCAGTTGAATATTTGTATTTTATATAGTTCAATTTATATTTCATTTTATATTTTATGGTTCAAGAACCAACAACAACGCAGAAGCGTGTGTCAGTGTATGAAAGTTGTTGCATTTAAGTGTTATCAATCAAGTGTTTTTTGAACATGAAAGTGTTATTAAATATTTGTGTTCTTTTTCAAACAATTACTAATATTCCTATCCTCTTAATATTGAAAAAGGAGAAAATAATTTTAAAATGCAAAAATAATAAAAATTTAGAAGCTTGTCAAATTAGTCATTTTTGTAAATTTCCCACTCCTACGATGATATTCGAGTAAATCTGGCTTTGGAATCGTATTTAGCGACTCAACCCCCTTGGTGCACTCGAAATGATAAAAACACGTAAATTGCAAAACAAGGGTGCAAAATTGGCCAATTTTGTCGATTTTACCACCTCAACGATGAATTGCAAGTAAATCTGGCTTCGGATTCGTGTTCAACGACCCAAAAAACCCCCTTGGTGCACTCGAATTGACAAAAACACATAGGTTGCAGAATAACATATAAGGGGTGCGAAATTGGCCAATTTTGTCGATTTGACCACCCCTACGATGGATTGCAAGTAAATCTGGCTACGGATTCGTGTTCAGCGACCCAAAAAACGTCTTAGGTGCACTCGAAATGCCAAAATACCTTTTCTTGTAGAAAATACAATTCAAGACTTGGCATGTTGCAAATGTCGCCCCCAATGGGTTGGGGTTCCCAAGAGGTTTTAAGGTGTATGAATGATCCTGAGAACCTCCTGAAGCTAATGCAACAAAAAATTTTCGATTCGAACTTACATGTTTTTTTTTCTATTTTCCGGTTCACAGCCTGGACTAATAGTTATTAAACATTTTTAAATTTTTTTTTAGTAAAGATATATGTTTTTTTTCCGTTACTGTTCTACCAGCAATTCCCACCTCACTTTTTAATTTCCAAGCTGGAAAAGATGTTACATAAAAAAAATTTCATTCAATTTTTCTGTTGGATTAATGCAATTCTTAGAAAATCAAATAAACATCTCGTTCTTGAGATACAGAGAACAAACTTGCTTTTTTAAATAATAAAAAATGCCCTCAATATTTTTCAAAGTCATAAAAATATATGCGGCATTCTGTTTAAAATAATGCAAATGCATAATTTAAATGACCAGAGGACATTTTGTTTGTCCCAATAGTTTTTACTAGTTCTAACATCTCTACATGTCATGTATGTTATAAAAAAGAAATATTTTCTATCTTTATTTTTTAATGAATGTTACATACTACCTACATCTTTTCTTAATCCAATAGTTAGGATTCATCAAATATCCTTGGGGGTTTCACCAGAAACTTTTGCTAAAATTGGAAATTAAAAAAATCACTGGGATCCTCGCTTCATGAACATTCCCAATTTGCGAACTCTTATATTATAGGCGTACCTCAGCCAACGTAACCTACACTTCCCCCCAAAAACTGTCTCTCTTATGTTTTGCTTGATGTAATAATAACGTGGTAATTAACATTTGAGAAATAACTGTATAATAAAATTCGTTTGAGAGCGCTATTTAATGTAACTCGTTTTAGGTTTGAGAACAATAAATTTATTTGAAAGCTTATATTACTATCAGTGACTAAAAATGTATCACCTAGATCGCTGCTAAACAGGGCTTTACCACAGACAGAATTCAGAATAAATGGGGATTTCACCGAAAGGAAACATTTCTGCGATAGTTTATTAAACTATGAGACAATTTTGATGGAAACGAGAAATTATTCTGAATTTGCTATGTTAAAAGGACTTAAAAACGAATGTATTACTTGTAAAGATCAGCAACGTGCTACAGGAATGTTATAACCCCTGTATAGATCCCTGTCCTGACGTGGCTGGAGGCATAGGGATCCGAAGTCAGTTCACTACAGGTTTCGACATGTTGGGGCTCTTCAGGTAGTTAGTTTAGATCACGAATATCTTTACAGGGGTTGCAATATGGTTGGTGATAGTGAAAACATACATTTTCATATTTTCTCATAACGAACAATTGAGAGATAAAAAGTGTAGTCCAATGCCGGAAGTGGTATGGACTTGTGTCCTCGGAGTAGTTGTTTCTGTTGTTCCGAGGGTTTTCCGTTGAGTGGGCGCATACTGATCTAACTCGGAGCTGGCAATTGAAAGTTAAAAGTACTTAGATTCTGATTCGGTACATATTCTCCGGCCAGTCGTTTTCTCCAATGTAGGAGATTTCGACGAATTGACAGGTCCTGCTCAAAACTTACTTTTTCCTACTACCGCCCGCAAAGGAATAATGCTCGCCGTGTTTAAAGTTAAATTTTAAGCACTAGTTCGTAAAATATATTCCTTACGCGCTAGTGCGTAGAGTAACGTCAATAAGGCTGAAAAAATTATGAGTCTGGACATGCAAAAATATACCTATTTTCGTCGAATTCTCCTAGTTTAGAGAATAGTACTGGCCAGAAAATTTGTATCGAATCAGACTCAGCAAACTTTTAACTTCCAATTCCCACCTCAATCCAATTTCGGAAAAGCCGTATTGTTTTGTATTTTCTGTCTGCATAACGTGTGTTTTTGGCAAATTTCGATGTTATCCTAGCCCTCGACAATAGCGGCCGGCGGTCGCCATGGCAACTGTGGTAATATATTTTGGCCGGTTGAAAAAAAATTCGCTTGCAACTTGTGTGTAAATAAACTTTTTTGAATCATGAATCATGAAACACTAGTAGTATTTTACCCTTATTGACGTAACTTTACGCCCTGCGTAAATAATTTTCTTTATGCTTTAGTGTATAAAATTAATCTATAAGCACTGTACAGCGAGAGTGAAGTTAGTACTTCTTGGGCGGTAGTAGAAAAACTGTTTTTCAACATGCTGATCCAGATACGTCTGAAAATGTTTGTACAACTTCAATAAATTAAATTAGTCGTGAACTATGGCAGAATTATTTCGTAAATGAGTATTTCTGAAAATATGTAATTTTTGTGTTTTTATAGTTTGGCTGATTATCTAATACTAAAAATTAATTTTTATTCAGCTGCATGCTAATAGTATTTGTTGTTGATTAATAACAAACAATAACAATTGAATTACTCAAATATGTATTTTCTTGTTCGCCCCCACAACGTATATAATGCAAAGAATACTATTACGTCTACTATGTTCCAATGTAAAAAACTAATTTTTTTTAAAAAGGGGTCTTTATTTTATCGAAAGATATTGAGTGTAAAAAAACCATATATTCAGTTGTCCCGGAAGTCGCCATTAGAGAAATAAATAATAATGTCCCGGAACACGTCAATACGACACTGTATGTTGTACAATTCACAAAAAAGTATACATAAAGGTGAATATGAGCTAATTGTGAGAGAAAACCAAATGTATACACATTTCTGCAAGGAAATTTGTAGGGCACAATATGACCGAGAACAAATGATGACAATTTGAATATTTAAATATTTATTTTCATATTTGCCCCTCCAACGTATATAATGCAAGAAATACTATCATGTCCACTATGTTCTAATTTAAAAAGCTGATTTTTTTTAGAAGTGTGGTCTCTATTTTATCGAAAGATATTGAGTCAAAATAGGTCTTTTATTTGTAAATGCATGATCCCATATATTTAGTTGTCCCGGAAGTCGCCATTAGAGGAACAACAACCAAAAAGATACTTCTTTGAAATTCTAGTTTATTGTACTATACATATTTGAGAAAATTACTGTTTATGTTCAGAAAACAATATATGTAAGATCCTAGCAATTTGAAATAAGTATGTACACGAGCTTTAAAATATTATCTTGAATTTTCTATTAATGCCCCGGAACACGTCAATACATCACTGTACATTGCAAAAACGTATACATGAAGGTGAATATGCGCTAATTGTGAAGGAAAACCAAATGTATACCCATTTCTGTAAAAAAATGTATAGGGTGAAAAATAACCCAGAAGTCGTCGCTTGACATATATATATACATATATATATATATATATATATATATATATATATATATATATATATATAAACAAGTTTAAAGTTTCTTTGCCTAATTGGCCACTATCGTGTATGTAACTTAAGAGATATAGAATTAAATTTTCTGAATTATGAAGTTAACTTAGATAATTTAACATAGGATTATAAAGATGAATAAACGTAAAAGACTGAACCATAGGCGGGATTCGAACCCACATTTCTGGATTTCTAGTCCAGGGTGTTTACCAATTACACCACTTCGGTCCTGTTAGATTTTTATATTTTTGTAAATATAAACCTCTGAAAGGATAGTAGATCATTGATGAACACAATGCGATTCGATGCCCTACCATAGATCAACTATTCACGCACATTCATCTGAAGTTCAGTCGTTTTTTGAAGTAAGGATTGTAGGTTAGTACTGCTATGGTTGGCAGTTACTTGACAGTTCTTATTCAAATGACAGCATCCCGGTTCTTATATATTTCAATAGAACTGACTGAGAATTGTTCTGGTTAATTATAAACAAGTTTAAAGTTTCTTTGCCTAATTGGCCACTATCGTGTATGTAACTTAAGAGATATAGAATTAAATTTTCTGAATTATGAAGTCAACTTAGATAATTTAACATAGGATTATAAAGATGAGTAAACGTAAAAGACTGAACCATAGGCGGGATTCGAACCCACATTTCTGGATTTCTAGTCCAGGGTGTTTACCAATTACACCACTTCGGTCCTGTTAGATTTTTATATTTTTGTAAATATAAACCTCTGAAAGGATAGTAGATCATTGATGAACACAATGCGATTCGATGCCCTACCATAGATCAACTATTCACGCACATTCATCTGAAGTTCAGTCGTTTTTTGAAGTAAGGATTGTAGGTTAGTACTGCTATGGTTGGCAGTTACTTGACAGTTCTTATTCAAATGACAGCATCCCGGTTCTTATATATTTCAATAGAACTGACTGAGAATTGTTCTGGTTAATTATAAACAAGTTTAAAGTTTCTTTGCCTAATTGGCCACTATCGTGTATGTAACTTAAGAGATATAGAATTAAATTTTCTAAATTATGAAGTTAACTTAGATAATTTAACATAGGATTATAAAGATGAATAAACGTAAAAGACTGAACCATAGGCGGGATTCGAACCCACATTTCTGGATTTCTAGTCCCGGGTGTTTACCAATTACACCACTTCGGTCCTGTTAGATTTTTATATTTTTGTAAATATAAACCTCTGAAAGGATAGTAGATCATTGATGAACACAATGCGATTCGATGCCCTACCATAGATCAACTATTCACGCACATTCATCTGAAGTTCAGTCGTTTTTTGAAGTAAGGATTGTAGGTTAGTACTGCTATGGTTGGCAGTTACTTGACAGTTCTTATTCAAATGACAGCATCCCGGTTCTTATATATTTCAAATTATCTAAGTTAACTTCATAATTCAGAAAATTTAATTCTATATCTCTTAAGTTATATATATATATATATATATATATATATATATATATATATATATATATATATATATATATATACATATATATATATATATATATATATATATATATTTATTTAGTTTATTTTTCTTGGGAGTAGCGGCTTATTGAAACACGTAGATTATTTATACATCTTTACTAGATAACTAAATAAGTAATAAAACGGCAAAGAAAATATAAATGAAATAAATATATATATATATATATATATATATATATATATATATATATATATATATATATATATATATATATATATATATATATTCTTTTGTTGATATTCTTGAACCATTTGTATAATATTTGTATGTTTTCTTGGTATATTGGTTCGTATATATACTGATAATGAAATAAAAATTCTGTTTTGACGTTTCGACAATGATGTTTATTGCCTTTATCAAAATTGTTAATTGAATTAGTGTTTCCATGTAATTTAGAAAAAAATAGATGATTTCGATTAATGAAATGCGTCTGCAGCCGACTTGTGTTTTAAGATCCAATTAAAACTGCAGAAAACATTGGATCGGTTGTGTGTGAAAGAATAATGTATGGCTAACTATAATTTGAAATAGATTGAATTTGATTAAATACAAGACATTCCAAGATTGTAAAATTATAAATATCTAAGAATTATTGTATGAATTAGTTATTCTATGATAAGTATTTCAGATCTATCATAACTATTCAAGTTTAAGATAATTAAGTTTTAATTGGATCTTAAAACACAAGTCGTCTGCAGACGCATTTCATTAATCGAAATCATCTATTCTTTTCTAAATTACATGGAAACACTAATTCAATTAACAATTTTGATAAAGGCAATAAACATTGTCGAAACGTCAAAACAGAATTTTTATTTTATTATCAGTATATATACGAACCAATATACCAAGAAAACATACAAATATATATATATATATATATATATATATATATATATACATTCAAACCTGGTCGGGGCTGCTGCGAGCTCCAACGACATCGCAGCAGTCGCGCCAGAAAAAACCTAAAAGGTTTTATATATATATATATATATATATATATATATATATATATATATATATATATATATTTGTATGTTTTCTTGGTATATTGGTTCGTATATATACTGAAAATGAAATAAAAAATTTTATCTCATTTTCAGTATATATACGAACCAATATACCAAGAAAACATACAAATATTATAAATGGTTCAAGAATATCAATAAAAGAATATATTGTTATGATTTCATTTCATAAACAATAAAAATTTGAAAATAATAAATTACCGAACTTTGAAAATCAGAAAAGATCAAATAAAAGATATTTATATGGAATTAAAAACAATAGTAAAAGCTAAATAATAGTTAGGATATTAAAATTAACAATGTAAAACATAATAAACAACAATGTAATAGAATAAGAAGTGATAAACAAGAACTTCAGTGAAAGTGAAGAAACGTACTGTGTAACGAAGGCAGAAATCATAATTAAAGTGATTACAAAACTATCATGAGATAGTACAAAACATTGAATAATGTTATAGATATAAGTTAGGATTAGTAAATTTGAGTTATGTAATGTTAAAAGAATGTTATTGATATAATATGGTATGTATTAGATTTAAGAATAAGTAACTGTCAAGAAAACCATAAATATGGGAATAATCATATTAATAATAACCCAATCATAGGTTATATTATACCAAAGTGTGGGGAAAAATGTAGGCAATATTAATTTAAAAAGAAGGAATCACTATCAATTAAAATAAGTTGAAAATCTCCAATAATTCAAAAATTAAAGCATACTAAATTCTGATTGGTTGAGAGGAATTTCTAGTGTCAGTCTGGTAACAATGAGTACTTCTGTCAGTTTAACAACAATTAACTTGGCATTCTTGATAAGTAAAGTAAGCACCTGATAGGTTGTTTATGACATCAAGTAGTGTCGGTTTTGGAGGCCTATAAAAAGGTCTGAAAGTAAAGCCAAGTGCAGTTTGCATTAATATCCAAGTAGAGACTGTTCTTCTCTGGCAACTCACCAAAATTCTCTAACCTAAGTTTATAAAAAATAAACATCAGAGAACGCAAGTGTTCCAAACTTCGATAGGTTACAAGTAACCGAAGTTAATAAGTTTTATTAAAAGTCAACGAGTGTTCCAAGTATCTAAACCAAATAAAAGGTAGTAATAACCTCCAATTTATAAGAAGTATCCAACGATTGCCATTCTTCAACATAATTTCTATAAAGCATCGAAAAGTTTTATGTCTTATCTAAAAGAATAAAACAAAGTATTATCAACAGTTCCTGATCCTCAAGAAGAAGTAACCTAAATTAGTTACCTGTGATTATCGTGAAAAAGCATAGTGTTGTGTAAAAGGTGAATCAACGAAATTATAAAAGGAAGTAAATTGAAAATTGCCCACATTGTTAAACACACTTTTGGATATTATCTAAACGTAAGTTTGTTTATAATTTCTACATCATATTATCCGTATTATCTGTAAAGAAAAAGGAAGATTGTTGACTGTAACAATATAAACAAATATTAGTTGAAAAAGTGTCTTAAGGTTATGTCATAGATTTTGTAAACATAAAATTGAGTTGAACAAGATAATAAGAGTCATAGAAATTAAATATTGTGAAATCAAAGAGCATTGTGTTTAATTCCATATAAAATTATTATATAGATAAACTTCATAACTTCATAAACATTAATTTAAAGTTCAAATATAATCAAATTAAAAGATAAAAAGCTAGCCGGTAGAATCAAAATATAATTATTAATAAAATTCAAATAAAATAAAATCATAAGAAATTAATCTTAACAATTGTCACCACAACGTGGGGCAAAATAAAAAAGTAAGTAAAATGTTCTTAACAATTGGCGCCCAACGTGGGGCAAAATAGAAAAGTAAGTAATTAATCTTAACAATTGTCGCTCCAACGTGGGGCCATTTAAAAAAAAAGGAATAGAACCGCGTATCAAAATAATTTAAAGAACTAAATTAATTAATAAGAAAGTAAAAATGGAAGGAGATAGACAGAGTACTCCAGAATTGATAGGATTTGATCAAGAGGGTGAAATGATTAGTGCAGAAAGACCACCAATAATAGATAGTCAATCACAAATAATGAAATTGCTTGAAAGTTTAAATTTAAAAGCTAATGAAACAAATAAAAAAATTGAACAAGGTATGAGTGATATAAGAGATGAAATTAAGAGAGTGAATGATAAATTTGATAAAAGAACTGAGGAAATTATGAGAATAGTTGAAACTGAAAAAAAGGAAATAAGACAACATGTTGAAGAAAGTATAGATAATAAATTAGAAGAATATAATAGCTTTGTAAATAGAAAGTTTAATAATGTAGAGAAAGAGATAGATATTATGGAAAATAAAATGAATGATATGGGGAAGAATATTGAAGAGAATGTGAATGTGAATGTACAAAGTATGAAAGAAAATCAGGAAAAAATGATAAATGAACAGGATGAAAGAATAAAAAGAATTGAGAATAGATCCGAAGAGAGAATGAATATAGAATACAGAAATGTAGGTCATGAGAATACAATAAAGTTTAATGGAAACATAAAATTATTACATCCATGCATTTTTGTTAAAGATTTAAAAAATGAAATACAGTATGAAAGGAATATAGAGAGAATGAAAAAATTAATAAGAGAACGATTGGTTGATGAACCATTGTTGTGGTTCAATTGCAAAGAAAGGGAATTAAATAGTTTAGATGAGTTTATAGATGAATTTTTAAATAATTTTTGGGGTGAAAATGAGCAATCGAAATGTCGAGAAAGGTTATATTTTAGGAAGTATATAGAAGGGACTAGAAAAAGCATGAGTGCTTATGCACTTAGCCTATATAATGAAGCGCAATATTTAGAACCTAAAATGAGAGAGGAAGAGATAGTTTTATACATTTCAAGACAGTATCGAAGTCAAATATCTGAGTCAATAGCCATTGCAAATATTAAAAACATGAATCAACTACTATCATACTTAAACCGAATTGATAATAAGAATAACATAGGAACTAGGCAACAAAATGGATATAAGGATAACAGGAACAATTATAGGGGAAATCAAAATTATAATAATAGATTCCAAAATAATGATTATCAAAACAATTTTAGAAATAGGGATAATACAAACCAAAATTATTATAATAGGGAAAATAGATATAATGGAAATAATGCTAATCAAAATAGAAATAGATATAGGGATTATAGAAGTCAAAATAATAATAATAATAGAAATAATAGTAGAAATGAAAATAATCAAAGGGAAATAAACTGTAGTAGGATTGAAAGTAATATGGAAAGGGAAGACTCTTCAAGTCAAAATAATCAACAAAATCAGGATTTTTAAGAAAGCACGAATACCATGTTAATGTATTATATGAACATCAGAGGGAATACATTGACTACGAACAGCAAAGGGAAGAAAATGAAAGTATAGGTTTAATTAAATTAAAAGGTTTTTTAAAAGGGAAAGAAGTAGAAATTATGTGTGATACAGGATCAGAACTATCATTAATAAGGGAAGAACTATTGTCTGAAGTAAAATTAACAAATCAATTGAAAATACCAAAAGTAGAATTAGTAAATATTAGTGGAAAGAAAATTACTGAAGTATCAAAAATGATTACTGAGCATGTTATAATAGGGAAGTCAAGTCTAGAGATGCAATTATTTGTAGTGCCGAATATGAAATTGGATATTGTTATGGGAACTGATGAATTAGAAAAGCATGGAATTATTATAGATTACGAGGAAAAGGAAATAAAGTTGTTAGATGAAATTATAAAGATAGCGAAAGGGGAAAATGAAAATATTGACAGACCAAATGAAGGTTGCAATATAATAAATGCGGTCGAAAGAAAAGACTCAAGCAGAAATTTAAATGAAATAATCTCGCAGATGAAAATATCCGAGAAGTATAGGGGAATAATATCAGAAATAATTTCACAACATAAAGGTTTAAATAATTGATGAAACTCGTATAGCTAGTAATTATATTCATAAATTCCAAGTCAAAGAAATTGAAAATTTTAAATCCAAGAACTATCCAATTCCATACAAGTACATAGAAGATGTTAGGAAAAAAATCGGTGAAATGCTAGAACAAGACATAATAGAAAGAAGTAAAACAAAATATATAAACCCTATTGTTATAACAAAAAAGTCAAATGGTGATATTAGGTTATGTTTAGATGCTCGAACATTGAATAGATTGTCAGTACCACAATATGAAGCTCCTAAAAATATAGAGTCAATTTTTGGTAGAATAATAAAGGCACAAGTTTTTAGTAAAGTTGATTTAAGACATAGTTTCTGGTTGATTCCTTTACATGAAAGTTGTAGAGATTACACTGGTTTTATGATAGATGGAGAAGTGTATCGTTTTAAAGTTACGCCTTTTGGTATTCAAAGTGCATGCAGTGCGTTAGTTAGAAGTATGAATCAAATATTAAATAGATTTGAAATTTTTGTAGTTCATTATATCGATGACATATTAATATTTTCTAGAACAGTAGAAGAACATAAAGATCACATAAAATTAGTTTTGAGCGAATTAGATATAGCAGGTTTAAAAATAAATATTGAGAAATGTGAATTCTATAAAACAGAAATTAAATTTTTGGGTTATAAATTAACGAGGGAAGGTTTAGAAATGGATGAAGATAGATTAGATGTAATTAAAAATTTCAAAAGACCCACTAATCTTAAAACTTTGAGGGGATTCTTAGGTCTAATAAATTATTTCAAAAGGCTCATTCCTGATTTAAGTCAGAAGGAGATTCCATTAGTAGAATTACTCAAGAAAGGGGTAACTAATAATAAAAAGAATATATGTGGAAAATTATGTTTTGCTTTTGAAGGTCCATATGTAGTCATGAATGAAAATGCTGAAAATAGTTATGAATTAATGAATCCTGAAAATGGAAAGATAAGGGGAATATTTAATATTGATCAAATATACAAGTATAATTATTAATAAATTTAGTTCATGAAAATAAAATCAAAAGATAAATAAATTTTAAATATTAATGTGATTAATATGTTAAAATTGATTTAGGGGAATTTGCTATGATTTCATTTCATAAACAATAAAAATTTAAAAATAATAAATTACCGAACTTTGAAAATCAGAAAAGATCAAATAAAAGATATTTATATGGAATTAAAAACAATAGTAAAAGCTAAATAATAGTTAGGATATTAAAATTAACAATGTAAAACATAATAAACAACAATGTAATAGAATAAGAAGTGATAAACAAGAACTTCAGTGAAAGTGAAGAAACGTACTGTGTAACGAAGGCAGAAATGATAATTAAAGTGATTACAAAACTATCATGAGATAGTACAAAACATTGAATAATGTTATAGATATAAGTTAGGATTAGTAAATTTGAGTTATGTAATGTTAAAAGAATGTTATTGATATAATATGGTATGTATTAGATTTAAGAATAAGTAACTGTCAAGAAAACCATAAATATGGGAATAATCATATTAATAATAACCCAATCATAGGTTATATTATACCAAAGTGTGGGGAAAAATGTAGGCAATATTAATTTAAAAAGAAGGAATCACTATCAATTAAAATAAGTTGAAAATCTCCAATAATTCAAAAATTAAAGCATACCAAATTCTGATTGGTTGAGAGGAATTTCTAGTGTCAGTCTGGTAACAATGAGTACTTCTGTCAGTTTAACAACAATTAACTTGGCATTCTTGATAAGTAAAGTAAGCACCTGATAGGTTGTTTATGACATCAAGTAGCGTCGGTTTTGGAGGCCTATAAAAAGGTCTGAAAGTAAAGCCAAGTGCAGTTTGCATTAATATCCAAGTAGAGACTGTTCTTCTCTGGCAACTCACCAAAATTTTCTAACCTAAGTTTATAAAAAATAAACATCAGAGAACGCAAGTGTTCCAAACTTCGATAGGTTACAAGTAACCGAAGTTAATAAGTTTTATTAAAAGTCAACGAGTGTTCCAAGTATCTAAACCAAATAAAAGGTAGTAATAACCTCCAATTTATAAGAAGTATCCAACGATTGCCATTCTTCAACATAATTTCAATAAAGCATCGAAAAGTTTTATGTCTTATCTAAAAGAATAAAACAAAGTATTATCAACAGTTCCTGATCCTCAAGAAGAAGTAACCTAAATTAGTTACCTGTGATTATCGTGAAAAAGCATAGTGTTGTGTAAAAGGTGAATCAACGAAATTATAAAAGGAAGTAAATTGAAAATTGCCCACATTGTTAAACACACTTTTGGATATTATCTAAACGTAAGTTTGTTTATAATTTCTACATCATATTATCCGTATTATCTGTAAAGAAAAAGGAAGATTGTTGACTGTAACAATATAAACAAATATTAGTTGAAAAAGTGTCTTAAGGTTATGTCATAGATTTTGTAAACATAAAATTGAGTTGAACAAGATAATAAGAGTCATAGAAATTAAATATTGTGAAATCAAAGAGCATTGTGTTTAATTCCATATAAAATTATTCTATAGATAAACTTCAAAACTTCATAAACATTAATTTAAAGTTCAAATATAATCAAATTAAAAGATAAAAAGCTAGCCGGTAGAATCAAAATATAATTATTAATAAAATTCAAATAAAATAAAATCATAAGAAATTAATCTTAACAATTGTCACCACAACGTGGGGCAAAATAAAAAAGTAAGTAAAATTTTCTTTTACATACGAAACCCATACATTGACTACTTGCAGATGATATGGGACCCGGCTGCTATATGAGGTCCGTATATGGGCTCCATATCGCCCTGCCATTCTAAATCATGTGTTTCGTCAAAACACTGTACCAGACAAAATTTCATGAGGGCCCCACATATTCGTAATTTGTGTGATTTTGTATTCTTTAATTCAGCCGTGCGCCGTAACAACTGGTGCGCTGCATCTGAGAGCGTATATTATCGTATATTTTATATTTATTCCAACGATGATAAAAGGCCCATAAATCGTTCAACACTGTACTAGTTTTCGCCTCTTTAGAAATGTTTCCAACAGAAAGCACATACTGGCGTGAATTGTCATTTACTTTATTATTAAAAGCGTACCGATAGTGAAATAGAAATTGTCATAAATATTTCCTCATTTGATAGTTAAATAGTTTTTTACCATTAATGGTGTAGAACGAGTGATGTAACAAATCTCCAATTCTCAAATCAATTTGTAATTGAATACACATAAGAACAATGTAGTGAAACTCTTACCTACACTTCTTTCAGTATAAAAGTGGCTTGCGAATTACAACGAGTTAACAACAGTGGTTTTGTAATAGATTTCGCCCAGAAGAAAGGGTTGAGGTTGTTAATGAATATATAATTAATAGGGAACAAGATCAGTCAATACTAAACGACATTTCGCCTTCAGATAACTCAGTGACAAATAATGCTGAAACGAGTATGTCAGAAAATAATCCAATTTCTAAAAAAGTACGTATGTACAATTTGAACTTAAAATCAAACTTTATAGATTATCTTGCTTAGTGACAGTAGTTCGGAATATGTACCTGACAGTCCAAGCATGTCTGATGTATCAATTTCTGTAAGTGATAAGTTTGTTCCATTTGATTTATACAATGCAAGTTTGAGGTGTTCCTTCCATACTAACTTCTTTGAGATCAAATGTTTGAAAATATCGTGGAATAGGTCGATTTTAATGTTTTAAATGGGTGTTTTTGATTCAAATATTTTATTCCAAAATCACCTCCGCGCGGGGTAGCTATCCCCTTCAAAATGCAACTAGGCTCGAGTGATAGCTTATTTTATAGGAAATTTCATTTTCTATAGAGCAGTTTGGTGAAATCAATCAGTTTTTGTGTAAAGTAAGTCTAAAATCTGTGAGATTTCAAGTGCCCCCCTTTCTAAAACCTGTATTGTAGAATATTTGAGAGATTCCTTGATTTTTATTTTTGATGAGGGATAGTCCTGTTAAGAAATATGTTATCCCAGATTCTAACCCTTGTGCGGGGTAGCTACCCTCTTGACATGAGTCGACTGATAGCTCATTTGATAGGGATTTCTTTTGTCTATTCAATGATTCATAGAATTTTGAATTTGCTCCAAATGTTTTTAAAGGGGGTAGATACTCCGCTCAGAGATTGGTATCTAGGGTGAAATTTTTACACTAAAATTGTGCTTCATCAAAAATAAAATTGGTGTGGCTGAGAATTACCTCATACCACGAAAGAGTTAGTACGGGGTTACACTTAAAATCGAACAGATTTTAGACTTACATTTCTCAAAAGCTATTGAGCAAATCTAAATTTCTAAAAAATCGATGGTGGAAGCCGTTACTCTATGGTAATTTATCATTTTGATTATATGAAAGAATAACTATTTGGTTTTTATACCACTTTTATTAATAATAACGTGAAAACGTAACTATAGTTTCAACACCGAAGTGCCATTATCAAACAATTAGAAAATTATGAAGAAACCGATGAAACAGTTCAAGTATAAATAGAGTAGAGTAAAGTAGGGTTGATCCTAGGAGAGTACAGTATTACATAGTAAACATAGCAACAATTTGTGTATCAGTGTGATTATAATTTAATATTCTGTAACGAAGCTTAAAATTTTGAAATATCATTTAATTTAGATCAGGCAGTAAATACGGATATTATATGTAACCTCAGTTTGAACAGTTCATTATTCCAATAGATATGCGTGAGCTCCGAATGTATTTTCCGTGATTGTCACTTTTTTTCCGTTTTGGAAAAGAAGTTTTTGTGTTTCCGTTCCGAAGAAGATATTTTGAGTTTTCCGTTTTGAAGAAGCAGTTTCAGTTTCCCGTTCCGAAGAAGAAGTGCAGTTTTCCATTCTGCAGAATTTTCATTTTATGTTCCAAGTAAGATATTGCTATTCCGCGAAGTTCCCGACGAAGGAAATCGAAGTTTTAACGTCAGGTTAGGGTATCTTACCTTCGTATTAGATTTTTTTTTCTCGTATGAATTCTCAGATGAGAATTGAAAAATGAAAGAATCATATTCTTCCATTTTTAACCGAACTTAGGGGGGATTTAACGAAGCTTAAAATTTTGAAATATCATTTAATTTAGATCAGGCAATAAATACGGATATTACATGTAATCTCAGTTTGAACAGTTCATTATTTCAATAGATATGCGTGAACTCCGAATGGGTATTCCGTGATTGTCACTTTTCTAAATTTCCGCAATTTTGAATAAGTGTAATTATTCAAATAAATGAATCGAATTCATGTCCGTTTAAAAATTGCATTCATTCCGATAAAATATGTTGCAAAAACAGGGGTCTGGCAAGTTAACGCATCAAACTTTGAACAGCCTTATGTATAAAAAGGGCGAACAATCAAAAAACTCCAATAACACTTGTTTATTGTGCCGGGAGGAACTAATGGAGCATCATGTGCTCGAATTTTAGATCTGAAAAGTAGCGTCACTTTTAAGCATTGTTCGGGACATAAGTAAAAAACTCTCGGCACAAAATAAGCAATTGGTGGAGCGGACTTGACCAGAACCTCGGAAAACATATAAAAGCAGTGACCGATGAAAGATCGCTCTATTTTGTGACTCTCTCTTTTGTGCCCTCTTTTGTGATTTTGATTTTCAATCATTACAGTTGCTCTTTGGTGATTTTGACTTTCAAATAGTACCTACCGTTGAAGTGAGATTAACATAAGAATCAGAGTGAATTAATTATCCGAGTTCAAGTTAGATTTAAACTGTGAATTAACAATAGTGTTCCGTTTAAGTGAATTGTTATATAAGGTAAATGATAGCTGAATAATTTATATTTTTGAGCATTACGATATATTGATTTCCGTAGTTTATGATTATTATTGTGATTGGTATTCTTTTGGAAGATATTTGAGATCCGTTGCTTTCGGTAATTCAAATTGTTATATTTGAGTTTATCCCGTCATAGGTCGAACCTGGCACGATTTGAATTCGCATTTGAATTGAAAATTCAAGTAATTGTATGATGTGTACAGAGTGTGTATGTTTGAACGACAGAGGCGTGTTTGGGTATATTTGTGCACGCTGTGATCTACCAGAAGTATAAGTATATCCTAGACGACCAAACCGCCAACGACTTGTGCACGCTGTGATCTACCGGAAGTAGGAGTTGGGGTGATTTTGTGATTGAGAATCGTAATAATCCCTTATTCGTATGAGAAGTCTTCGGCCGTGGATGTAGGGGTTATTGCAGATACGACAGTTAGGGTTTGTGCACGCTGTGATCTACCGGAAGTGTAAGCCCCAATTGTCCAGATTCTGAATCTCTAAAATGTACGAAATCTAACACTGTCATACAATTACCGGGAACCCCGTTGATGGCTAATACCAGGGTGGGTGTTATGACAGAATAAAGTCACTTAGAGTAATTAACCGAAAATATCGTGAAATCTGATATCGTACGAGCGGAAAACTAGTGCAAGACAATAATTTCCGAACCGACCGAATTTTACAACCGTTTAATATATCGTAGTGTGTTTTGAACATTTCACGTATTATTGCTATCTAAATGATCTACCGTACACCGCTTATTACTCTAGGACCTGTGATTTGTATTTTCCGCAAATGACAATTGTGAATCATTTACCAACCGATTCCGTACCGTTGAATTGAATTTAAATACCGAACATATCGTAAAGTAGATATGTTGAAACAGTTTTCATATACCGTTTGAGCTTCATTACATTTTCCGTCTGGGTGAATAATTTTTGTGAATAATACCGTTCAATTGCATTTATATTGATTATTCTGAAAGTGTACTTGTTATAATTATTATATATTTTAATATTTGGAATTCCCGTTTTATTAAATTATTTCTGCTCTATCTTCAAACGAGCTAAGTTTTAACCAGGTATCAATTGTAATTGAAGCCAACAATTTTGATACTGTTTTCTGCCCAATGGGCCCTGGTTTTACTTCACTGTAACTACCCTAGGGACAAGGCTATCTATAGAAAGCATAGTGACAGGCCTTGTGGAGAAGACCCTAGCAGAAGTCACCTAAAAGGAGTAAACCTTTAGAAAAATCTGGCGCCTGAGGATTTGAAATAAGCAGTTTACCGAAAAGTCGCAAGGTACTCGTCATAATTCTTAGAATAATTTAAAGAACGGTTTGAAAGACAGTACAGTATTACATAGTAAACAAGGTAACAATTTGTGAATTAGTGTGATTTGAATTTAATATTCTAAGAATTATTTTAAGAGCGGTTTGAAAGACACATGAAAAGATCACTTTGATATAGGTCTAACTGATCATTGAGGATATTTTTAATATAATTTTTGACACCTTTATAAATCTCTATTGATTCTAATGTATTCAATTCAAAACCTCTGGTTTGGTTATGTAAAATGCTTAGGCTATCTAAATTAGGGAAATTATGACCAGTTTGTAAAAAATGATTAGCAAAGGTTGAGTCAGTTTTGTTGAGTCTAAACGAGCGAAAATGCTACATGCATCATCAGATGATGTACTTGCCTCCTTATAAGGCACATCCAGACAATTGAATTCCTTTCTATCATTTATCAACCAACTTCACCCGAAAATTGAATTCACGTTAGAAACAGAAGAAGATAGAACAATAAACTTTTTGAATTTAACACTAATACGTGACCATAATAAAACAAACTTCAATATCTACAGGAAACCCACTTGTACAGACATCACTATTCCGAACTCATCGTTTAGCCCTCGTGGCCATAAATTAGCAGCATATCACTCAATGATCCATAGAGCATTGTCGATATCATTGTCAATAGAATACCTCACTATTGAGTTGAACACGATCAAACGAATAGCCATCATTAATGGTTTTCCGGTAGATCAAATAATGAAACTAATAAATCGCAAACAACAACAATTAACTTTCTATAAAATCTATCCGCGTATAAAACACATAGATGCTACCACTGAATTCATCTCTTTGACATATTTTGGTACAGTAAGCGAACATATTGCTAACATTTTATAACGCCATAATTTCAAAATCAGTTTCAAAACTCAAAATTAACTTTGCCATCTTATAAACAACGCCGACATAACCAATAAATATAGAAAACCCGGAGTTTATAAGATGATTTGCCCAGACTGTGATGACTTTTATATAGGTAGAACTTGTCGTAATTTCAAATTGAAATACGAAGAACATTTTCGCCCTTATAGACTCAGCAAAACAGACTCAACCTTTGCTAATCATTTTTCACAAACTGGTCATAATTTCCCTAATTCAGATAGCCAAACCAGAGGTTTCAAATAGAATACATTAGAATCAATAGAGATTTATAAGGGTGACAAAAATTCTAATATCCGCAATGATCAGTTAGACCAAAATCAAAGTGATCTTTTCATGTGTCTTTCAAACCGCTCCTAAAATAATTCTTAGAATATTAAATTATAATCACACTAATTCACAAATTGTTACTTTGTTTACTATGTAATATTGTACTGTCTTTCAAACCGCTCTTTAAATAAATCTTAGAAAAGCATACGTTAAAGTGCGAATGAAATGATTCGCATGCATTTGTTGTTTCGCAATTCCAAATATTGTCTGTTGCCCATATCTGTTGTGAATATTTTGCGTCGTTATACATGTAATTTGTCTTCAAATAACCGTCAAATCTTTCCAATTGTGACAAATAACCAACGTGCGGTTCCATGATACGAAAGGTTTTTTGTACCTCGTCTGGACTTGAAAAGATATGCCAAATGTCCATCTGAGCCACAGTCCAATTACAGATTGGTTATTCTTGTATTCTCGAACGAGACCAAATTGATGAATTTTCCTGAACCACGCCTGGGTGAGGTGGAATAAACAGCCATGGTTTATCAACCCAGGCCAACGTGATCTCAACTGATCTTGAATTGCCTATTCAAAATCTACAATAACCTTGTATGGGAAAAATATCCACGGATATTCCCAACATTTATCAATTATTGATTGAAATTAAATGTCGTAAGTTGTTTTTGACAAACAAAACAACAGCGGTATTTATTGTTGTTTTTCACTCCATGAATGATGGAAACATGCTGGAAATGTTGGACACAATACTCAAATGTGCCGTCCATATAGATCGTTGGAATCACTTGGAATGGCTGGAAATTCGGATCTTCTTGTGTGAATGATTCGACGGGGACATTGCAACTTATATATACATACCTCCTACGTTGGCCTGCATTAATAGCACGGTCTTTTCTAGATCTATAGTTAGCGATCACACGTAACCCTTTCCATTTTGCACTCAACTTAGATAACATGGTTGAAAATTAGAATAGATAAATTAAAATTGAATCTGAATAAAATAAAAAAATGTTGACGGAAAATTGAGAAAATAAGTCCAAATAGTAATTGATTGCATAACATATCATGATGATAGGCTTTTTTTGAACAAATTATTTGTCTATAATTACCTAAATAACCCCCCAAAAAAACACAAAAGAATCTATCAGCCGCACCATGTCTATGCTTATATTGAATATCAATGTATCAATATCAATTTTTTTTTCTAACTTGAACTCATAAGTTAGAAAAAAAAATTCAAAAAAGGATGAGATCCTCTTTTTTTTATTATTTGATGAATTAAAAAAAAATGTATTTGCAAAAAAAAGTGCATTTTAATTTTGTTTTGATCACATGAAAGAGCAGGGGTGCAGGTATACGGCAGGAAACTCGCGCGCTGGTCGTATACCGACCCCGCGCTAGTGGTATAAAAAGGGGATTATTTTTAATGAGCTGCGCGCTAGTCGTAGATGCCCTATAAATAGAGTAGAGTAAAGTAGGGTTGAGATTAAGGGATCAAAGGGAATTCCAAAAACAAGTAGATCCTAGGAAAGTACAGTATTACATAGTAAACATAGCAACAATTTGTGAATTAGTGTGATTATAATTAAATATTCTAAGAATTATTTAAAGAGCGGTTGAAAGACAGTACAGAATTACATAGTAAACAAGGTAACAATTTGTGAATTAGTGTGATTATAATTTAATATTCTAAGAATTATTTTAAGAGCGGTTTGAAAGACACATGAAAAGATCACTTTGATATAGGTCTAACTGATCATTGAGGATATTTTTATTAGAATTTTTGATACCTGTATGAAATTCTATTGATTCTGATGTACTGAATTTAAAACCTCTGGTTTGGTTATGTAAAATGATTAGGCTATCTAAATTAGGGAAATTATGACCAGTTTGTAAAAAATGATTAGCAAAGGTTGAGTCTGTTTTGTTGAGTCTATACGAGCAAAAATGTTCTTCGTATCTTAATTTGAAATTACGACAAGTTTTACCTATATGAAAATCATCACAGTCAGGGCGAATCATCTTATAAACTCCAGGTTTCCTATATTTATCGGCTATGTCTGCGGCGTTGTATATAAGATGGCAAAGTTTATTTTGAGGTTTGAAACTGATTTTAAAATTATGGCGTGATAAAATGTTAGCAATATGTTCGCTTACTGTACCGAAATATGTCAAAGAGATGAATTTGGTGGTAACAGCTATGTGTTTTATACGCGGATAAATTTTATAGGAAGTTAATTGTTGTTGTTTGCGATTTATTAGTTCAATTATTTGATCTACCGGAAAACCATTATTGATAACTATTCGTTTGATCGTGTTCAACTCAATAGAGGGGTGTTCTATTGGGAATGATATCGAAAATGCTCTATGGATCATTGAGTGATATGCTGCTAATCTATGGCTACGAGGAGTAAACGATGAGTTCGGAATAGCGATGTCTGTACAAGTGGGTTTCCTGTAGATATTGAAGTTTATTTTATTATGGTCACGTATTAGTGTTAAATCCAAAAAGTTTATTGTTCTATCTTTTTCTGTTCCTAACGTGAATTCAATTTCTGGGTGAAGTTGGTTAATAAATGATACAAAGGAATTTAATTGTCTGGATGTGCCTTTGAAGAAGGCAACTACATTATCTGATGATGCATGTAGCATTTCCGCTCGTTTAGACTCAACAAAACTGACTCAACCTTTGCTAATAATTTTTTTACAAACTGGTCATAATTTCCCTAATTTAGATAGCTCAAGCATTTCACATAACCAAGCCAGAGGTTTTAAATTGAATACATTAGAATCAATAGAGATTTATAAAGGTGTCAAAAATTCCATTAAAAATATCCTCAATGATCATTTAGACCTATGGCAAAGTGATCTTTGCATGTGTCTTTCAAACCGCTCTTAAAATAATTCTTAGAATATTAAATTATGATCACACTAATTCACTAATTGTTACCTTGCTTACTATGTAATACTGTACTGTCTTTCAAATCGCTCTTTAAATAATTCTTAGAATATTAAATTATAATCACACTAATTCACAAATTGTTGCTATGTTTACTATGTAATATTGTACTTTCCTATGATCTACCGGTTTTTGGAATTTCCGTTGATCCCTTAATCTCAACCCTACTTTATTCTACTCTATTTATACTTGAACTGTTTCATTGATTTCTTCATAATTTTCTAATTGTTTGATAATGGCACTTCGGTGTTGAAACTATGAAACTATAGTTACGTTTTCACGTTATTATTAATAAAAGTGGTATAAAAACAAAGTAGTTATTCTTTCATATAATTAAATTTCTAAGCCGTTGAATAGAGAATAAAAATGTCCATCAAATGAGCCATAGTCGACCCCCTATTATAACAAAGACTGGTTGAAAATAAAAGTTTTTATACAAAATAATTATTCAAAAAAGTTACCGAAATATTAGACGTTTCTGTTGTTTACTAAAGTAAGTATATGAATAATGTTGAGAAAAATGAGTTTTTTAGTTCAGTTAAAAAATTCCATATTAGTTCAGAAATTTTTCTAAAAACATTCTTTTAAAAAGATTTTACATCCAAAAAATTTGTTCGAATTTCATGTTTTCATTTTGTTTGTTTCATAGAAATAAAGCTATATTGTCAGAATTTTTGTTTTGTAATTACCATTTCTTTGATCCTAGAAATTATAGATTTGCGTAATCTGCCTTATTTCGTTGTATTGAGTCGTTTAATCATGTGAATGATAAAAACTCTTCCATAAAACACTCATAAGCTAGGTGGCAACATTGCAAAGTCTAGTATCCACCGCAACATGAAACTAATATACATTTTGGGGCTCACATAGTCGATAAAATGTACAGAAAATATACATGAACGGTTCACTAAGTATTGCGATTTGAAAGGGACTATTATATATGTCATAGTGAAATCTCTGGAAAAGTTTTGTAACTAATCCACAGTGACTACATCACTACATAACAGGTTTCTTCAAATATACTTTAATCTAAACTAATATATTTCGTCTCTTTCTGGTGGGCTCCAGAAGTATGCATATTAGAGGGGCTCTCAATGTACAGGTGGATGTATATATATATATATATATATATATATATATATATATATATATATATATATATATATATATATATATATATATATATATATATATATATATATATATATATATATATATATATATATATATACATTCAAACCTGGTCGGGGCTGCTGCGAGCTCCGACGACATCGCAGCAGTCGCGCCAGAAAAAACCTAAAAGATTTTATATATATATATATATATATACTGAAAATGAAATAAAAAATTTTATCTCATTTTCAGTATATATACGAACCAATATACCAAGAAAACATACAAATATTACAAATGGTTCAAGAATATCAATAAAAGAATATATATATATATATATATATATATATATATATATATATATATATATATATATATATATATATATATATATATGTATGTATGTATGCTTTTTCGGTATATTGGTTCGTATATATACTGAAAATAAAATAAAAATTCTGTTTGACGTTTCGACAATGTTTATTGTCTTTATCAAAATTGTGAATTAGTGTTTCCATGTAATTTAGAAATAATTGATGATTTCGATTAATGAAATGCGTCTGCAGCCGACTTGTGTTTTAAGATCCAATTAAAACTGCAGAAAACATTGGATCGGTTGTGTGTGAAAGAGTAATGTATGGCTAATTACAATTTGAAATGGATTGAATTTGATTAAATACAAGACATTATAAGATTGTACAATTATAAATATCTATGATTATTGTATAAATTAGTTGTTCTATGATGAACAGCTACATCTATCATAATCAACTATTCAAGTTTAAGATAATTCTATGGAATTTAACCTCAAAATTGTTACCCATAGTGTCATAGTTAAATAATAAGTTATCCTTTTTAGGTTGATTTTTAAATAGACAAGTGGAAAGTGGCACTTCAAACTAATAACATTTTGTTAAGTTTGAATTAGATTATTGTAAAGTTTCGAAAGATTGGAATCAATTTTGTCATTTACACAATTGTACTTCTTAATTTGAATACATTCCAATATCAAACGTTTGTTGTCGTTTGTTTCAATATTTGAAACTTTGTATTGTTGTAGTCGAATGTATGGTTAGTGTCTTTTACATGTTTATTGAGCGCAGTTGATGAATTTTTGGTATATTTGTGTCCATTCAATCTTTTTTAGAGGTATTGTGAAGATTGGCCAATGTATACCTTTTCGCAATCTTTTCAAGGGATGTAATAAACAGTATGGGTTATTTTTTTGAAAGGTACGCTGCTTTTCAATTTAGCAAAGAGACTTTTTTGATTTAAATAACTCTTATGACATATATGTAGGTTATAAGGTTTCCTATATTACAATTTTTTTCTGAAAGACCATTAATATATGGTAGTGATATGTAATGCTTATCATTTGATTTCTCATTATTGGTATTGATTTCACCAGATGAGTTATAAAATTTATCAATTTTGTCTTTAGTTATGGAATTGACTAAATCAATGGGATAACCATTTTTTATTAAAGTTTCTTTTGTTTTTGTAATAGACATAGTTCTCAGTTCAGGAGAACTTAGTCGAATAGCTCTATCTATTAGATTTATAATAACATTTTTCTTATATTTTTTAGGTATATTAGAATTGAAATTAGTATACCTTCCTGACCAAGTAGGTTTGGTATACCATTTTTTAGAATTTTGTTATCATTTTATTTTCTTACTAAAGTTAAATCTAAAATATTTATTTCACTATTATTTCCTATTTCGATCGTGAATTGCAACTTATGGTGAAAGGAATTGAAAGAATTCAAAAATTCATTACATTTGTTTTTCTGGGATTGCAGCAATACAATCATCAAACAAACAAACGTTTGATATTGGAATCTATTCAAATTAAAAAGAACAATTGTGTAAATGACAAAATAGATTCCAGTCTTTCGAAACTTTACAATAATCTAATTAAAACTTAACAAAATTTTATTAGTTTGAAGTGCCACTTTCCACTTGTCTATTTGAAATTCGACCTAAAAAAGATAATACTTCAGAAGTTGGAGAATAAAACTCAAATTTTACACAAAACTTTTAACATTTAATTTAAAAATGCTGACAAATTGTTTCACCACACTGTGGCATTATCAAAGCGAGGAGTTATCAACTAAAGCTAAATCTAAAAGTATGTCCTTAAATATCAGGGATCAGAATGTGGTGCAAATTGAGGGATGGGGGTGGATAATGGTGGGAGTGTGTTCACAAAATTGTTAACAAGCGGTGAATTATATGTGTCGATTTGATCATTTAATATTACATTATTATTGTTTTTTGCGTGTTTCAAAATTTCTATGGATTCTAATATATTAAGTTTATGTCCTTTTTCCTGAATATGTAGAATATCAGGATTAAGGGTGAAATTGTGGTTATGTTCTAACAGGTGATTTGCGTAATTAGAGTCTTCTTTTTTGAGCCAGTAACTTCTCAAATGTTCATTGAACCTTACGCTGAAACTGCGTCCAGTTTGTCCTATGTACAAAGCACTACAGTCATCACATCTCAGTCTGTAAACTCCAGATTTCTTTAAGTTATCTTTTTTAGATTTCGAGTTATTAATATACGAGCATAGGTTATTTGTTGTTTTAAAGGCGACGTTTTTATTCTGTTTTTTACCTAAATATGTTAGACATGTGAAATTTGATTTTGTGTTATTATTAATTTGCGGATAAATTATGCTTAAGGCTTTTTTATTGAGTTTATTTTGGAGTATTTTATTAATTATCTTGACATTATAACCGTTATTTTTGGCAATATCTACGATTCTGTTTAATTCTAAATGGAAATTATCTTTACTTAATGGGACATTAATTAATCTATGTATCATACAATTATATGCTGCTAGCTTATGTGATTGTGGATGTAAAGAAGTGTTGTGTATTGTGGTATCTGTGTGGGTGGGCTTGTGATAAATAGCGAAAGAAAAGTAATTATTTGTGTGTGAAATTGTCAGATCTAAAAAGTTTAAGGACTTGTTGTTTTCCATCTCTAATGTGAATTCTATATTTGGGTGTAAGTTGTTGATATAGGTGAGAAAAGAATTTATTTGACGGTTACTGCCTGTATAGCAAGCGATTACGTCGTCAACATAGCGATACCAATATACAAACATGTGCTGAAAATTGGAATTTAAAATCTTAGTTTCCAAGTAATTCATAAATATTTCTGCTAGCAACGGAGATAATGGCGAACCCATGGGGAGTCCGGTGTTCTGTTTGTAATATTTATCGTTAATTGTGAAATAATTTTGGTCTATGCAAAGTGAGATTAAACTTAATATTTCCTGTGTTATTGCCGGTAAAGTATTATTGCGGATTAAAAGATCTTCAATTAGAGTGATGGTCAATTGTGTGGGAATACTTGGAAAAAGGTTCTTGACATCAAAAGATACAAGTTTGATATTTGTCTTTAGTTCTACATCTTTTATTTTTTCTATTAACTGGAAAGAGTTTTTTATACTGTATTTAGGTTTAAAGTTTGTATATGTTGATATTATGTTGACTAACTTTTTCGCTATTTTTTGACAGGGTGCATTGATATATGAACAGACGGGTCTTATGGGAGTATCGTCTTTGTGAATTTTTAATAAACCATAAAGAGAAGGTGGTTGAGGATTCATGTTCATTAAACGAGGCTTCTCATATTCAGTCAAAATATATTGGATATTTTTGAGAGAATTTTTAATATTTGCCTGGAATTTCATTGTAGGGTCTGATTTTAGTTCTATAAATTTTTTTGGATCTAAAAATTGATCAATTTTTTCTAAATATGTAGGTTTATCTATTGCAATTATTGTATTACCTTTGTCGGCTTTAGTGAACACGATATTATTTTTAATTGTCTTTTCATTAAGTATTTTAGCAATTTTAATTTCTGGATTTACGAATTTGCTAGAAGTTAATTTAGTAGAATTTATCAATACATCGCTTGCATTATATTTAATTTTTGTTTCTGACTGTTTGAGTGCAACTTCTTCTTAAAAAACAGAATAAAAACGTCGCCTTTAAAACAACAAATAACCTATGCTCGTATATTAATAACTCGAAATCTAAAAAAGATAACTTAAAGAAATCTGGAGTTTACAGACTGAGATGTGATGACTGTAGTGCTTTGTACATAGGACAAACTGGACGCAGTTTCAGCGTAAGGTTCAATGAACATTTGAGAAGTTACAGGCTCAAAAAAGAAGACTCTAATTACGCAAATCACCTGTTAGAACATAACCACAATTTCACCCTTAATCCTGATATTCTACATATTCAGGAAAAAGGACATAAACTTAATATATTAGAATCCATAGAAATTTTGAAACACGCAAAAAACAATAATAATGTAATATTAAATGATCAAATCGACACATATAATTCACCGCTTGTTAACAATTTTGTAAACACACTCCCACCATTATCCACCCCCATCCCTCAATTTGCACCACATTCTGATCCCTGATATTTAAGGACATACTTTTAGATTTAGCTTTAGTTGATAACTCCTCGCTTTGATAATGCCACAGTGTGGTGAAACAATTTGTCAGCATTTTTAAATTAAATGTTAAAAGTTTTGTGTAAAATTTGAGTTTTATTCTCCAACTTCTGAAGTATTATGAATTTACACTACGTAAACGCCGAAACCATAGATATATAAAAAAGATAACGTATTATTTAACTATGACACCATGAGTAACAATTTTGAGGTTAAATTCCATAGAATTATCTTAAACTTGAACAATGTTCCGTGAAGAAAATCATATGGTCTTCAAGTTCATATTCAACCAAAAAAACTTTCTTAGTTTTTAATTTAAATTGTACCTATTGTTTATAATTGTAACTCGTATGTTGAAGCGTTTTCGTCATTTATTTCTGGTATTCTCCTGTAGGGTGGGATCTGTTGATCTGTGAATCTACAATATTGGAAAAAAAAAACTTTTTTGGAGATGCCACTATGTGGTGAAATAATTGTCAATATACTATTATTAAAGTTTTAATTTGTATTTTACTCACATTATCCTAGTTAAAAGTATTTCATAGTTGAAAACATCCAGACACTAGAATGAAAAGATATAATCAGAAGCACTAGGTAGGTATACTTTAAAAGTCTCGAATCAGCTACCTGGACCTACATTTTTTTACTGAAAATAGGTATGACATGTTTATGAATGATACTGAATGTATGAATGAATTTATGTATGAATTAGATATTGTAAATGATAATGTGCTAGGATTTGGAATCTGAGCGACTGCAAGTTCAACATGATGGCTTGTTTTACCTGAATATTTTCAGCATGTTGTCTTGTTCATCATATTCAATAACCTAAGAATCATCAATATTCGTTGCAGGATTCATTTCAATATCTTTTAGGTGCTGATGGGGCCAATTATGTTAGAATAAACATTGATTTATAATCTTATCAGCAAAATATTGAGTTCCTATCTTTTTTACAAATTAACCGAAGCCATTTATTGGGTGCTTTTAAACAAATACAACTCAATTCACAATGACCTTGCTCGAATCTGCACTACTAATTTCTTTCTATCCAATGAAATATTTCAAACGAATATTTAACTAGATCTTATTCTTAAAAAGAATATACAAGTAGATTTTATCCCTGAAACGAATATTCAAGTACATAGATTTTATTCGTCAAATATAACTGAGAAGTAGATGGTTGGAAATTGATTCACCACTATACAGAATCGAAATAGAAATGTTTTCTATATTATCGGCTAATACGTTCTCAACTATGAATTATGAATAAGTTTCATCAAGTACAGATCGACTCCATTAAAAATATATTATAAGCATTTTTTGAAAACAATAATGAACATACATTGATATAGATAATGTCAAAAACATCAACAGCTCTGTCAGGCAATTTACAGAAATTTTATTGAAACCAAATTATCTCAAAATTGTTACTCGAGGGTTTTCAAGGGTACTGAACACGAATATGATGATTAAAAATTCTCATAATTCACTTGGAGGTCAGTAACCCTGGGTACCACGTCGGCATGATGCACTTTACAGAAATTTTATTGAAACCAAATTATCTCAAAATTGTTACTCGTTACCAATTATTCCCGAATCCATTTGAGAAGAGCGTAATTTGGAAATATAAGGTGTACAATGGCAAGTTCACCCAGGCTTATTCGCAATCGTTCTAACTTCTCTCAATAGTTACAGGTAATGATATTTTATATTGACCAGTAGGTACTGGATTGCAAAAATATAATAATGGTGTGCTACGTCAATTCACCCAGGCTTATCCGCAATCGTTCTTACTTCTCTGAACAAACTTTCGTCAAAAGGTACTAGATCGCATGTTCAAACCAAATGTTGAATTTATTTGGATAAGGGATTTTAATCTGGACCCACATAGGAACTTAAAGGTGCCTAACAAATTCGACATGTTGTTAAATTATAATATTGTATGATTGGATGAAACAACAATTACTTTGTTTTTATTTCACTCTTAATAATAACAATATAGTTTCAACACCGAACTTCCGTTATCACACAGATACAAAAGAATGAACAGTATAAATTTAAGAAAATATTCTGTTTACTTCATACTTTTGTATCCGTTTGATAATGGCACTTCGCTGCTGAAACATGTAACGTTTTCATGTTATCATTAAAAGTGATATAATAACAAAGTAATTGTTTTTTCATTCAATCATAAAGATAATTTACCATAAAGTAACGGCTTCTACAACCGATTTTTTATAATATTGTAAATATTCTAATCTGGCCTACCAGAGTGTCTTAAAAGAACATGTTCAAAATAGATCATAATATATTTCCAACATTTCGAGTCCTGGGCTATATTGTGTTTTTGAATGTAATTTAAAAAATAATAGGGATGGCTCGAGTATACACGAACTAACAAGGAATAGTATCTGTAAATAACATCAGATGTGCCTTCTCTAATGAGAACTGGAATGAAATGTACAAAGTTAAAAATATGAAAAATATGAGGCATTCCATATTTTTTCTAATTTGTTTCTCAATTTCAATTCTCATTTCCCAACAAAATAAAACAAGACAGTTGATTCAACACAATGTTGGGTTAACCAAGAAGTGAATCTCTAGTCTTAACTTATAAAATCTGTATTATTCTGAATGAAATGTATCAATTAGATAAACGGCATAATGCACTCATAATATCCACCAAAATACGGTATTTTCAAAAGAAAATCTGGAAATCAGACTGAAGCAGCTTGGTCAGTAATCGACACATTATCTAATGAAAACTACCCACAAAAATATAACAATAATGAATGATAACAAAAAATTGATAATCTGTTTGAAATTGCAAATATCTTTAATATTTCTTTCAAAAATTTCCCATCTGAGATTGTGAATACAATTCAGTCTGCAAACAATCCATCTGCACTTACGAAAATTATGTCACAAATAGAATGAATTCTTCATTTACAAAAATAGATGTATTGCATATTATAAAAAATAAATGGTCTACAGGCCATGATGATATACCAAGTATTTTAGTCCAAGAAAGTTACACTTCACATAGTTTATCCCTTAATTTACTTATGTAATTTATCCTTTGAGCACATATCCTCCTCATCAAAAAATTCAAAGTAATACCATTGTTGAAAAATGGGTATGCAACTTCTCCCGTAAGCTATCGCCCCTGTTGCACTTTCATCGTTCTTTCAAAGATTTTTGAATACGCCTCTTACCTGCCCTAGAACACCATTTCTTACCAAGGTCAATATCTTGAGCGGGAATAAACACGGATTCCAGTCCAATAAATCTACATTTACGAAAATTTTGTCATGGCATTCTAACTTCTCTAGAACAGGATGCGAGCCCTGTTGGAATAATTCATGATCTTTGTTCATCAATGATATTTTTAAAACTGAATTACAGAGCATGAGGCATATTGTGGGTATCATGTTTTCTCGATAATCGCAAACATATTCATAATATAATAATTTCAGATAAAAAGACTATAGATATAGGTGTTCGTCGAGGCTTCTGTTATGTTTCTACTGTATTTGAACGATTTGGAAAAATATATCAATACAGATGCCTCTCCTTCATGCTGATGATACATCCAATTTATCTGACATTAAAGACACTGAGTTGCAGATCAAATGCAACAAATTGCTTCTAGAAGTGCAGGGGTGGTTTAGTTTCAACAGTCTGCATTAACAACTTGGAAAAACCAAATACATGGTTTTCACACAATTCAAAACCACCAGAATTTGAAAATTGAGATTTGTTATGATGGTCATAAGTAGCAAGTTTCACATGCCAAACTTGTAGGCATTTATATTAATTCCAACATAATTGCGAGTTTGAGAACAACTGTTGTATTCTTGAAATACCAATTACTGTCATTTTACGGATTATTTATATTGGAAACATTCATTTATATTTTTTATAATTTAAATAAATTCAAAAAACAAAGCGATTTTTAGAGGTTATAGTTTTTCCGGCGACAGTTTAGGACTAACTTTATGCGGTAAGTTCCAGGGCATATCTTCTACGTATAATAATTGGAAAATGTATATATTTATTAGACGAATATTTCAATTGAAAACATGTTATCATTTCACTTGAATAGTATTATGTAATAACTATTTGTATTTCCATGGTTGTGAGTTTTATGTAATTCATGAACCTACGTTATATACTGTTCTGTATTGATAAACTAAGAGTTCACAACTGTGAATACATTATAACATTAAAAAGCACGGAATAATCACCGTTATTCATTGAAAATATATATTTTACTTTGTATCTAACTATTTTCTACACAAATGTAGGTACTGTTTGTTTTTGAAATATGATACTACTACTTTGATTACTCTAATAAGTAAGTCCTTAATTTTTCAGTCTATAATTTACTTGAAATTTTAATCACATTGAAGTTGTTCTATTTGGATTTAAAAAAAATCCGAAAACCTAATGATTATCCCATAACACTAGATCATTATGATTCTTGGGAAAGAAAAAACTGAAAAATGTTAAATAGAACTTGAAAAATTGAAAACATTACTTTTTGATTGTCCTATTTTGATAATTTCAATATATTAGAAATTATTCTCGGAAGAGGTGTTATCAAAAATGATATCATAGAAGAAAAATGTCTAGAATACGGACTTTTGCCTGAAATAGCACCACAAAATAGCCAACACAAATCCTTCGGTGTAGTATTGATTTTTTAACAGAACTGTTTGAATAAAAACGTGTAAATAATTACTCGGAAAAAGTACTTGTTTTTTATGAGCAACTCATCCAGCAGTGATTTTTTTACAAAATCGTCCAAGAAGTTGTTCTACTCCTAACCTGAGATGAACAAAAAGATTCCACACTGTAAGTTAGCCCTCAAGATTGGAGCAAAGAAAAAACTGTACAGTTACTGAAGATCAACTATTTTATATCATTATTAAGTATTACATCCAGATTGGATTTGAATGTAATATAACATTACATAAAACATGTGAGTTTTTTTGGTCAAGTGAAGGAGAATTCGAAAATTCAAGGATCAATGAAACGACTTCGGAAGATAAAAAGTATTGTTTCAGAACGGAATGTCAATATTTAACTGGGCTCGAAAAAAAGTTTTTTGCTGGTTATAAAATATTATGATCTAAATATTTAAGAAAAATTATATAATTTCATTTGAGGAATAACGAACTAACTGCTAAGTATAACATTTTTAAAGATTAAAGTTTTGTACAAATTCATAAATCGTGAATGCTCATAGTTTGAATAAAAGTTTTAGTATATTGTACGAACGAAGGTTTTTTTATAACGAAAATGAGGATTTATTTTCCTAAGTGAAGTGTGCATCCTCCTTCTTGTTTTTGATTCCATTGAGAAAATGACATAGCTCCTGCAAATATAGAACTAGCACCTTTAGAGGACCCCAATAGACAAATTTTAGGATGGAACCATTTCCAATATTCTAATGCCACAACCAGCAATCCTCAAAGTAATGGCTAAGGAACATTGTTACCGCCTGAGTGCGATGAGCTGGAGCTCTATCGAATTGCAAGCCCAAATAGGCCGCAGGTACTGATGGAACCACGTCTAAGAACAATAATAGTCCAATTGGTACCGACCTATTGCCGACTGGTTCAATGTTCAATGATAAAATAAATCCAATCACTTTAGTTGGTTATTTCTCAATAAATGTTTTAACATTCAAGCTAAATTATAAACTTTGACATTTACTATTGACCTATCTTGTATTAGTAAAACTACACGTATCCATGGCATCCAAAATATGTTTTGCACGGCAAATGTTTTATTATAAATGCTTGCGATTTCGTATTAAATCCTTTTTTCGAATTTCTTACTAAAAATCAATCGCTCAATCCGATTGTGGAAAAAAAGTGTGCTATCGTAAAAAATTAAGTTATTGAAATTTCTAATATGCCACTTTCTTGACATATTTACACTTTTTTTATAATTTCTCTTACAATTTCATTACTTATTGAAATATCAGTATGTTGTCATAAAACCAAATTAGTTTCGAATATAATCGCAATAAAGTAAGACCCTGAAAACTCTATTTAATTGTAATAACTCAAATAGAGTTGAGAATCAAGCTAAGGTTGTATAATCAAATTCTCTCTTAATTTCGACGAAGAAACCAAAAATGGAAAAATATTGTTCTCTTTAATATAGAAGTTGATATAAAATTCCGGTATAATTAAAAGTGAAGGAAGATTGAAATCGATTTAGTCCTTTTTGAAAAAACATTCTAACAAAAATTCCTCGTAACTCTGGAGGTTCGTGTAGGGGGTAGGTTGGAAAAAAACATTATGTACTCTAAGACATCCACTATCGAATGTGCAGTGCGCGTGCGCATTCGCTAAAAGCATGGATTAACAAGACTGTGACTAGCCATAGCAGATGTTAATAAACACATATGATGCACATATGCGTGGCCGCAATAGTTCAAAGAAGCGGTTAGTCGGCGTTCCGTTAATCACGAAGACAGCTAATTTATTGGGAAGCCGAGTTATCGTTAGGTCTGCTCCTTGCTCCTTTTTTTACTAATGCCTTGATTGGTAGACTCCTTCAATAATCGACTATAGTTACGTACGTGTTTTCATTTGTATATAAAATTAAAAAAGCTATGATCAATCCTTCACAGACTTCCCTCACTTTTACAACCAAAATTTTTCGCTTTTTGACACTTCTGTGGGTCAAATGTATGATTGTATATACAGAAAATGTATTGGAAATTATATAGAAACCTTTAATAAAATAAAGACGTAAATTTATTAATTATACTCTATGTTACATTAAAATTTAAATCAAAGAGTCAACAGAATGTATTATACAACTCAGATTTTTACTGACGCTTGTTGTCATGTTCGAAATTATTCACACGAGGTTATAGTATATATAACCTCGTTTCATACTGATAGCTAATGTAACATGAACTATCAAAATTATTGATACTATTCCATGATATCCCACAGCAAAGAACTATAAGGTATAGAGTGCCATAGAGTAGACACATAAAATAAACTGTGACGTCATATCGATGAAGTCAGTTGAATCTTAACATGATAATTTCGGACACTTCTCCATGTCAAATATATGCGTGTGATATATATTTATAATCAGAAAAACACTGCCATTCTAATTCAATAAAATCTAATTTCGTAAAATGAAATATTATATCTGGTAAAAAAACCTGATTAAAATATCCATGAAAGCGTTTCTATTCAATGAAGAAGGTATGTTTTTGTTAGTGTCTCAAATTAAAACAGATTGAATTTAAAGATTCGGACATTCGGCATGTTTTGAAAAATCTTTTTTCCAAATTTCATCTATCCCGCTATGGAATTATTGAGTAAACTGTAATTAATCATATAATCTACTCATCACTCATTTAGTATATGTAGTTGAACATAATTAATTGTTTTACGTAAGGTTATTATACGCTGAGAAACTTTATTAACCTCATTAATATTACTTATAATGTTTAAAAATTGAATTTTAGAAATAAACATTTGAATACATTGAGTACATAAATAGAACAAAGCCAGTCTGAATCAGGTCCCGTAGGCAATAGTTCATCAGTCAGTTAGGTGGGCCGAACTTATTTATGAATAATAACCCAACTTAATAATATGCCCTACCTTCATATCAAAGTTTTGCCAATCTCTTATGCCACTGCTGTACCCCTCAGAAACTCTTATGTATGTGAAGGTACCTCTTAAGCCAGCTGACTCAAGTTCATAATTGTTGGCCTCGTTAGATATCCCCAACTCTGTTTAGAATACCAGAGGGTTCGGCAAAATTTTCGGTTGGGGGAGTGTGCTTTCCGGTCTCGGTGATCAGCTCGAATAACCAAAATTGAGTATGAATATCAATAAAATTAGCGCGTCGAAATATTATATACGTGCCGATTGTTAACTTTCATGCGGCAATTCTAGGTTAAGCGTAGGATAATTTTTGGATGCAATAACATTGAATGTTTCCATCGATATTATGATTTATCTACATAACATTGGAAGACTCCATTCAGGGATTTCGCGAAATCAGCTCGAATTGGAAAAAATTGAATTTGGGGGTATTTGTGTCTCAAATTCTGTATTTAAAATAATCCTTTAGAAAATAACTGCTCTGCTTATTTGGTTATTATTTAATTTTTTGCCCTATTTTATGCAAAAGTTTTCGTATTCTGGACATTCACTAAATATAAAAAATATTACTACCAGAGGATTTAAATGTGTAAAGTTTTTCTTAGAAAGTTCGTATGGGGACTCGTAGAGCAATATTCTGTAACTTGGTGAAACTACTTTTAAAATTTTAACTTCATTTCTAGTACAATCCCCGAAGGGTGGATACGATCATCCAATAGATTTTGGTTTGGAAGGTACCAGAAATTTCTATTTAATTTCCGATGAAAACGTTAAACTTGGGGTTTGGCAGATTTTACCCGAAAAGTTTGTTGGATGGTCAAACAGAACTGATGATAAATACTTCGAAGACGTCCTGGCTAATGGATTGAATACAATACTGTACATTCATGGAAATTCAGGTAGCCGTGCTATCAATCACAGAGTGGAATTGTACAAAGTTTTGAGAAAATATTTCAATATTATCACTTTCGATTACAGAGGTAAATATGTATACAAGTATATGTTTTATATTTAGTTATCATTACATGTTATGGTCTGCTTTCCTCACACACATTTCCATCATATCATTGAACTAATAACAGCAATTGCTTCATCAGCAGACACTTTCCCAAAATAAGGGGTGGCGACATTCTTCCACATACATGTCATACGATTCTAAGCAGCTTACTCATTCTTTCCCCCAGAATTTGTGGCAACTATAACACAAAAATGAAAACTCGGATTTCCCCAAATTATTGCACACGTCGGATTCTTCAACTCGATGAAATAAAATTCATAATATACGATTTATTGTATAAAAATACATGAACAGGAGATAGTTTTAGGATCTGTAGACATTTCAAGGCTATTTTTTAACAACCATCATTCCTGGAAGAGAAATCAATCGACTTCAGTTATTTAGTTAACTGCATTCAAATGTAATTAAGGATCTGATTTGAGAAAAGTTGAACCAATATCTTCTGGGTGGAACTTGTCATCGAATCTTATCTTAGATTCATCAAAAATATATTACTTTGAAAAACGAGTGCCAAATGCTTGTTCAATTTTTTCTCAACAATGTCTACTGGAACTTTCGCAGTTATATCGAGTTCTATACCAAATTTGGTTGAAATCATTCTATTACTCCTTGAGTTATTTTATTAAACTTGCTGTTAATTCTTACTTTCATGTATTCTAATATTCGATGCGTTTGAAATGAAATATTTAATAATGTTTTCGGTAAATATTCAATAAAACTTTTTCTAGTTGTAGCCCTGAACACGTTGGTGGTACATGAGGGGGTACTCTTCGAATAAAACAAACTTGTTAGAAGTTGTTCAATTATTTCTAGAGTTTGCTTTAATTTTTGACAGGCACGGCACCATGTTGATCATCCCTTTGACGTATTCGTAATAGTTGTTCAAGGCTTCTGAATTGATTCAATACATCTCAAAATCCTTGATGAGTATTTCCAGTAACGTTAGACTGGCATATCTCGACATCAATGTCATTTACTCCAGAAGTAATAGCTCACCAACTATCCAATTTCTGATCATCTTCAGAATATTTTCATCTTATTTACTTATTTTTATTTTATTTATTACTACAACCAACACACAGCAAGAAACTAAATTAAATTGTGGAACTAGCGAATTTACAACTAAACTTAAATATTACTCTATTAATTCAGACTCAAAGAACGGAACAGTAAGATAACGAAAATAATAATAGAATAACGTTAAAATACAGTAAAATTTAGTCTCAGTGATTCAGAATGTGGCAGTTAATCTAACGGACTCAGGTGCAATCATATCAAGAGAGCCTTGAATCTGTGCGTAAACGTAGCTAAGGTGATGTATTGAAGAATAGGAAACAAATCAGGGGCGAGGGAGCTGTAAACAAAGAAGTGAGGGGATGTTTTGTGTCGAGTCTAAATTTCTGATAATTCAAGTGTGCAAGTCTAGATTATCCATCGTAACATTCACAAGTTTGTGTAAGAATAACATAGTCAGGGTTTGTTTGACGCTATCTCTGCATTCTGACAAGACCAAATATTCCCAGCAGTAAACTTTTACGGTATCATCTAAAGGGATCGATTTGATAAGGGATACATGTTCAATCTTATCAATACCACCAGCAGTAGACGGAGTCAACATAGTGCTAGCATACTCAAACTGAGGGAGAATCAGGGTATCCAATGATTTAATCGAAGTAATAGGAATATGACGCCCAGATTTTGTAAGCCCTGGAGGAAGTGTTATCCACATGTGCAAAAGAACAATTGTGAATTAAAGATAACTCCAAGGTCTTCTATCTTGTATGCGCGGGGAATGTTGACAATACTGTATGAAAACAATAGTGGCAACTTGCATTTGCTATGAGAGAGCACAGTTGACTTATGAATGTTCATATCTAGCCCATTTGGTACCCTGAGCGTAAGCTATTTAGATACTTCCATAAGAAAATTGCGTGTGATACAGATCTAATCTGTAATAAAAGCTTCATAGCATCCACGTTATGCAGACATCACCCTGAATATATTCTGGTAACATCACCAATGGAAAGTATGAGCAACATACAGCCCACGATCCAATGCTGCAGAAAACCAGATGTCACCTCCAAGATGTCAGACCTAAAGTAACTTTATGAAATGGCTTGGATGTTGCAAGTACTTGACAAAGAAAATGATCAGATGTGGGAGAAAATAGAGCTTATTTTCCATTATCTCGTGATCCAACCACTCGGAGGCTTCAACAAATTCAGAAAGAATTTGTGTTAGTTACCGTTGAGGTTAGTTCAACAAATCTTTCTTGACAATGCGACAGTTTTGTGAAATATCTGGTTCGAAATTAGAATACAAAGCTGCCTGAGAGGACTACATTTCTAACAGGGCTATATTTCTATAAGACATCGGTTCCGTCATTTTTTTTTATTACGGTAGTTACTCCTGTAACCGCTCATGCATCAGGAAAAAGACCGGTTGTCAGAAATAAGTTGAAAATGAGCAGTAGAGGATTCATGAGTAAAGACAAGCAGTCACTCACAAAAATCCTGGAATTTTATCGTGGCCAGAGATGATTCGGACTAAAACTTTTGTCAGCTTGTCGCAGATTGGTTTCAGTTAGTTGAAGTAGGAAAGATATAGTGAAAGACTGGCGAAGTAGTTGCCAAACTACAAAGAGAATATATCGACGGTGCCCCACGGGTAAGAATCAATATCGTCTTCATAGGAAAGCTGTAAAGGATGATCATGTGAAGTCAAAAAAATTGGGTTACGTTTCCGTGCCAATAGCTAATTCACATCCCAGCAGCTCCGCATAATCTACAAAGCACTGATTCGTCATGTCCTGGAGTACTGTTCACATGTTTGGAGTTCAGCTCCCAAACATATGCTGAAGTTCTTAGATTCTATTTAAATGAGAGCCATTCGTCTGATTGGTGATGTCACACTTACTTTTCATTTTCAGAAATCCTGTGTTATTCTTCCACGAGATATTTCAGGTAGGCGAACTAGATGAGCTCAAGCCAATCCCACTTCATTGTCCGAACTTCTTTCTACCAGACTTCAATCTTCTATCAAACAGTGAAGTATTGAAACTCTGTGCGTAGTAAAGTTCTTTCTGATGCCTATAACCTATATACTAGAAAAAATGCAATGCCTTCCTCTTCCCCAAATATTCCACCGCTGACTCATACGATGTTCTTCGAAATATCTTAGGTGTTCCTCTCTAGCAGTCGAAATAAAAAAAATTGGAATTGAAGAAAAATGCTATGATCATATCTGCTCTTTTGGCGTTGAACCTTCATGTGAGTCAGCCCGATATTTCATAAGAAACCTCTAGTACTCATACTCCATAATCGAGCTGGAAACGACCCATGCGAACTACTCAATTAAACACACTTCCGGACACCAAAAGAAATTCGAACCACATGTATGCTTGTGATAATTTATCCATACTTACCTTAGTTCATATCTACCGATTATTAATGACGTATGGATTTTTTTCAGTTTCCTCTTGGACATAAATAATAGGAATAGATGAAGTTAATTCATAATTGTTTCTCAAACGCTCATGTCTAGAGGAAATTGAATGAGTATGTTGAAATGAAGGTATTCTTCAAGTAAACAAAACACGTATCGCTAAGCTTGTTAACTTTTACATGGACATAACCTAACAGCATAAGACAAACTAGTGCCCATTTTAATAGCAGCAATTGAAGGTGCTCACCAGGTGGTGTTGTTGAAAGGTGCTTTCTGTTTATAGTCACATGCCGCAGTAAGAATGAGAATGAGTGAACTTAAGCTTCTGAATATCGAAAACAAAACTGAAATTTGTTCCACATCAACACAGGAAATGTACATTATCATGAAAATTATTTGATATCAACTAAATCTTAGCAAATTTGAAATGGACCTTATAGTAATATTGAAATATTTGACAATTACGTATTGATCTAGCGTTTCGAGATTTGCTGATTGAAATAAGGATAGTTTCAATCTTATGATTCGGTCTCCTTCGCAGATTGAAGAAGTTACGTCATAGCTGAAGATGATATGGTATGGTCAGGTTGGCCAGGTTTTCAATGTTTTCAAATGCAACTGTTCATTTGACTCAATAAACTTTGTTATACAATGTTTACAATCGAAATTAAGAGTTCTTTACTCATTATATCAAATAATATAAGTTATAAGTAATCTCAAATGTTATTCACGAAAAAAATATATGTCGGTAATAAATTCACTTGTTAACTAGTTAACGTTCCATTTATTTCTTAAACGTCTGTAAAAAACTTTCATTTTATAAATCAATTATATTGAAATTCATGTTTCTCAATACCTAGTAGTGGAATAAAACAGAAAAAGATTATTTACATACAGAAAAAATGTATTTAATAATCACCTGAGTGAACTAGGGTCTATAAAAAATGACGAAAAGCAATATATATATTCAATTGAATGAGTTTGTTGTAAACAACATTTCGTCCCCATCATTTGAAATAAAGCTACTCCTCAAGTAAACAAAACACTTAGGCTAAGCTTGTTACCTTTTACGTGGACATAACCTAATAACATAAGACAAACAAGTGCCCAACGCTGTTATCTAGAAACAGGAGATGTGTGCGGATTATCTACAAAAAGTTATAGGTTTTTATATGTAACTAATAATAATTATCTTCAGGTTATGCTGATTCGTCGTCTATCGAACCCACGGAATTTGGCGTTGCCGAAGATTGTATGTTCATGATAAAGTGGGTCCGTTCTAAAATAGCACCTCATAGTCATATGTTTGTTTGGGGTCACTCATTAGGGTCCAGTGTAACATTATTGGCTGCATCCCTCCTCAATAAGGAGAATGTCATCCCAACTGGCATTATTCTTGAATCTCCATTCAATAATATGATGGAAGAAATGAGTGGATTTCCTCTCACATTGGTAGGTATGTTCATATTACTGTTGATATACTGATCCACCTTTAGTTGTACAAGTTAGTTTGCCGCAATGAAAGAACACTGATAAAATAGTTGTTGCTAATGTTGATACATGAAACCAAAAGAATAGCACCAAGTTCATAGATTGTAACTATTTGTGAAAGCACCTCTTCACTTATCAGTAAGGACGAAGCAGAAGTACATGAACGGAATTTTGTAAGATTTCCAATCATCATTTTTAAAAAATTGAACCTAAACAGTATTCATTATAATTTAAGTTTAAAGAACTAGAAATTGTGAACAATGCTCTCTATGATGGAACATTGAATGAGAGGTTTTTCAGTTTTATGAAGGTCCAGGAAATTGTATATTGTATGTTAGTTCTAACAACTGAAAATATAAAGCCACTATAACTCTGTAACAACTATCTACTCTTCGTTTCAGTCTCTCGGTGGAATTTGCGATATAAACAAAGACAACCACTTCAATCTCCTTCAGAGATGCCTTATTATGGTGACATCATTGAACTATCTAGAAATTAAAAATATATATTTACTAGTGTGTGATGCAACCATTCAATGACTGATAGCAAGAAAATGTATCTGTGGTCCTAAATATCATTAAATTAAATCCATTTAATTTTTCTAAGTCAGTATCGTGACTAGGATCTGTTAATATTAATGTTGCTGATTAATGAAAGAATCGATTTTCAAAAGTAGTAACATATCCTAAAACAACGTTTAAAATCCCTGAAAATCGTCAGGCTTAGGATCAGCTACTATTGTTGATGTTCATTAAGAGCACTTGTAGATATTTTATTCTCAACTTTCCAGTTTTTGAGACTGATTGCGCTCTCAGAAGTAGCTAGCGAACATAAATATTTATAGGGGCGAAAAGTTATCTTAAATGTGTCTGGACAATAATTAGAGAACAATGAATTATTTTAAATTAATCTTAAGGGAAGGCTAATAACTCACCACTCACTTCCGGTCTGAAAGATGTCGATTTGTTCAATACCAAGTTTCAGCTTCTAAGGAATTAGGAAGGAAAGGATGGATGTTGAAGCATTTTTAACGATTAACACACTTTTATCAAAAGACACGGTATACAAGTTATTACTTCTATCAATCAAATTATAAAATAATATAAGTGAATTGCTCGTAGTGATGAATACATTATTGTGATATCAAACATATTGAATTATATCTTCTCGTGGTTGTTAATTGAGCATTTTTTTGTTTTTTTTTTATTTAGCAATTACGACGAGCGCTCAATTTATTCATTTTAAAACTGATAGTGACATCTACTGAAGAAACCAAAAGGTACTAGAATTTAATGGTTGCTATCTTGGCTTCACCAGAGACTATCAACAGTGCGGTTAATATTTCTGTTCCCATGTTGCTGTTTTCATCACAATTGTTATTTGTTGCAACTAGTGCATTACAGAAGTCATTCTCCGATGTATCCAGTTCCGAATCGATATCACTAATTACACCATTATCAATCTACTGTGCTAATACTCTAAATGAATGAATCGTTTTGTGGTAAGTTGGATTGTAATATTGTTGCAGTCTCCTCTGTCCAACACGCTCCTCTGTCCAACACGCTCATACATGAGATGACTTAGATTATTAGAAATAGATTGCTATGCAGTGGCTTCATGATACATATTCATATACTTAATACATGAATGTATCAGAATTTCTATTACTCGTGTCCGAAGACGAAAATAATAAGCATATGTGTTGTGTAATATATTTTCTAAGAATTTAAATATAACTTAGCGACAACTTAACAGAGTTAAATTCTATTTTTCCACGGGTAATTTTAACGGCAAATTTTGGCACAACTTACAAAGGTATGAGGTCATATTCAAGGGTTATGCCGCAATGATCGTCTTGACTTTATATAAACTTAGCACAACTCATGTAAAACTGTCAATATTTGTTCATGGCATATCTACGCATAGTCAAAGTATACAGGTCTGCCGGTGCCTCCCTTCCATCGTTTCTCGCGCTAGGTGACGTCACCTAGCTCCTCCAATCACATCGCCGGCACGTAACAACATCATATTATATCGTCGTCAATAACATTGAATAAACGAAATAAACGACCAATGAGCTTGCACTCGAATTTTAAAAAGAGTAGAATGGAGGCTCCGGTAGACCTGTATACTTTGACTATGTATCTACGGCAAATTATTGTATAATTATTTTTGTCCACGACTATTGTATAAAATATGCATAATGCATGAGTTTCCTCAAGCAAAATGATATCCATTAATCACTAGTGAATAATGAAATCATTATTCACTACCATCAATATGACAAACATGATAGACATTTTTCTAGACAAATACGATAAAAATAGAGCGCGCTATGAAACGTCAAGTCCGATCGAATTTAATTTGAAACAATTTGTTGGTTCGACTTGTTTCAACAGCAAAGTTTATTAGTATCAAAGTAATATTTATGGGTCGTGGACAAAGTATAGTATTCTACTTGCGGCTCGTGCCGTAAACTTCATCCACGTGAATAATAGCCACCATAATATGCTCGTTGAATAATATACTATTTCACATACGTCATATTATTCCCACTTTGGAGATTCCGAGGTTATGATGTGTCAATATGCTATTTTATTTTCTTATTTTGAAGTTTTTTGAGTTGAGTGAATGGATACAAAACGATGAGGTATATGTAGAAATTGATTGTTCAGTATTGTATCGCTCACAAAATGCTTCATGCCATTCATTAGCTTGTATGCAAACTATGAATATTTCGAAATCTTTTGATTTATAATTAATAATTATTATGTTGGTTGAATCACAGAAGTGTTCTCTATGACCTTTTCCATTACAGTTATTCCGGCATCTTCCCTGGTTCAGATATACCATAGTTGAGCCAGTACATGCTAATGGATTTAGGTTTGAGAGTGACAAGTACATAAAAGATGTCTATAGTCCTATATTAATTTTGCATGCTGAAGATGATAGAGTGGTTCCTTATGAATTGGGTCGCAAGGTATAGTAAAATCATAGCTAATCATTTGCTGTCATTGACATTAATCATTTCTTTCAAAGTCATCTGATAAATCACGTATGAAAGAGAGAAACAGCATTCCTACATTTCTTTCATAGCGATACCTGGTGACATAAAATAACAGGGAAGATAAATCGTGAACGTTTCAGCTTTATCCAACCAAGCGATCTTTGGAAGTTATCAGTAAAGATAATATTCCTCATCAATTACAATATTATAGCAATTCAAATCGAGTATGATATCCATTCTCAAATGTTTCAGCTTTTTAAGGCAGGGTTGAAAGACAGGAAGAAGAATCAAGGAAGTATTTTGTTTCATACCTTTGACCGAAAGTATAATTATGGACATAAATATATCTATGAGGCTCCAAACATCAACGACATCGTACAGTGAGTAGAACCAGTATAGTACTTCATACATATTGCCTAATAGATAGAAAACTCGCATGGAACTGAACCGGAACCAAATTATTTGTGTCGTAGGAAAAAAATGAGGAATTGAACAATCGTTTTCAAATTATACGTGATGGTGTTCTCATCCAGTATATTCGACTTTAAACGATCTTTCAATTCTTGTAATATTTTGCACAACAATCAAATTACATAACTATCGCAAAGATGTTCTTAAAAAACAACTGAATCACAATCATACATCCATTATATCCTCCTATGCTGATTCTGGGGTACAAATAGATACAAGTATTTATCTAGATTTATCAAAAGAATGACAGATTTGACTTTACCTTCTAACAAAAGATTTATTTAAAATTAATAATCATGAAATTCGAAACGTCAAATTAATCTTACATTCATCTGATATCGATCACGATTTTGAACATTTTATACTTCACAAAAATTATTCCATTCTATAAAAAATATATTACTGTTGATTTTATGATTCTTGAATTCATATACATAAATTGGTTCTTCTTATTTGAAGTCGATTGTACAGAAGAGGCAACAACTAAACGTCATCACGAATTATACATTTATACATTTGGCTTTGATTCGGTTGATTCTTCTGTAGAATATACAACTCAATGGCAAAACCACATTTTTGGTGATAATTTCGTGATCATTTTCAATTAGATTTTGCTAACCTGTATTTTCAAATAATATTGGCAACACTTTTTTTAATCTGTCTGGAACTATAAGCTTATGACGTTACTGATCGATCTGGACTAGGAAGACTTTATCATCTGGCGAAAGCCAACATGAGGTAAATTCGTATATTCATATATTCATTTGCTTCCAATTCTCTTACATTGGTTTGGGTTGGTGTCGCCTTCTGGTGCACTGAAGTAGTCTCACATTCCTCTTTTGTAAAATTCGAGAAATTTATCTCTCAATGTAGTTCATTGTTTGATTCCTTAGTCGGATCTATTCATAGATGACGTGAGATATGTTGGTCTTTTCACCATGTTGTTGACTGGTTATGCCTACCTTCAATAGAGATCGTCCAGAAACGTCCCAAACTTTGTCGTTCCACTGATGAGCCCTGTGAGAAAAGCGGAATAGCTGTCTGGAACTATAAGTTTGTGACGTTACTGATCGATCTGGACTGGAAAGACCTTATCAAAACTTTGTTTAATTATGATTGATATTGTCTGGGGCACGTACTCTTTCGCTCAGAAATTGCAAGTTTAACCATTATTTCCACTGTTGAGACAAATATATGCTTATTTAGTTCAATCTAATGAAATCGCATTCGATAATATTTCTTCACTAATAACAGTCAGTTTTTGAGTTCCAATGTAATTTCCGTCAATATAAATTAGAATGAGAATGGTTAGCGAGTTGTGAACGCTGAACTTTTATATTCGTATATGGGATATTTTCTCCAAAATTGAACTTGCAAACTTGAATGCTGAAATATTCCATTCCTCAAAATATTCGGAAGCATTGGTTTTATATTTTATGATGCAACCCTGTGCATGGTGCACGCTGGTTTTGTAATAATTGAAGATCGACCAATCAGTCATCCTCATTAACTTTCATGCTCTTAATTTAAAGATAACAAGTGTGGCTCCTAATATATTAGATTCCACTACTTATTATTCTTAATTTCATAAACACTGTTTTGCTTCAAAGTACTTCTTTTATTGGTTGTTTCATAATGTAACACATGTATACTTCTATGTAATATATGTTGTTGAATAATGTATTGTTCTAATAATTTCCAGAAATTTCATCAATATTGCAATAGATGAGAGGCAAATCTTGAAGATTCATTGATATGAAGATAGTTTCATGATTACGTCATGAGCGAAGAAACGATTTGATGGTTATTGAGGGTATCTTGAAATGAATATTCTAAAGTCATTATCATATTCAACTTTAGGGAAAATTGATTCAATAAGAATGAAAGGTTCATTCTAATCACATGTATAAATTATTTTTTTTACTGAAGCTTGTAATAGTAGTGAATTTAGTTCATGCTCATCTTGTCGAGTAAAATCAATATATTCACTTATTCAAGTTAGTTATGAATCTATAGTAATTCGAATCTTTTTAAGTACATACGTGATATTTCAATTTGTACTTCCCATAAGAGATCATTATGAATAAAACATGCTATTAATATTTGTTTGTTTATTATATCTACAGATTATCTCCAAAAGTTGATAAGAAATTGGAATTAGGTGTGTACTCATTTTCATTGATGCTTTCTTATAAAGCAATGACATTTTTGCGCGGTGAGTACCACTTCATATGATGGCATTAATCGCAATATTTACAAGGGATGGAATAAACAGTACCTATAGGTTATCTTTTTGAAAGGTACGCTGCTTTTTAGTTTAGTAAAGAGACTTTTCTGGTTTAAATAACTGTTATGACATATATGTAGGTCATAAGGTTTTACTATATTACATAATTTTTCTGAAAGACCATCAATATATGGTAGTGATATGAAAAATCATGTAATATAGTAAAACCTTATGACCTACATATATGTCATAAAAGAGACCAGAAAAGTATCTTTACTGAGCCAAAAAGCAGCGTACCTTTCGAAAGATAACCCATACTGTTTATTCCATCCCTCGTAAAGATTGCCAAAAGTTATACGTCGGCCATGCCTCCCAATACCTCGGAAAAAGATTGAATGGGCACAAATATACCAAAAACTCATCCCCTGTGCTTAATTAACATGTAAAAGACACTAACCATTCATTTTACTACAATATAAAAATTTTTAATATTGAAACGAATGACAACAAACGTTTGATATTAGAATGTATTCAAATAAAAAAAAACAATTGTGTTAATGACAAAATAGAATCCAATCTTTCGAAACTTTACAATAATCTAATCCAAACTTAACAAAATTCTGTTATTTTGAATATATATATATATATATATATATATATATATATATATATATATATATATATATATATATATATATATATATAGATATATATATATATATATTATATATGTATATTGATATATATGTATATATACTTTTTTTTTACATTCAAACCTGCTCGGGGCTGCTGCGAGCTCCGACGACATCCCCACCGGTCGGTAAGTAGCTTCAGGTTCCTAAATCGTGTGCCCTAAGTATTCTAATTGAATCCAGAATGACTGCCTTTTGCATCCGGTCTATCAAGATCTGCGCCGAGTTATTACACGCCGGAATGATCTTCATGTTTAAGCGCAGCGAAGACCGAATTCCGCCCAAAACACCGATGATCAGAACCACTAATACGACCTTGTGGCCTGGGTATAGCGTGCGGAGCTCGAACAGGAGATCTTGATATTTTGTCAATTTTCCCTCCTCTTTCAAGACTATGTTCTTCTCTGCCGGAGCGGAGAATTCGATGACATACATAGTCTTGATTAGTTTATCGAGGAGGACAGCGTCAGGCCTATTTGCTTGTATGGACCTGACGGTCGGAAACGGGTAATTCCAGAAGATCTGGCATTTTTCGTTTCCGACAACGGACTCAATATCTCCTGGCAGCACCGTACGAGTGCCTTAGATGGTAATACAGCACCCGTAGGGCCGCATTATGGCGATGGGTGTACGCCGAGGCCGCTTTTGCCGGACATGCCGACAGAATGTGAAAAAGCGTCTCAGGCGCCTTTCGACAGGCCCTGCAGCTGACATCAGGGACCTGCACACCCATCACATTGCGGCGATAGACCAAGGTGTTAATTACGCCATCTTGGCAAGCTGCGGTAAATCCCTCAGTCTCGGATGTAAGCCCGGCTGACCTTAGGTAGCCGAAGGTCAACCTAGTTGACAAGCCGAGCGTTTCAATGTTTCGATAGAAAACACCGTGTATCGGCTTGTCAACATGCTGCCAGAGCATAAGATCTTGCTCCGCGGCATTTATCTGGACTTTCAGGCGAGAAGGTAGGAACTCGAGGTTGCCCTCTAGTCGGCCTTCTCGACTGATCTGAAATACGAGACCAAGTTCTTCCGCAGCTTTCTGTGCTGCCTTAACGATAAATGCCCCCACTCCGGCCAATTCGTGACTTTTAACAAGGCACAGGAGGGGGTCCTAGCCCCTAAGAACCTTACAAATTATACTCAGAACCACACTTCCATGCAGACCCTCCAGACTGAGGAGTCCTGAGGTGGGAGATAAATGCGGGAAACGGACGACATAGGATGCAAACTGTGATGGATATGCATCATTTTCCGGGTGTCTTTGTCGAGTCTATGCAGCTCGACCGTTCATTTCACCACTCCAAAAGAGTGGAACAGGATTGGAACGGCAAGCATATTTGTTGCAGACACCTTGTTCCCACTCGAAAGTTTTGAAGACCAAATCCTTCGAACAAGGTTTCTGTATTTGCCGCGGAGAGCCACCTTTACCTGGGAAGCGTCATAATTAGGACGCTGTTCAATTCCCAGGTATCAATAGGTTTCTCCAGCATCAAGGTGTTTAAAGATGCTCCCATCGGCAAGCTGCATATTCTCGTACACTTCCGGAGATCGTCCTCTCCTGAAATGAAACACTGCGCATTTGTCCAATCCCAACTCCATGCCTACGGCTCGTGTATATTCCTGAACCACATTGATATATATATATATATATATATATGTATATATATATATATATATATATATATATATATATATATATATATATATATATATATATTTGTATGTTTTCTTGGTATATTGGTTCGTATATATACTGATAATGAAATAAAAAGGCGAACAGTTCGCCTAGATTTTCCAGACTCTACGGTCGAATCACCTGAAGATGGCAAATGCGACTTTGCCGAAACGTCGTGAAATTGGTCCTTTTGAGGACCGAAACCACACAACGCGGATCAATACCCGAGAATCCAGTTCTACACATTACGTCCGCGAGAACCTAAGAAGAAACATATATATATATATATATATATATATATATATATATATATATATATATATATATATATATATATATATATAACACGTAGACTATTCACACATCTTTACTAGTTTCGAGATTCAGATCCCATCATCAAAAGATAATTGTCTACAAAAATATATATTGTTTAATAATGACTAGTGTTCAAACTTATGTTATTCCTTTAAAATCGTGGAACTACATGCACTTGTATTATATATTATAAACTATGAGCAATGATTATTGTAACATGCAATATTCTTACTTGTACATACCTATAAAACACATTTACAAGACACTAATTGACATAACATAATATTAACAGAGATCGGATAACCACTACTGTCACCTTTCATAGTTCAGTCTGGAATGATATGATTAATCAACCGTTGCGTTTTTGCTTCATTACACAGGATAATTTCAAACTACCATCTGTTATTATTTTTATGTTGTTTTAACTTGTTTTTCTCTGCTCTGAACTCGGCAAGCTGGTCAATTCTTTCCCAAAGTAGAGGATTGATTTCATTGCTGAGATAGAGGTGAACACGTAGTAGCTTGCTGTCAGTATCATCCAGAATTCTTCTTGTTTGGTGAATGGCATCTCGAAGCAGTGCAAAACTCGTTCTTCTCAAGATGTTCTTCGTACTAGTTGTCTTTGTGTGATACGAAAGTTTCATACAGGTTGGAATAATTTTCTGGTCCCGGCAGCGGCGTAGAAAGGTAAGGTCGCAAAAAAGTTTCGATCTCTTTGTTCTCAACTTCTCGAAACTTCTTGTTTGATGGAAAACCTCCTCCCCGTAGAGGTTAATTATGTTTCTTCTTAGGTTCTCGCGGACGTAATGTGTAGAACTGGATTCTCGGGTATTGATCCGCGTTGTGTGGTTTCGGTCCTCATAAGGACCAATTTCACGACGTTTCGGCAAAGTCGCATTTGCCATCTTCAGGTGATTCGACCGTAGAGTCTGGAAAATCTAGGCGAACTGACGCTTTCTTGGAGGGACAGGTATTTATATCCCCCGTTATGCTTGACCTTTGGACTTTCGAACTATTTCACGCTTGGTTGATTTCTACGTGTTTGGCTCCGAGTGACACGTTTTAATGACGTCATTGCGACGCTGGAATCAGCCGGAAAGTTTCCGTGACCTGTTGCACGTGCACTGGATATCACGTTCTCTCTTGTTTTTGGTTGTATCTTCCGACTTTCTAAAGCGGGTTTCCATGTTGCTGGTAATCTTAGTCCGTCATCTCGTTTGTTAAGACTATGTGGACGTTTCTCGATCTCTATTGCCTCCCTGGTTATTCTGGTGTAGAAGTGTTCAATGTGCCGCTAAAGTTGATCATATGGCCAGTACTTCTTACATGTTCAGCTAGTGAAGACGTGGTTTCGTTTTTCGACACAGCGTTTGCATGTTCAGTCTTTCGCACATCAATGCGTCTGTTGGTCTGCCCGATGTATGTCTTTTCACAATTACCACATGGCACCTCGTACACTCCTTGGCATTCTAGAGGAATTCTGTCTTTTGGATTCCGAAGAACATTTTTGATTTTCCTATCTGTTGTGAAGGTTGTTTTGATATCATGACGGCTCAGTATTTTGCAGATTTTGTCAGTTGTGCCTTTTATGTAAGGTAGAAAAGCGTTTCCCACTGGTTGATCTTCATTGTTGACATCCTTCTCATTTTTGCGTTGAGAGTTATGAATCTGTTTTCTTGAATAGCCATTCATCCTAAGGGCTGCTCGGATGGTTTCCATTTCTCCATCGAAGTTCTCCGCATCAGCGAGACGTTTTGACCTTGTCATGAGGGTATTTACGACTGATTGTAGCTGGGATGGATGGTGATGCGAGTTACTATTCAAATATCGGTTCGTGTGGGTCTTTTTTCTGAATACTGTATGTCCCAAACTGCCGTCAGTTTTCTTTGTTACCAAAACATCTAGAAATGGTAATTGGTTGTTCTCTTCGGCTTCTATTGTGAATTTTATCCGATCATGGATTCCATTCAGGTGATCGAGAAACCCTCTTAGTTGTCCTTCTCCATGTGGCCAAATAACGAAAATATCATCTACATATCTGAGCCAAAGTTTGGGTTTTAGTTGCGCTGTGTTAAGAGCTTTAATTTCAAAATCCTCCATGAAAAGATTTGCGATCACTGGTGAGATTGGTGATCCCATCGGTGCTCCTTCGATTTGCCTATATCGCTGTCCCTCGTACATGAAGTAAGTATTGGCTACACAGTGTTTGGCCAAGTCAATAATGTATCCTTCCGGTTTGTATTTATGTTGGATGATCTCTAGGGCTTCGTTTATGGGTACTTGTGTGAACAAGGATGCTACGTCGAAGCTTACTAATATGTCGTCAGGTCCTACTATTTGCATATCTAGAAGTTCGATAAAGTGTTCCGCGTTCCTCACGTACGATGATGCTGTCTCAACGTGCGGTTGTAACTTCTTGGCTAGGAATCTTGCTAATGCATGTGACGGTGAGCCGATAGAGCTTACTATTGGTCTCAGAGGTACTGCTGGCTTGTGTATTTTTGGGAGACCATACAGTTTCGGACATCTGGATGATTTTTCTCTTGGAATGAGATGTAACTGTAACTTAGGGTCGATAGGAGATGCCTTGATTTTCGCTTTCGTTGTTTTCTCTAGATATGTAGTGGGATCAGACCTAATCTTCTTGTAAGTCGGATCGTCCAATAGCGCAGCCATCTTGGTTCTGTAGTCATTTGTGTTCATGACAACGGTTGCATTTCCTTTATCTGCTGGTAGGATGATGATGCTTTCGTTCTCTCGAAGAGCTTTCAGTGCTAGGAACTCGTCGTGTGAAATGTTCCTTTTAGGTGGCTTCGAGGTTCGTAGAATACGCGACACATCTTGGCGAATAATCTCTGCTTCACTTTCATCCTGCAGCGAAGTTATAGCAGATTCCACGTTGCAAATGATGTCTTCCAATGGAATGCGTGCCGGTGCAATAGCGAAGTTAAAACCTTTAGCAAGGACATCCATGGAGGCCTTATTCAAAGAATGGTCGGATAAGTTATGGACAACTTTGACAGGATCTATGTTTGTGCTGTCTCCCTCAGGTTTCTGGGTGTCTTTCAGATGATTGAACTTCTTCTTCTGTTTCTCTATAGTTATTTCAGTGTTTTTCTCTGCTCTGAACTCGGCAAGCTGGTCAATTCTTTCCCAAAGTAGAGGATTGATTTCATTGCTGAGATAGAGGTGAACACGTAGTAGCTTGCTGTCAGTATCATCCAGAATTCTTCTTGTTTGGTGAATGGCATCTCGAAGCAGTGCAAAACTCGTTCTTCTCAAGATGTTCTTCGTACTAGTTGTCTTCGTGTGATACGAAAGTTTCATACAGGTTGGAATAATCTTCTGGTCCCGGCAACGGCGTAGAAAGGTAAGGTCGCACAAAAGTTTCGATCTCTTTGTTCTCAACTTCTCGAAACTTCTTGTTTGATGGAAAACCTCCTCCCCGTAGAGGTTAATTATGTTTCTTCTTAGGTTCTCGCGGACGTAATGTGTAGAACTGGATTCTCGGGTATTGTCGCATTTGCCATCTTTGCCGAAACGTCGTGAAATTGGTCCTTTAGAGGACCGAAACCACACAACGCGGATCAATACCCGAGAATCCAGTTCTACATATATATATATATATATATATATATATATATATATATATGTATATATATATATATTCTTTTGTTGATATTCTTGAACCATTTGTAATATTTGTATGTTTTCTTGGTATATTGGTTCGTATATATACTGATAATGAAACAAAAATTCTGTTTTGACGTTTCGACAATGTTTATTGCCTTTATCAAAATTGTTAATTGAATTAGTGTTTCCATGTAATTTAGAAAAGAATAGATGATTTCGATTAATGAAATGCGTCTGCAGCCGACTTGTGTTTTAAGATCCAATTAAAACTGCAGAAAACGTTGGATCGGTTGTGTGTGAAAGAGTAATGTATGGCTAATTACAATTTGAAATAGATTGAATTTGATTAAATACAAGACATTATAAGATTGTACAATTATAAATATCTATGAATTATTGTATGAATTAGTTATTCTATGATAAGCATTTCAGATCTATCATAATCAACTATTCAAGTTCAAGATAATTCTATGGAATTTAACCTCAAAATTGTTACTCCATAGTGTCATAGTTAAATAATACTTCATCTTTTTTAGGTTGAATTTTAAATAGACAAATGGAAAGTGGCATTTCAAATTAATAAAATTTTGTTAAGTTTGAATTAGATTATTGTAAAGTTTCGAAAGATTGGAATCTATTTTGTCATTTACACAATTGTTCTTTTTAATTTGAATAGATTCTAATATCAAACGTTTGTTTCAATATTTAAAATTTTTGTATTGTTGTAGTCGAGAGTATGGTTAGTGTCTTTCACATGTTTATTGAGCGCAGTTGATGAATTTTTGGTATATTTGTGGCCATTTAATCTTTTTTCGAGGTATTGTGAAGATTGGCCAGTATATACCTTTTCGCAATCTTTGCAATGGATGGAATAAACAGTATGGGTTATTTTTTTGAAAGGTAGGTACGCTGCTTTTCAATTTTGTAAAGAGACTTTTCTGATTTAAATAACTCTTATGACATATATGTAGGTCATAAGGTTTCACTATATTACAAATTTTTATATATATATATATATATATATATATATATATATATATATATATATATATACTCTAATATCTCTAATAAGAAAAGGACTAGTGTCAGAATTAGAAATATCAAATTAATGGAAAATTCCAATAGTTGAACTAATAAATGTAAGTCGGAATGGAATAACGGAAGTATCAAAAATGATCACTGAAAATATTAGAATAGGGGAATCAAATCTAGAAATGCAGTTATTTATAGTACAAAATATGAAATTGGATATTCTAATGAGAACAGATGAATTAGAAAAGCATGGAATAATAACAGATTACGAGGAAAGAGAAATAAAATTGTTGAATGAAATTATAAAGATAGGGAAGGGGGAAGACGAAAGTATTGGCAAACCAAAGGAATATTTTAAATGCGGTCGAAATAAAAGACTATAGCAAAAATTTCAAAGAAATAATCACGCAGGTAAAAGTGTCCGATGATTATAGGGGAATAATATCAAAAATAACTTCGGAACATAAGGGTCTAATTGTAGACAAAACTCGTATAGCAAGTAAATATATCCATAAATTTCAGGTGAAAGAAAAAGAGAACTTTAAATCCAAGAATTATCCAATTCCATTTAAGTATATAGGAAAAATAAGGGAAAAAATCTGTGAAATGCTAGAACAAAATAAATAAGCCCTATTGTAATAGCAAAAAAGTCAAATGGTGACATTGGATTATGTTTAGATGCGCGAACACTAAACAAATATTCAATTACACAATATGAAGCTCCTGAAATATAGAGGCAATCTTTGGTAGGATAGTGGGAGCACAAATTTTCAGTAAAATTGATTTGAGACAGTTTCTGGTTAATTCCATTACACGAAAGTTGTAGAGATTACACTGGTTTTATGATAGATGGAGAATGTATAGATCTAAAGTTACGCCTTTTGGTATTCAAAGTGCATGCAGTGCGTTAGTAAGAAGTAAGAACAAGATATTAAATAAATTTGAAATTTTTGTAGTTCATTATATTGATGACATACTTATATTTTCTGAAACAGTAGAAAATCATCAAGATCATATAAGAATCGTTTTAAACGAATTAGATTTAGCGGGTTTAAAAATAAATATTGAAAAATGTGAGTTTTATAGAACAGAAGTTACATTTCTGGATTATAAGTTAACGAAGGAAGGATTAGAAATGGAAGAAGATAGGTTAGAAGTAATTAAGAATTTTTAGTTCATTATATTGATGATATAAAAAATAAATATTGAAAAATGTGAGTTTTATAGAACAGAAGTTACATTTTTGAATTATAAGTTAACGAAGGAAGGATTAGAAATCGATGAAGATAGGTTAGAAGTAATTAAGAATTTTTAGTTCATTATATTGATGATATACTTATATTTTCTGAAACAGTAGAAAATCATCAAGATCATATAAGAATAGTTTTAAACGAATTAGATTTAGCTGGTTTAAAAATAAATATTGAAAAATGTGAGTTTTATAGAACAGAAGTTACATTTCTGGATTATAAGTTAATGAAGGAAGGATTAGAAATGGAAGAAGATAGGTTAGAAGTAATTAAGAATTTTTAGTTCATTATATTGATGATATACTTATATTTTCTGAAACAGTAGAAAATCATCAAGATCATATAAGAATAGTTTTAAACGAATTAGATTTAGCTGGTTTAAAAATAAATATTGAAAAATGTGAGTTTTATAGAACAGAAGTTACATTTCTGGATTATAAGTTAACGAAGGAAGGATTAGAAATGGAAGAAGATAGGTTAGAAGTAATTAAGAATTTTTAGTTCATTATATTGATGATATACTTATATTTTCTGAAACAGTAGAAAATCATCAAGATCATATAAGAATAGTTCTAAACGAATTAGATTTAGCTGGTTTAAAAATAAATATTGAAAAATGTGAGTTTTATAGAACAGAAGTTACATTTCTGGATTATAAGTTAACGAAGGAAGGATTAGAAATGGAAGAAGATAGGTTAGAAGTAATTAAGAATTTTTAGTTCATTATATTGATGATATACTTATATTTTCTGAAACAGTAGAAAATCATCAAGATCATATAAGAATAGTTTTAAACGAATTAGATTTAACTGGTTTAAAAATAAATATTGAAAAATGTGAGTTTTATAGAACAGAAGTTACATTTCTGGATTATAAGTTAACGAAGGAAGGATTAGAAATGGATGAAGATAGGTTAGAAGTAATTAAGAATTTTAAGATACCTACGAATCTTAAAACTCTAAAGGGATTCCTAGGTCTGATGAATTATCTCAAAAGGCTCATTCCTGATTTAAGTCAGAAAGAAATTAAATTAGTAGAATTACTTAAGGAAGGGGTAAAATGGAAATGGGATAATGAAAGACAAGGACCTTTTCAAGAATTAAAAGATATTTTCATTGAAAAACTGAAAGTTTATCATGCACAGTATGATAAACCATTCATATTAGGAACAGATGCTTCAAAACAAAGATTCAGTGGTGTTCTATTACAGCAACATAATAATGAAGAAGTTCCCATAAGTTTTGTACCTAGAATGACAAAAGATCATGAGAGAAATTACAGCGTTACTGAATCAGAATTGTCAAGCATAGTTTTTTGTGTAAAGAAATTAAGATTTTATTTGTTAGGGAATAAAGTAAGAGTAGAAACTGATCCCAGTGCACTGACAAGAATTTTTTTAAATAAATTTGTTAACAGTAGAATTCAAAGATGGATTTTGTTATTACTGGAATATGACTTTAAAATAAAGGATATCCCAGGAAAATTAAATACAATAGCTGATATTCTAACTAGAGAAGAGGGAAATTTGAAAATTGACAAAACAAAATATGAAGTAGGAGCAAACATTTTATTAGAAGTAAGGGGATTATTTTCATTAGACAAAATTATCAGAGAATGATAAAAAAAAAATTATTTACAAAATATAGGTGTGAAAGAGTTATATAGAATAGATCAAGATCTATCTCGAAAAGTTTTAATTCAATTGTATGATGAGTTTAATCATATAGGAGCAAGGGAAATGTGGCTAATATTAAGAGAAAGCTATGAAGGAAAAGGAGATTATCAATCAGCAAAAGAGATCACAAAGAAATGTGATACATGTCAAAGAGCTAAGCCTAAAAATTTTATTATTCAAAACATAGCTAAAAGCATAATAGTAAAAGAATGTTTAGGAGTAATAGCATCAGATTTTTCAAGTGAACTTATAATAAGTGAAAAAGGAAATAGACATATTTTAGTAGTATTAAATTTATCTCCTAAATGCATAAAATTATACCCTTGTAAAACAATAAAAAGTAAAGAAGTCTTGCGTAATTTAGAAAATTATTTTGAGGAAATTGGTAGACCAAGAAAATTAATTACAGATAATGCAACTAATTTTAAAAACATACGTTTTAAGTATGTAAAAGGAATTTGATATTTCATCACTTAACAAGTATAAGACATCCACAATCCAATCCATCAGAGCGATATATACAGGAAGTTATAAAATATCTAAGGATATCTTGTGAGGGTAAACATCGTCAATGGGATGAATCAATATCCAGGGTAGAGAAATATTTAAATCATTGTCCAAATACTACAACACAGGAAACACCTATAATAATTATGAAAGGGGAAGGACCTGATAGAAGAAGGTTAGATGAAAATTCAGCAGAACATAATGAAATTTTGAAAGAGATCAGTAATAAGTTAGAAAGAAATGCAAGAAAGTATATAAGTAGGGAAATGAAAAATAAAGGGAAGTTAATTGAATTTGAGGAAGATAAATTAGTAATTATTATAAAAGCAATGAGAGTGACTGATAATAAAAAGAATATATGTCGAAAATTATGTTTTGCTTTCGAAGGTCCATATGTAGTAATGAACAAAAATGCCCATAACAGTTATAAATTAATGAATCCCAAAATTGGGAAGATAAGGAGAATATTCAATATTGATCAGATATATAAATATGATTATTAATAAATCCAATCATAGAAAATAAAATCAAAATATAAATAAATTTTAATATTAAATTTTGATTAATACTTAAAATTGATTTAGGGGAATTTCTTATGATTCCATTGCAAATATAAAATAAAATGTTAAAATTATGATTTACCGAGACATTAAAAGAAGAAAAGTTGAATAAGTATATGATATGGAATTAAAAACGTTATTTAAAAGTTAAATATATAATTAGAATAAGTGATTAAAGATTGTAATATAAATAAAACCAATTTGTGAATATAGTTTGTAAGACTAAAGAGAAGAAATAGTGAAAAGTGCAAAAACGTACAGTGCTACGAAGTGAGGAAATCATAATTCAAATGATTCAAGACTATCTGAAGATAGAAAACTATTAGAATAGATCAAGAATTTGTTATAGATGTTAGCTAGTATTAAGACATATATGATTAACCTCTACGGGGAGGAGGTTTTCCATCAAACAAGAAGTTTCGAGAAGTTGAGAACAGAGGAATCGAAACTTTTGTGCGGCCTTACCTTTCTACGCCGCTGCCGGGACCAGAAGATTATTCCAACCAGTATGAAGCTTTCGTATCACACAAAGACAACTAGTACGAAAAACATCTTGAGGAGAACAAGTTTTGCACTGCTTCGAGATGAGAAGGATGTCCACAGTAAAGATCGCCCAGTGGGAAACGCTTTTCTACCTTACATAAAAGGCACATCTGACAAAATCAGCAAGAGACTGAGCTGTCATGATATCAAAACAACCTTCAGAACAGATAGAAAAATCAAGAATGTTCTTCGGAATCCAAAAGACAGAATTGCTCTAGAATGCCAAGGAGTGTACGAGGTGCCATGTAGTAATTGTGAAAAGACATACATCGGACAGACCAACAGACGCATTGATGTGCGAAAGACTGAACATGCAAACGCTGTGTCGAAAAACGCAACCACGTCTTCACTAGCTGAACATCTGAGAAATACTGGCCATATGATCAACTTTAGCGACACAAAGACTCTAGCCAACATTAAACACTCCACACCAGAATAACCAGGGAAACGTCCGCATAGTCTTAACAAACGAGATGACGGTCTAAGATCACCAGCAACATGGAAACCCGCTTTATCAAGTCGGAAGATCCAACGAAAAACAAGAAAAAACCTGGTATCCAGTGCACGTGCAACAGGTCACGGAAACTTTTCGGCTGATTCCAGCGTCGCAATGACGTCATCCAAACGTGTCACTCGGAGTCGAACACGTAGGAATCAACCAAGCGTGGGATAGTTCAGAAGTTCAAAGGTCAAGCATAACGGGGGATATAAATACCTGTCCCTCCAGAGTAAGCGTCAGTTCGCCTAGATCTTCCAGACTCTACGGTCGAATCACCTGAAGATGGCGAATGCGACTTTGCCGAAACGTCGTGAAATTGGTCCTTCTGAGGACCGAAACCACACAACGCGGATCAATACCCGAGAATTCAGTTCTACACATTACGTCCGCGAGAACCTAAGAAGAAACATATGCATATATATATATATATATATATATATATATATATATATATATATATATATATATATATATATATATATGTATATATATATATATATATATATATATATATATATATATATATATATATATATATATATATATGTTTCTTCTTAGGTTCTCGCGGACGTAATGTGTAGAACTGGATTCTCGGGTATTGATCCGCGTTGTGTGGTTTTGGTCCTCAAAAGGACCAATTTCACGACGTTTCGGCAAAGTCGCATTTGCCATCTTCAGGTGATTCGACCGTAGAGTCTGATTTTCCAGACTCTACGCCTAGATTTTCCAGACTCTACGGTCGAATCACCTGAAGATGGCAAATGCGACTTTGCCGAAACGTCGTGAAATTGGTCCTTTTGAGGACCGAAACCACACAACGCGGATCAATACCCGAGAATCCAGTTCTACATATATATATATATATATTACAAATATTACAAATGGTTCAAGAATATCAACAAAAGAATATATATATATATATATATATATATATATATATATATATATATATATATTGTTATGATTTCATTTCCTAAACAATAAAATGATAAAATTAGAACTTACCGAACATTGAAAATCAGAAATATTAATAAAAAGATATTATATGGAATTAAAAACAATGTTAAAAGTTAAATAATAGTTAGTATAATATAATGAACAATGTAAAACATAATAAACAACAATGTAATTAGAATAAAAGTGTAAAACAAGAACTTCAGTGAAAGTGAATAAACGTACAGTGTTACGAAGGAAGAAATCATAATTAAATGATTACAAAAACTATCATGAGATAGCACAAACTATTGAAAAATGTTGTAGATATAAGTTGGGATTCGTAAATTTGAGTTATAGAATGTTAAAGAAATGTTATTGATATGTTATAAATAAAAATTATGAATTTAAAGAATACTAAATTCTGATTGGTCGATGCAATTTTATAGACGTCAGACTAGTAACAATGTAATAGTTCTGTCTGTTTTCAACAATCAACAAAGTATTCTTGATAGGTAAACTAAGCACCTCATTGGTTAATTTTGAAAATACTTAGCGTCGGTTTTGAAGGCCTATAAAAGGCTTCTGAAGACAAGCCAAGTCAGTTAGCCATCAACATCTGAAGAGTCAAGATACTCAAGCTACTCAAAAGATTTCCATAACCTTAGTTTTTGGATAAACATCGGGGAACCCAAGTGTTCCAATAGCTTCCTAAGGTTGGAAGTAACCGAAGAAAATAAGTAATTTATACAAGTCAAGTAGTGTTCCCAGTCTTCGAACAAAGTTTTTAAAAGTTATTATAACCATAATTCACAAGTAGCATCGTATAATAGCTACTCTTCGACAACGTTCCAAGACATAATTTAAGGTGTTATATCTTTTGAAAAAGAATAAGACAAGTTAACAATTATCAACAGTTCCTGATTTCTAAAGAAGTAACCATATTGTTTACCTGTGATTTGTTTATAGCAGAGAAATTGTGTACCTACGGGAAAGTGAATTATCAAATTAATAAGAAAATCAAGCCAAGTGAACATTGCCTACATTTTTAAAAACATATTCTTGGATATAAACTAAACGTAAGTTTATTTGTTATTTCTCCATTGTATTATTATAAATCTGAAAGAAAGATTGCAGATTATAACTTTGTAAACAAAGATAAATAGTAAATAATTGTGAGGTTAGATCATAGATCTATTTGAACATAAAATTGTTAAAATTGATACCTAAGATAAAAATAGAGTCATAGAAATTTAAATATAAAAGTTTTTAACATTCAAAGAACATTGTGTTTAATTCCATAGATATAAAATAAAAAGGTAAAAGTTCATTATTCAAATCATTAGATTTTTCAAATCAAAACAAAAATAAGATTTAAAAATACATATAAAAGCTAGCCGGTAGAATTCAAAACATTGAAATATTCAAATCAATATTCAAATTAATTCAAATCATAATTAAAGAATAAAACTCGAGTAAAGAGTTTTTATATTAATTGGCGCCCAACGTGAGGCAAAATAACTCAAAAGACCTTTCTTAACAATTGTCGCTCAAACGTGGGGACATTTGAAAAAGGGAAGATAAAAATTCATTCTGAAAAGGAAATTCAAATAGAACCGCGTAATAAAAGTAATTTGGAAAACTAGATTAATTAATAAGGAAAATAAAAATGGAAGGAGATAGACAAAGTACTCCAGAATTAATAGGGTTTGATGAAAATGATGAAATAATTAGTGCAGAGAAAACACCAACAGTAGATAACCAAACGGAAATAATGAAATTGCTTAATGAAATTAAAAAAAATACGAATGATATAAAAGATGAACTTAAGAGAGTGAATTATTAATTTGATAAAAGAACTGATGAAATTATGAGAATAGTTGAAACAGAGAAAGAGGAAATTAGGAAACATGTTGAAGAAAGTATAGATAATAAATTAGATGAATATAATAGCTTTGTAAGTGTAAAGTTTAATAAAGTAGAAAAGGAAATAGATATTGTCGAAAATCGAATGAATGATATGGGGAAGAATATTGAAGAGAATGTGAATGTGAATGTACAAAGTATGAAAGAAAATCTGGATAAAATGATAAATGAACAGGATAAAATAATTAATGAACAGGATGAAAGGATAGAAGGAATTGAGAATCGATCAGAAGAGAGAATGAATATAGAATACAGAAATGTGGGTTATGAAAGTGAGATAGAATTCAATGGAAATATAGAATTATTACACCCATGCATTTTTGTAAAAGAATTAAGACATATTTTTTGTTTGATAACATTACATAAAAGTTGTAAAGATTACACTGAGATTATTTTGAAAGGAAAAGTGTATGGATTAAAAGATAAACCTGTTGGTATTCAAAGTGCATATAGAATGTTCAAATATAAAGTAAGTGAGAGAAAATATTTCTTTTGATAGTATTAGACAAGGGGAAATAGAATTATTAGAAAAAGATAGAAAGAAATGTAAATTGAAAAAAGGGAATTTATTTAAAGATACCAATTAAAAAGGTTTTTTAAAAGGGAAAGAAGTAGAAATTTTGTGTGATACGGGATCAGAAATATCATTAATAAGGGAAGAACTATTGTCTGAAGTAAATTTACAAATCAATTAAAAATACCAAAAGTAGAGTTAGTAAATATTAGTGGAAAGAAAATTACTGAAATGTCAAAAATGATTACTGAGCATATTATAATAGGGAAGTCAAGTCTAGAAATGCAATTATTTGTAGTACCGAATATGAAATTGGATATTGTTATGGGAACTGATGAATTAGGAAAACATGGAATTATAATAGATTACGAGGAAAAGGAAATAAAGTTGTTAGATGAAATTATAAAGATAGGGAAGGGGGAAAATGAAAATATTGACAGACCAAATGAAGGTTGCAATATAATAAATGCGGTCGAAAGAAAAGACTTAAGCAGAAATTTAAATGAAATAATCTCGCAGATGAAAGTATCCGAGAAATATAGGGGAATCATTTCAGAAATAATTTCACAACATAAAGGTCTAATAATAGATGAAACTCGTATAGCTAGTAAATATATTCATAAATTCCAAGTCAAAGAAATTGAAAATTTTTAATCCAAGAACTATCCAATTCCATACAAGTACATAGAAGATGTAAGAAAGAAAATCGGTGAAATGCTAGAACAAGACATCATAGAAAGAAGTAAAACAAAATATATAAACCCTATTGTGATCGCAAAAAAGTCAAATGGTGAGATTAGGTTATGTTTAGATGCTCGAACATTAAATAGATTTTCAGTACCACAATATGAAGCTCCTAAAAATATAGTCAATTTTTGGTTGGTTCATTATTCAAATCATTAGATTTTTCAAATCAAAACAAACATAAGATTTAAAAATACAAATAAAAGCTAGCCGGTAGAATTCAAAACATTGAAATATTCAAATCAATATTCAAATTAATAATAATTCATAATTAGAGAATAAAACTCAATAGAGTTTTTATATCAATTGTCACCACAACGTGGAGCAAAATAATATATATATATATATATATATATATATATATATATATATATATATATATATATATATATATATATATATATATATATAACTTAAGAGATATAGAATTAAATTTTCTGAATTATGAAGATAATTTAACATAGGATTATAAAGATGAATAAACGTAAAAGATTGAACCATAGGCGGGATTCGAACCCACATTTCTGGATTTCTAGTCTTTATAATCCTATGTTAAATTATCTAAGTTATCTTCATAATTCAGAAAATTTAATTCTATATCTCTTAAGTTACATACACGATAGTGGCCAATTAGGCAAAGAAACTTTAAACTTGTTTATATATATATATATATATATATATATATATATATATATATATATATATATATATATATATATATATATATATATATATATATATGGTAGGGCATCGAATCGCATTGTGTTTATCAATGATCTACTATCCTTTCAGAGGTTTATATTTACAAAAATATAAAAATCTAACAGGACCGAAGTGGTGTAATTGGTAAACACCCTGAACTAGAAATCCAGATATGTGGGTTCGAATCCCGCCTATGGTTCAATCTTTTACGTTTATTCATCTTTATAATCCTATGTTAAATTATCTAAGTTATCTTCATAATTCAGAAAATTTAATTCTATATCTCTTAAGTTACATACACGATAGTGGCCAATTAGGCAAAGAAACTTTAAACTTGTTTATATACATATATACATATATATATATATATATATTTCTTCTTTCTCGCGGGCGTAATGTGTAGAACTGGATTTTCGGGTATTGATCCGCGTTGTGTGGTTTCGGTTCTCAAAAGGACCAATTTCACGACGTTTCGGCAAAGTCGCATTTGCCATCTTCAGGTGATTCGACCGTAGAGTCTGGAAAATCTAGGCGAACTGACGCTTACTTGGAGGGACAGGTATTTATATCCCCCGTTATGCTTGACCTTTGGACTTTCGAACTATTTCACGCTTGGTTGATTTCTACGTGTTTGGCTCCGAGTGACACGTTTGGATGACGTCATTGCGACGCTGGAATCATCCGGAAAGTTTCCGAGACGTGTTGCACGTGCACTGGATACCACGTTCTCTCTTGTTTTTGGTTGTATCTTCCGACTTTCTAAAGCGGGTTTCCAAGTTGCTGGTAATCTTAGTCCGTCATCTCGTTTGTTAAGACTATGTGGACGTTTCTCGATCTCTATTGCCTCCCTGGTTATTCTGGTGTAGAAGTGTTCAATGTTGGCTAGAGTCTTTGTGCCGCTAAAGTTGATCATATGGCCCGTACTTCTTACATGTTCAGCCAGTGAAGACGTGGTTTCGTTTTTCGACACAGCGTTTGCATGTTCAGTCTTTCGCACATCAATGCGTCTGTTGGTCTGTCCGATGTATGTCTTTTCACAATTACCACATGGCACCTCGTACACTCCTTGGCATTCTAGAGGAATTCTGTCTTTTGGATTCCGAAGAACATTTTTGATTTTCCTATCTGTTGTGAAGGTTGTTTTGATATCATGACGGCTCAGTATTTTGCAGATTTTGTCAGTTGTGCCTTTTATGTAAGGTAGAAAAGCGTTTCCCACTGGTTGATCTTCATTATTGACATCCTTCTCATTATTGCGTTGAGAGTTATGAATCTGTTTTCTTGAATAGCCATTCATCCTAAGGGCTGATCGGATGGTTTCCATTTCTCCATCGAAGTTCTCCGCATCAGCGAGACGTTTTGACCTTGTCATGAGGGTATTTACGACTGATTGTAGCTGGGATGGATGGTGATGCGAGTTACTATTCAAATATCGGTTCGTGTGGGTCTTTTTTCTGAATACTGTATGTCCCAAACTGCCGTCAGTTTTCTTTGTTACCAAAACATCTAGAAATGGTAATTGGTTGTTCTCTTCGGCTTCTATTGTGAATTTTATCCGATCATGGATTCCATTCAGGTGATCGAGAAACCCTCTTAGTTGTCCTTCTCCATGTGGCCAAATAACGAAAATATCATCTACATATCTGAGCCAAAGTTTGGGTTTTAGTTGCGCTGTGTTAAGAGCTTTAATTTCAAAATCCTCCATGAAAAGATTTGCGATCACTGGTGAGATTGGTGATCCCATCGGTGCTCCTTCGATTTGCCTATATCGCTGTCCCTCGTACATAAAGTAAGTATTGGCTACACAGTGTTTGGCCAAGTCAATAATGTATCCTTCCGGTTTGTATTTATGTTGGATGATCTCTAGGGCTTCGTTTATGGGTACTTGTGTGAACAAGGATGCTACGTCGAAGCTTACTAATATGTCGTCAGGTCCTACTATTTGCATATCTAGAAGTTCGATAAAGTGTTCCGCGTTCCTCACATACGATGATGCTGTCTCAACATGCGGTTGTAACTTCTTGGCTAGGAATCTTGCTAATGCATGTGATGGTGAGCCGATAGAGCTTACTATTGGTCTCAGAGGTACTGCTGGCTTGTGTATTTTTGGGAGACCATACAGTTTCGGACATCTGGATGATTTTTCTCTTGGAATGAGATGTAACTGTAACTCAGGGTCGATAGGAGATGCCTTGATTTTCGCTTTTGTTGTTTTCTCTAGATATGTAGTGGGATCAGACCTAATCTTCTTGTAAGTCGGATCGTCCAATAGCGCAGCCATCTTGGTTCTGTAGTCAATAGTGTTCATGACAACGGTTGCATTTCCTTTATCTGCTGGTAGGATGATGATGCTTTCGTTCTCTCGAAGAGTTTTCAGTGCTAGGAACTCGTCGTGTGAAATGTTCCTTTTAGGTGGCTTCGAGGTTCGTAGAATACGCGACACATCTTGGCGAATAATCTCTGCTTCACTTTTATCCTGCAGCGAAGTTACAGCAGATTCCACGTTGCAAATGATGTCTTCCAATGGAATGCGTGCCGGTGCAATAGCGAAGTTAAAACCTTTAGCAAGGACATCCATGGAGGCCTTATTCAAAGAATGGTCGGATAAGTTATGGACAACTTTGACAGGATCTATGTTTGTGCTGTCTCCCTCAGGTTTCTGGGTGGCTTTCAGATGATTGAACTTCTTCTTCTGTTTCTCTATAGTTATTTCAGTGTTTTTCTCTGCTCTGAACTCGGCAAGCTGGTCAATTCTTTCCCAAAGTAAAGGATTGATTTCATTGCTGAGATAGAGGTGAACACGTAGTAGCTTGCTGTCAGTATCATCCAGAATTCTTCTTGTTAAGTGAATGGCATCTCGAAGCAGTGCAAAACTCGTTCTTCTCAAGATGTTCTTCGTACTAGTTGTCTTTGTGTGATACGAAACTTTCATACAGGTTGGAATAATCTTCTGGTCCCGGCAGCGGCGTAGAAAGGTAAGGTCGCACAAAAGTTTCGATCTCTTTGTTCTCAACTTCTCGAAACTTCTTGTTTGATGGAAAACCTCCTCCCCGTAGAGGTTAATTATGTTTCTTCTTAGGTTCTCGCGGACGTAATGTGTAGAACTGGATTCTCGGGTATTGATCCGCGTTGTGTGGTTTCGGTCCTCAAAAGGACCAATTTCACGACGTTTCGGCAAAGTCGCATTTGCCATCTTCAGGTGATTCGACCGTAGAGTCTGGAAAATCTAGGCGAACTGACGCTTACTTGGAGGGACAGGTATTTATATCCCCCGTTATGCTTGACCTTTGGACTTTCGAACTATTTCACGCTTGGTTGATTTCTACGTGTTTGGCTCCGAGTGACACGTTTGGATGACGTCATTGCGACTCTGGAATCATCCGGAAAGTTTCCGAGACGTGTTGCACGTGCACTGGATACCACGTTCTCTCTTGTTTTTGGTTGTATCTTCCGACTTTCTAAAGCGGGTTTCCAAGTTGCTGGTAATCTTAGTCCGTCATCTCGTTTGTTAAGACTATGTGGACGTTTCTCGATCTCTATTGCCTCCCTGGTTATTCTGGTGTAGAAGTGTTCAATGTTGGCTAGAGTCTTTGTGCCGCTAAAGTTGATCATATGGCCCGTACTTCTTACATGTTCAGCCAGTGAAGACGTGGTTTCGTTTTTCGACACAGCGTTTGCATGTTCAGTCTTTCGCACATCAATGCGTCTGTTGGTCTGTCCGATGTATGTCTTTTCACAATTACCACATGGCACCTCGTACACTCCTTGGCATTCTAGAGGAATTCTGTCTTTTGGATTCCGAAGAACATTTTTGATTTTCCTATCTGTTGTGAAGGTTGTTTTGATATCATGACGGCTCAGTATTTTGCAGATTTTGTCAGTTGTGCCTTTTATGTAAGGTAGAAAAGCGTTTCCCACTGGTTGATCTTCATTATTGACATCCTTCTCATTATTGCGTTGAGAGTTATGAATCTGTTTTCTTGAATAGCCATTCATCCTAAGGGCTGATCGGATGGTTTCCATTTCTCCATCGAAGTTCTCCGCATCAGCGAGACGTTTTGACCTTGTCATGAGGGTATTTACGACTGATTGTAGCTGGGATGGATGGTGATGCGAGTTACTATTCAAATATCGGTTCGTGTGGGTCTTTTTTCTGAATACTGTATGTCCCAAACTGCCGTCAGTTTTCTTTGTTACCAAAACATCTAGAAATGGTAATTGGTTGTTCTCTTTGGCTTCTATTGTGAATTTTATCCGATCATGGATTCCATTCAGGTGATCGAGAAACCCTCTTAGTTGTCCTTCTCCATGTGGCCAAATAACGAAAATATCATCTACATATCTGAGCCAAACTTTGGGTTTTAGTTGCGCTGTGTTAAGAGCTTTAATTTCAAAATCCTCCATGAAAAGATTTGCGATCACTGGTGAGATTGGTGATCCCATCGGTGCTCCTTCGATTTGCCTATATCGCTGTCCCTCGTACATAAAGTAAGTATTGGCTACACAGTGTTTGGCCAAGTCAATAATGTATCCTTCCGGTTTGTATTTATGTTGGATGATCTCTAGGGCTTCGTTTATGGGTACTTGTGTGAACAAGGATGCTACGTCGAAGCTTACTAGATATGCAAATAGTAGGACCTGACGACATATTAGTAAGCTTCGACGTAGCATCCTTGTTCACACAAGTACCCATAAACGAAGCCCTAGAGATCATCCAACATAAATACAAACCGGAAGGATACATTATTGACTTGGCCAAACACTGTGTAGCCAATACTTACTTTATGTACGAGGGACAGCGATATAGGCAAATCGAAGGAGCACCGATGGGATCACCAATCTCACCAGTGATCGCAAATCTTTTCATGGAGGATTTTGAAATTAAAGCTCTTAACACAGCGCAACTAAAACCCAAACTTTGGCTCAGATATGTAGATGATATTTTCGTTATTTGGCCACATGGAGAAGGACAACTAAGAGGGTTTCTCGATCACCTGAATGGAATCCATGATCGGATAAAATTCACAATAGAAGCCGAAGAGAACAACCAATTACCATTTCTAGATGTTTTGGTAACAAAGAAAACTGACGGCAGTTTGGGACATACAGTATTCAGAAAAAAGACCCACACGAACCGATATTTGAATAGTAACTCGCATCACCATCCATCCCAGCTACAATCAGTCGTAAATACCCTCATGACAAGGTCAAAACGTCTCGCTGATGCGGAGAACTTCGATGGAGAAATGGAAACCATCCGATCAGCCCTTAGGATGAATGGCTATTCAAGAAAACAGATTCATAACTCTCAACGCAATAATGAGAAGGATGTCAATAATGAAGATCAACCAGTGGGAAACGCTTTTCTACCTTACATAAAAGGCACAACTGACAAAATCTGCAAAATACTGAGCCGTCATGATATCAAAACAACCTTCACAACAGATAGGAAAATCAAAAATGTTCTTCGGAATCCAAAAGACAGAATTCCTCTAGAATGCCAAGGAGTGTACGAGGTGCCATGTGGTAATTGTGAAAAGACATACATCGGACAGACCAACAGACGCATTGATGTGCGAAAGACTGAACATGCAAACGCTGTGTCGAAAAACGAAACCACGTCTTCACTGGCTGAACATGTAAGAAGTACGGGCCATATGATCAACTTTAGCGGCACAAAGACTCTAGCCAACATTGAACACTTCTACACCAGAATAACCAGGGAGGCAATAGAGATCGAGAAACGTCCACATAGTCTTAACAAACGAGATGACGGACTAAGATTACCAGCAACTTGGAAACCCGCTTTAGAAAGTCGGAAGATACAACCAAAAACAAGAGAGAACGTGGTATCCAGTGCACGTGCAACACGTCTCGGAAACTTTCCGGATGATTCCAGCGTCGCAATGACGTCATCCAAACGTGTCACTCGGAGCCAAACACGTAGAAATCAACCAAGCGTGAAATAGTTCGAAAGTCCAAAGGTCAAGCATAACGGGGGATATAAATACCTGTCCCTCCAAGTAAGCGTCAGTTCGCCTAGATTTTCCAGACTCTACGGTCGAATCACCTGAAGATGGCAAATGCGACTTTGCCGAAACGTCGTGAAATTGGTCCTTTTGAGGACCGAAACCACACAACGCGGATCAATACCCGAGAATCCAGTTCTACACATTACGTCCGCGAGAACCTAAGAAGAAACATATATATATATATATATATATATATATATATATATATATATATATATATATATATATATATATATATATATGGGTGATTCTTTCTGAAATCGGCCACCCCATGCTGCCCATTTTTTCTTATGCGTTTGAATAAATAAAAATGTACATCCGTGAAGCTTGGACGGTCTACTTTCGCATACTACTTGGCCTTTTTTGAATTCAGCGCGTTCCAGCGATGGGAGGCATGAAACAAGGGAGGAACATCCATTAAAAAATTCATAAAAAGCTCAATATAAATTGCAGACTAAGGTATTGAAATTTTTCGACTGTTTAGTTTTATTTTTGAAGGAAATATAAACAATTTTCATTCAAAAATTTTTTTGATATATTGCTTCCTTTTGATGTTATTCTCAATTGAAAAAAAATCAAGTTCTACACCTTCAGATATCGATTCTCGGCTTATATTAAAAGATTATAAAAAAATCGTAAGAACAAAAAGTTCTTATTTTTTCATGTAGAAAACGATTATATGTCGAATCTAAAAAATAAAATCAAAATTGCATTTTCATTTTGCCCATCAAAATGATTAGAATATGAATCTAAATTTCTTGGAATTTTTTTATTGATAAAAAATTGAAGTTCTCTCCTTAAGAAAGATATATGGGAGCAGTAGCGGATCCAGGGAGGGGTCACGGCGGTTATGACCCCCCCAAATGATGAACAAAAAAAAATTTTTTAGGAGAATAAACTGATATGGTAAACGACAAAAAAGTGTAAAGTCAGCACTACATCTGTAACTACATCTGTGAGCCAATTTATTTCGATTATAACAAGGATTTTAATTTAAACAATATCGTATGTGATTAAGACAAGCTTTTGTCAATTTTAATGTATGCATGTCTGAGAGTGACCCCCCCCCAAAACAAAAGTCTGGATCCGCGCCTGTATGGGAGGTGGAGGGAACCCGAAGCTGTTATTCTACACTTGTATGCATCTAAATTTGATATATTATTCTTCCTGACGAAAATAATTCTTGCAATATAAATTAATTATTTTGTTTTGAAATAGGTTCAAATATCGCTTCATCATTGTCAAATTTCGCGCCTCCAATCGCGCTATATTTTTCCAATAATTTCTCAATTTGCCATTTTGATTCGTGCTTCAATTTTGACAAATATTAAAATCAAGCTCAGCAATTCACAACATTTCTAATTTTAGCGTTTTTTTAGATAACATTTTTCAAATTTCGCGCTTTTTCAAATGAAATTTTCAAATTTCGCGCTATTTTTAGTTACAATTTTCGAATGAAAATGAAATTTAACATTGTTAAAGTTATGAACAATGCAGACGCTTCTTTTCTATGCTCAAAGATGAATAAAAGTTATCTCAACTGTTTTTTCATATTTCTTAGTCTTGCTTCAATCAAAGTTAAAATAGTGTATCATTGTCATTTTGTAAACAATCAAAAGTCATTCAAGAGTTGTTATTAAAATGAATGAGGAAGTAAGTAAAATTGCGTAAACAATCATTTCTTAATGTATTGGAAATATTTTCAAAATAATTACATCGGAAACATGAAATTACTGCTATATTTTTCCAAATGTAAAGATTCATGAAAATATTTTTGTTTTACCTACAGTTGTAGAGAACCCACCCATTTTTAAAAATTTTATAGAACAAAAATATAGCCTTCTTGATATTTTTTTGTTACTTTTGAATTCAAAATACCAACATCAACTGGGTCAAAAATCAGTACAAATTTGCATTTTCATTGAAATTTCACGAAAATCCCATCAAGATAACGTTACCAAAATTGTAATTTTTGTATTTAGTCCGTGAAGTAAGCATTTTTATCATCTGATACGCTTGGAATAAGAACAATATTGTTTGTTTTGATGCCTTTCAGAGTCTTCTGACTTCCTTCTGATTGAATCAAATGAATGCCAAAACGTTTTAATAAAAATTACCACATTTAGGAAAAAATGCGATACATTAGCAGTATCATATCTATGTTTAGTAAATAGTTGGTCCTCGCTGGCCGTGCGGTCTAGGGGTTTGGTTGTATGTCGAAGGTACTGCGTTCAATTCCCGGGGCGGTGATCAATTTTCTTTCGTTTTTTTAAATATTCCGTATCATTGAGAGCTAACCGTATACCTTCATTGTGATTATAAAAGACTGATTAACTTCTCTGAAAACATTTTTTGATATTTTATAATACGACGAATAATTCCATAATTGTAATTTCCCATAGTACATTCCGATATGATTTGGAATATTTATTTTTTATTTTAAATTTGCTTTTGGATTTCATCCAAATAAATTGCATTCTATTGAGTGCATATGCTTTAGGCTTGTCTACTTTAGTTTGCGTGATTTAAAATGATATGCTAACAAAATGAACTGCCAATATAACCCATTTCCATAATTTGTATGTTGTTTTGTTATAATATTTCCTTAAAATAATATAGTTTAAATTCGAAAGTTAGGAGAGTCCCGTAATTCATCTCGGTATTTCAGTTGATGTATGAAATTTATAAAAGGAAAAAAGAATTGTTCCTCAAAGAAATATGAAATTAGAAATATAAAAAAAAATTAACTATAAACTATTATACATTTTTGTTTAGAAAAAATGAGTCATATGGTGTGTTCGACAAAATCAAACTATGTATCGTTAGCGCTCGATAGCTCAGTGGTCTAGTCGTCAAGCTGCTGATCCAAAAGTCTTGAGATCAATTGCTGGTCAGGAAAAAAAAATCTTTTTTTTTTTTAAACAAAAAATAAGCAGTGAATTAAATTTTATTCTAAGTCCAAAATCGTGTATAAAACACTTGTTTTCGTTGTAGAAAACATCTCGCCTTTATTTTATGTAAGAAAATGTTGTTTGCTATATAAAATTGGAGATTGAAAGGCGGTGTTTCAGGGGCTGAGTAAAAAAATATATTGATTCATCACTTTTGATTCTCGATGTTGATAAAAAAGATTATTTCAATCAAAACACACACAAATTATGAAATTCAGTTATGTTAAAGTTTGCTTTGTTCCAATAAATATTAAAATAGGCATACAAACCAACTAACTACTTGCTTTCATTGACATTTAGTTAGCTATTGGCATCAATTTGAGATGAAAAAAAAATGGTAAGGTATTTTGACACTCTAATCCATATATTACAAATGACTCGAATTGTCTGTTATCTGATTCCGAACAGAGTTGGCTCTTACACAAAATTGTAAATTGATACTCCTTTTTAAAATGTTATGGGTTCTCGAATAATTCACTACTTATATTCTCATTGAATGCATATCATATTTAGGTGTATTAACTGGATAATGGCTCGACATCAACAAAATAAAAGAGGAAAGGAAAAAAATTTCGTTTCCGCAAAAATCAGAAAAGATCGATGTGTGAATCCATTCCAAATTAGATCTCACGTTGGACGCTATTTTCGACCATTGAGTAAAAATTTAGGGAGGAAATTTGAAACGTTACCTATTAATTCAGTTATTTGTGATAAATGTAGAAAAATGAGTTATAAATCAAATTTTGAGGAAATCAATACATTGTTTGATTCGGTTGATAATGAATCGATGATGGGTGATGATCATTTCGAAATTCCCAGTTCCTCTGTAAACACAAATGACCAACCATCTGTTTCCTCGCAATTTCAATATTCTGATAATGGTGATCAAACAAGTGAGGACAGAGATAATGTGAAAAATGATCTGGATGGAATTCTGAATGGGCTCAAATCTAAATTTTCATCATTGGAGAAAAATGATCCTTTGAAAATCAAGATTCTCACAATACTCCCAAACAGTTGGAGTGAAAGGAAAATCAGTAGGGAATTCAATACATCTAGATATTTGGCTTTCAAAGCTAAAGCACTCAAAGCTGATAAAGGATTATTAGGCGATCGAATTCTGAAACATGGAAAGAAAATTCAGCCATCTGATGTAACATATGTTACTGATTTTTTTCTAAATGATGTTAACAGCAGGGTTATGCCTTCTGTAAAAGATTTCGTGACAGTAAAAACAGAAGACGGAAATATTAAAATTCAAAAAAGGTTATTGCTATTACCTTCAAAAGATTTGTACACTCTTTATAAAAATGGAGTTACTAAACATGTGAGTTTCAGCACTTTTGCAAAATTGCGACCGAAAGCTTGTGTATTACCTGGTCAAAGTGGTAGTCATTCAGTTTGTGTATGTACTATACATCAGAATATCAAACTCATGATAGAGTCAATTGATTTGAAAAGTCTATCAAACGGTGAATCTGAAAATTTCAAAGATTGTATAGCCAAAATTATCTGTGAAGAACCAACCGAAAATTGTCATTTGAACCTATGTAATAACTGTTCTGATTTGTCCAATTTCAAAAATTATTTAAGTAACATCTTTGAGAAACAACAAGTTGAACAAGTCGATTATTGCTATTGGACTGGTACTGACAGATCGACACTTCAAAATTGCTTTTCTTCCGATAATGATTTTATTGATGAATTCATAAATAAACTAAAAGTTTTAAAGCCACATTCCTATATTGTGAAACAGCAAACACAGCTTATAAAAAAAAAGAAGTGTGAATTATCAAGCTATGAAGTTCTTGTCACTTTTGATTTTTCAGAGAACTACGCTTACAAAGTGCAAGACGCCTCACAGGCTTTCCACTATAACAACAACCAATGCACTGTGTTTTCAGTTGTTTATTATTATAATCATAATTCATCAATCAAACATAAATCTGCGATATTCATATCTGATAGGTTGAAACATAATACTGCTTCAGTCTACACAATTCAAGAAAAATTGATACCCATTATCAAAAAAGAAGTTCCTGCTGTTGAAAGAATAGTGTACATAACCGATGGTGCCAAACAGCACTTCAAAAATCGGTTCCAGATGGCAAATCTTATGGCCCACGAAGAAGATTTCAAATTGACAGCTGAATGGCATTTCACTCCCACTGCTCATGGGAAAAGCGCTTGCGATGGGTTAGGCGCAGATTTCAAAAGGGAGGCATATAGAGCCAGTTTAACAGCGAAGCCAATGAATGCGATTCTCAACGTAGATATTCTTTACAAATGGGCCAAGACGTATTTTAAAGACGTGCAAGTTTTATATTATAGTAAATCTGAACATACGAGAATGGAAAGGAAACTTATTTGCAGGTTTGGAAAAGCTTCACTCGTTCAAGGGATTTCGACCAATCATTCATTTGTGGTAACAGGTGAAAATACTCTTGAAATGAAAGAACACTCTTTGAAAGAGAGTGGGAAAATTATCAGATTGTAAAATAAATTTCGTTTTGTTAACAAATAAATTGATACACATTATGTACTTTCTACGTATTGTAGTTTGTTTTACTTCTTTATTATTATTATTATTATTAATAAAAAGCAGAATCACAGCTTCAGGTTCCCTCCACCTCCCATATATCTTATTGTATCATTATCACGACTTAAGACGAGAGCTTACATTTTTTTATGAATTTAGATTCATATTCTAATCATTTTGATGGGCAAAATGAAAAAGCAATTTTGATTTTTTTTTTTAGATTCGACATATAATCGTTTTCTACATGAAAAAATAAGAACTTTTTGTTCTTATGATTTTCTTATAATCTTGCAATATAAGCCGAGAATCGATATCTGAAGGTGTAGAAATTGATTTTTTTTCAATTCAGAATAACATCAAAAGGAAGCAATATATCAAAAAAATTTTTGAATGAAAATTGTTTATATTTCTTTCAAAAATAAAACTAAACAGCGAAAAATTTCAATACCTCAGTCTGCAATTTATATTGAGCTTTTTATGAATTTTTTAATGGATGTTCCTCCCTTGTTTCATGCCTCCCATCGCTGGAACGCGCTGAATTCAAAAAGGCGAAGTAGTATTTGCAAGTAGACCGTCCAAGCTTCACGGATGTACATTTTTATTTATTCATTTTATCCTGAATTTCTTTCATACTTTTTACATTTTCGTTCATATTCTCTTCGATATTTTTTCCCATATCACTCACTCGATTTTCAATAATATCTATCTCTTCTTCTACATCATTAAACTTTCTATTTACAAAGCTATTATATTCATTTAATTTATCATCTATTTTTTCCTCAACATGTTTCCTTATTTCCTTTTTCTCTGTTTCAATTTCTTTCATTATTTCCTCACTTCTTTCATCAAATTTTTCATTCACTTCCTTTATTTCATCTCGTATATCATTCGTACTTTCTTCAATCTCATTAACTTTCATATTTAAACTCTCAAGCTGTTTCATTATTTGTGTTTGATTGTCATTCACTACTGACATTTTCTCTACAATTCTGGAGTAACCTGTCTATCACCTTCCATTTTATTTCCCTCATTAATCAATCTAGTTTTCCTAATTTCTTACTTATCTCTTTTATTTATCACGCGGTTCCCTCTGAATTCACCTTTTCAAAATGAGCCTCACATTCAGGACGCCAATTGTCAAATAAACTCTTACTCAGTTCATTTAATTTCATTGAATTATTTGTTTTCAAATTTTCTTCCGGCTAGCTCTTTTTTTTATTTTATTTAGTGTTAATTAAATATGATTGATTGATATTTATTGATATGGAATGAAATAAAAACCTTATTCAAATTTTAAAACTTTGTTGTTATATTTACTGATGTAACCTTATATATTGAATCTGTCTATGTTTATTTCATTTACTCTATACTTTTGAATTTTACTCTATGTTACAAATTTAACCGTACAATTTCCTTATTCCAATATTCAATTACTTAGTGAATGTTTATTATTAACTGATTATTTTAATGTTCAGATGATAATTCAAAATGATGGATTATACTAGACTCACTTATGATTTCCTTTTAACAATTGGAACAATGATGGTTTCCTTTTAAGTTGTTGTTTATTTCCGCTTCTATTTTTTATTATTGATAATTCACATTTACACAATGCTCTGCTTTAAGGAAACTATTTGTGTGCACAATCACAGGTAACACTTGGTTAATTATCCTTCTAATTGATGATGTAGATGATATCTTTGTAGATATTTATTCTTCCTTGTTTCCTAATTTTTATTATATTGGTTTCATATTTATAGATAACGGTTTTCATTCTTTTGACGATATAAAAACTTTGTTGGTTCGAACTGGATATGCTATCGGGAACTTAGCTTTTCTCCGATGCTACTTCAAAAACTTTGGTTATGTAGACCTTCAACGAACTTGAACTCGATGATTTGTTACGAGCACTTTCGTGGAAATACTAACGAAAAAAAACGTTGGTTATGTAGGATTGCAGGGACCTACATTAAGTACCCAGATGTAATTGCAAACTAATGATGCTTCCCTTGAATTACCCATTTATAGGTCTCTCAAAGAAAGCTTTCCCTCATATGATTCAACCAATCAGGTGATTAATCCTGAACATCTAGTCAGCTATTCTAATTGTTGTGACTGACATTTCTATTACATTGTTGTGATTGACCAATGGGAGTTTAGTGTTTTGAAATATTTGTTATTTTGGAGATTTTCTAATTGATTAAAGTTATTGTTCCTCCTAGTTTATGAATTCATGTTAACAGCATTTTTCCTCACATTTTGGTATATAATTACCTATGATTAGGTTTCAAATAACCTAATAATTCCTATTATTAGATCTTATTTGACAGTTGTCATATTCTGAACTTTAGTAAATGATTTAAATATGAATAAAACTTATACAATTTTGTATAACTGAAATGTCTTAACACTAGCGCTTACATTTATAACAAATTCTTAATCTATTCTAATAGTTTTCTATCTTCAGATAGTCTTGAATCATTTTCCACTATTCACTATTTCTTCTTTCAAGTTTTACAAACTATATTTACAAATTGGTTTTAATTATATTACAATCTTTAATCTCTTATTCTAATTATATATTTAACTTTTAAATAACGTTTTTAATTCCATATCATATACTTATTTAACTTTTGTATTCTTAATGTCTCGATAAACTATGATTTTTACCATTCTATTTTATATTTGAAATGAAATCATAACAATATGTAATTGGTATTTTGGTTCGTAGATATATACTGAACATAAATAAGAATTATTTTTGACGTTTCGATAATTTTTATTATCTTTATCAAAATTGTATATATATATAGGTATATATATATATATCCAGATAGTAAATCACAAAACGTACTACGCCAGCAACGACGATGGCCTCAATTTTTTCTTGGTCTTTTGCGCTTCTGGAAACGAAAATATTTCTGTGTTATATCAATTACTGAATGGATAAGACTCGCATTGAAGTTGAATTTCTGCTTTTGTTCTTGGACTTATATCTAAATAAGGTTGCTTGTGGTGGAGCAATTCGAATTTGGTACTAGGCAGCAGGACACATTCGACACAACTGAAACTATCGAAAAAAACTCCCTCACCTGTAGTCTTTGGTGATCAATTTGATAAAAATTATACGAAATTCTTGTGAAAAAATATATTTAACATTCACATAATAATATTCGGAAGATGTCAAAAGAGCTGGATTGATGAAATTTCGAATAGTTATAGGTGGCTTAACAATGTAATAATTCAGGAACATGTTGCGGAAAAGTACAGGCTAACAATATCAGTTAATTCTCAACATTGAATCTGTATATTCCATTATGATTGGTTATGGAAATTATATTTCTCTCAAATATTGAGAAGTACAAAACTCGACCGAATCAGCAGAGTGGAGGTCACTAACATTGGTTGACAAATCATCTGAACTATTTGGAACATCCTTCTGCAGTTTGAAGAACACCATTCTAGTTATCATTTTCCTAGATTTTTTTCTTGAATTCTTCGCATATTCCGATGAAGTTCCTGTAATCAAATGAAAGGTAATTAATTTTCCTCATACTTAACTGCACAAACTATCCCACTGATCCAGTATATAACAACACAATTTACCGTTATGATTTTAAAGTATATCCGACGACATCGCAGCAATCGCGCCCTAAAGCCAAATCAGTTAACCGAAGCTACTCCTTCGCATCGGTCAGTAAGTAGCTTACTGTGCTCTGAGTAGTCTTATTGAACCCAGAATGACTGCCTTCTGCATCCGGTCTATCAAGATCTGTGCAGAGTTCTTACAGGCCGGAATGATCATCAAGTTCGAATGCAGCGAAGACCGAATTCCGCCTTAAACATCTTTAATCAGAACCACTAATACGATCTTGCGTATAGCTCTGCAGCAGACGTCAGATATCTGCACACTCATCACTTTGCGGTGATAGACCAATGTATTTATTACGCCATCTTGGCAAGCTGCGGTAAATCTCTTGGTTTCTGATGTAAGTCCCTCTGACCTCAGGTAGCCGAAGGTCTGTCTGGTTGAAAAGTCGAGCGTTTTGACGTTCCGGTAGAAAACATTGTATATCTGCTTGTCAACATGCCGCCTCAGCATAAGATCTTCCTCAGCGGCATTTATCTGGACTTTCAGGCGAGAAGATCGAAACTCGAGGTTGCCCTCCAGTTGGTTATCTCGACTGATGTGAAATTCGAGACCAAGTTCTTTTGGAGCCTTTTGTGCAGCCTTGATGCTGAAGGTCCACACTTCGACCAGTTCGTGATTTTTAACAAGGCACAGGAGGGGGTCTGAACTCCCATGAACTTCACAATCTATACTCAGAACCACACTATGATGCAGCCCTCGAGACTAAGAAGTACCGTACCTCCCCGGCATCGTGGGAGATAAATGCTGAAAACGGATGAGCTAGGATGCAAACTGTGATGGATATGCAACATTTTCTTGATCTCTCTGTCGAGTATATGCAGCTCATCGACCGTCCATTTCTCCACTCGAAAAGAGTGAAGCAGGACTGAAACGGCAAGCATATTTATTGCAGTCGCCTTGATCTCATTTGAAAGTATGAAAAATGAAATCTTTCGAACAAGGTTCCTATACTTGCCGCGGAGATCCACCTCCACACGGTATCTCAAGCGTCAAGATATTTAAAGATGCTTCCGTTGGCAAGCTGCATTTTCGTGTGCGCTTCATGCGATCGTCCTATCATCAAATGAAACACTGCGCACTTGTCCAATCCCAACCGTATGCCTACGGCTCGTATATATTTTTGAACCACGTTGAGAGCTTCACAGAGGTTTTTCTCCCCAGAGGCATACAGTTTCAGATTATCGATGTAAAATGAATGAGCGATCTGATGTCTCCGGTCGTTCGATGGTTCAGAGTAATATCCACGAGTACGTCTCAATGCGATGGCGAGCGGCAGCAGTGAGATCTTGAACAAGAGGGGACTCAAGGAGCCTCCTTGGAAAACACTCGTCTTGAATGTTACCAATTATATTAAGCCTCGTCGTGTGCCTGATGTGATGGCAAAACGAGTCTTTCTAAGTGGTAACTGATGTTCTATGCCTCTCACTAGTGGGGTTGGTACCGCAAGGCATTGAAGCAGGTATAATGATAGCTAGTGCAATGTTGAATCAAATGCCTTGCGGTAGTCAATCCGGGCCATGGAACGGTTGCGCTCGGAGAGTACGAGTCCTGAGTGATAGATCTATCTATCACCAGGTTATCATGGAAAACCCCTATGCCTTCCTTTGGCCCCACGCTGCTCGAGGATCATATCGCTTACCGGACCGATCGATATCAATAACCTAGCACACAAGATACGTGTGAATAACTTGTAGCAGGTGTTGACACGACTGATCGGCCGGTAGTTCTTGGGATCAGACAAGTATCCATTCTTTGGAAGTAGTACAGTGTACCCCCAACAGCTCAGCTGGAAATTTTCCACTCCTCTTTAAGCCAAGATTCAAAAGACTGGCCAGACGGTTGTGAATGGAGATAAATTTCTTTCATCACCATATGCTAATGCCGTGAGAGCCGGGAGTCGCAAATTTTTTGGTTCCGACATAAGCTTGTCGGACCTCATCCTTGCTGACTGCCTCACCCACTTCTGTCTGCGAAAGTTGATGTTCAGCGCAAAACATTTCGAATTTTGCTGGTGTCTGGTTTGACGGCTATAGGTACACCTAATTTTTGGCGTGAAAGATCTGCCGCTAGAAGTAAAATCTGTCACACATTGAATTCGAGACGCTTGTTGCCTCGCCGACTGGATTTTGGGCCTCGACTTTGTGTAGGCGCTGTTCAGTTTGTCGATCCGGTCATGCGGTCTCTCACTCCGAGTTTTCGTAATGAGTCGTTTTGCGGCACCATACAGATTTCCCGGAGGTCAGCGAATTCCGGAAGCTCGTCATTAATCAACGTGTCCCATTCTACCAGTTCGTGTGGTAGTACGGAGACCCTGACGTCAATTTTAAGATAACTCTATAGAATTTAATTAAGAAACTGTCACTCATAATTGTAACATGTCAGATAATATACTGTGTTCCCCATAATAGACTACCCATTTTAATATTTGAATTAAAATTTTTTTAGTTAACAAAACAAACTTTTTATTTTACTGAATTACAGCTAACTCTTTGGGATTTATGATAACTTATGAATATTTAGCTGATTTAATTTTAACTTTCAAAAATCACGTCTGACCTTCACCAACTTCAATACATTTTTCAATATTGGATAAAAAGTGATTCATTGCATGGAGTAGCAAACCTTCGTCTATTCCTTCAACTTCTTCACGAATTTTGACTTTCAGCTCCTCGATTGTACCTGGATGACTCGCAAACACTTTGGCTTTTGAATATCCAACAGAAAAAAATCGGGTGCCGTTAAGTCGGGGGACCTCGAAGGCCATTAAACATTTATCGCAGGACCCTCATTGAGTTTCTGGCGATATGAGCTATACTATTCCATCTTGTTGGAATAGTAAGGCATTGTTTAGTAATCCTCGTCTATTTAATTCTGGAATGAGAAATGTCTCTAGCATATTAACGTAGCGCTCGGATGTTACTGTTACAGCGCGGTGGTTATTTTCATCCTCAAAAAAATAAGGACCAATAATACCAGAAGATCCCACTTCACACCACACAAACTTTTGGATTATGGAGGTTCTGTGTAAAGATTTCACGAGGATTTTCATTTGACCAGTATCTAAAATTCTGTTTATTGACCATGCCGCTCAAATAAAAATTTGCTTCGTCGGTCATTAGGAGACTGTGAATTTCTCCTACAAAATTTCTTGACAAAATGCTAACCTTGCTTCTTTATCTTGATTGCTAAGGTGCTGTGCCATTTGATATTTATAGGGATGAAATTTTGCTGTGCCATTTGATATTTATAGGGATGAAATTTTAGATCCCTTTGAAGAATTCGATTCAAGCTTCCCTTCGATATTCCTAGGATAAGGGTTTGTCGATTAGCAGACCTTTTAGGACTTCTCGTAAACGCAATTCTAACTTGTTCAATATTTTCTGGTGTACGAACTGTTCTTCGACGTACAGGCTTCTCTTCAAATTTTGTATAGAACCATTTTCACGCCAATGACGAACCTATAACTTAACAGTTTTACGATTTGGCGCGTGATCCCTATTGTTATTATTAAACTGACGCCGGAATGCACGCCCAACTTCTTCTGCCGAATTGCTTCTTATGTAAGTTTCTACACAAAACACACGTTGTTGGACTGAGTAATCCATGAAAGTTCAAACGGATGTTGAAATAATGTCTCAAAGCAAAAAAATTTAATAATTATTGATGAAAACTAACAAACTTCTCGTAGAAAAATGGCGTTCCATGAAATTATTAATTTAAAATTTATTTGTGACAGGCGCCTACTTGATTAATAATTTACCTAAATCTCAAAGACTGCAGATGATAATCCCACAGAGAACAACCTATTCAGTTATCTCGTAGGAAATTTATTAATAATATAAAATGGGTAGTCTATTATGGGGAACCCAGTATATCTTTTTAGGTTAAATTAAGTAGACAATGTAAAAATAAATCAGGTGGAGTTCGAATCAGATTATTATAAAGGTTTGGAAGATTAGAACCAATTTTATTATCAACACAATTGTTTCTCTTATTTGGATACTTTCTGATATCAAACGATTATCATTACTCTATTCATTATTCAAAAGTTTTGTATTAACGTATAGTAAATTGACCGCAACCCCTTTTTTGTCGCCATTTTGGGGTATTTTGGACATTTTAGGAACTAGTCAAAAAAAATTGCTATCTCCAGTTGTATTAGGAATTAAGAAACCAAAATCCCCCTCCCTCGCAATAGATATACATATATACATAAATGCATGGGAACTTACGTGACGGCTAACTCGGGCAGTTTTTACCCGATTCAGCTGAAATTTGGACCGAAGGTAGACTTTATGCCCTCAAAACCACACTCCAAGTTAAAATATTAGACAGTTTCCGAGGAGTTCGAGTATAAGCTAATTTTTAGCTAATTTTCAAATTAAGATATCTCATGTCCTTTTCAGCCGATTGACATGTGGTTGACGTCAAAATGTAGGCATTTGCATATATTTTTGAGTGGTCATCATCGTTTTTATACTACATCGGAAATATGATACTATTTTAGGTGATAAAGGTATATATATTTTTTTTAACATAAAAGAATCATAAAATGTGCCTGTGAATGCAAATATGCATTTGTAAATACGTGTTAATGTGTTTGTATGTGTGTATGTAAGTAAGTTTACGTGTATGTAAGTGTGTGTGTATGTAAGTGTGTGTATGTATGTATGTATGTGCGCGCGCATGCCTTATTACGCGTACGTTAAAAAATCACAGAATGGTCTATATAATATAATTGAACACGCCCAATATCCATCTCATAATAATAACAGAACACGTATACCTACATGTAAAGGCACGTGTATAATAATTATAGAATACTATAATAAATATGAGGGGTACATATCTGTCTCAGGTATACGACAGATTCATCGTATTGTAAAGATGAGAGACTCGTTACTACATTGTACGATACATAGCTTATACCTACATATACCTATAATAATAAGTATGTATAAAAAAATTGTATATAAATAACGGATGAGAACATAGTCTAAGGAGATATTCTCATCTTATGAATGAGAACTACTTTGTAAGGCTGATTCAAGTTTTTGGTACAACAGCTGTCAGTTTTTGTAAGAACACGTGTGGTCTTAGTGATCTCATGTCGGGTTTCAGTCTTTGTTTGACTTTCTATCGTAAACATCATTTTATTATCGATCACTATACTTAAGATTTTCCAAGTATTATTAAGTAACGTTGCTCTTTTTAAGAAACATTTTCTGAAAATCAATTTCAGAATCATCACTTGGAGGCACTTGTTCACTTGCACATACACTTTACTCGCTTGAGATATTGAACCATTATTATCTTCAGCAAATTTCACTGATGAACGTGTTTTGCGTGGTGATGAAGATTCATTCGCAGTTTCCTCCTGAATTTTCTTACATGACAAATATCTCTTATAGCATCGTTGATGAAAATCCTTTTCCGTCAATGATGCTGGCAATAATCGAAACTTATTATCACCCTTTACTTGTCGACTGATGGAGCGAATTTTTTTCAAACCCTCTTGTTTTATTGCACAACGATATTCAAAGATTGGCTGCGGTTCATCAGGACACAATATGCAAATCTGTAAATCTGCTTCCATTATTGATACATTTTTTATAATTTTTTTAAAAGAGCAACGTTACTTGATAATATTTGGAATATTTTAAGTATAGTGATCGATAATAAAATTACGTTTAAGATAGAAAGTCAAACAAAGACTGAAGCCCGACATGAGCTCACTAAGACCACACGTCTTCTTAAAAAAACTGCAGCTGTTGTACCAAAAACTTGAATCAGCCTTACAAAGTAGTTCTCATCCATAAGATGAGAAGATCTTCTTAGACTATGTTCTCATCCGTTATTTATATACAAATTTTTCACACATACTTATTATTATAGGTATATGTAGGTATAAACTATGTATTATACAATGTAGTAAAAACGGGTCTCTCATCTTTACAATACGATGAATCTGTCGTATACCTGAGACAGATATGTACCCCTCATATTTATTATAGTATTCTATAATTATTATGCACGTGCATTTACATGTAGGTATGTGTGTTCTGTTATTATTATTATGAGATGTATATTGGGCGTGTTCAAGTATATTATATAGACCATTCTGTGATTTTTTAACGTACGCGTAATAAGGCACGCGTGCGCACATACATACATACACACACACACACTTGGATGGATGGATTTTGATGTGAAGGGTGTATAATTATCGCGTTGATCAGCCCGAGGACCACACCGGGTGGAGCGTTGCCAATGTTGACCAGATTTGGCCAGGGGTTCCCCAAAATGGCATCTCTTATCGATGAGAGCGCCGGGCAGTGACAAATCACACGTTCCGCTGTCTCATCCTCTTCGTAGCATCCTCGACATATGGGGTCGACAACGACTCCCATCGTGTGAAGATGTTTATTTAGTCGGCAGTGTCCTGTCCATGTCCCTGAGAGTCTTCTAAGATTATATCTTGTCAGTCGTAGGCAGAACTTTTCAATTTTTGGGCACGGTGCTTTTATAGCAGTACGTGCCTGCCTACAGCTATCATTCGATATCCATCGTTCGGCATGTCGTTTTAGGGTATCTTCTTCTATCAAAGCAGTCACAGTTCTTGAAGTTAGCGGCAAGAAGGGCTCCGGTCCGAATAGTGTTTGTCCGTAGCCGTTTCGCGCCAGCCTGTCCGCCTCTTTATTTCCTTGATCTCCACTATGTCCTTTCACCCAGGTGAGTTGAACATCATTATACTGTGACAGATTTTCGAGGGTTCTGTGGCACTCACAAACTAAACCTGAGTTAACCTTTTGGCTACTAAGGGCTTGTAGTGCTGCTCTGCTGTCTGTCATGATCCGTATCCGTTTGGCGGCGGTATTTTTGTCCGCCGCTATTCTAGCTCCTTGTGTCACTGCTACTAGCTCCGTTTGGAACACTGTAGCATGAGATCCTAGAGGTATGTATTCGCGTAGGTCAAGTTCTTCGGAGAATATTCCAGAACCTGATCCCCGGCTATTTTTGGAGCCGTCCGTAAACATGTTTATTTCGGGCTTTGTTTCGTCGTTTTTGTCTAAATCGATGTGATAGTGTTTGGTGAAGGTAAACTTCGCCGGTATGCGGTCCGCTTGCGCTCCAAGTAAAGGTATGCTCACGGACACCTCCTCTTTTCACATTCCACAAATTTCCATTCCGCAGTCTTAGAGCCGCTCCCAGCGCCATCTCCTGTACAAAGAGATCCAGGGGAGGCAAATTGAGAGTCTCCATGGCTGCAGTTGGTGTAGTTCTCATAGCCCCAGTCACTGCCAAGCACACAAGTCTTTGTACCCGACTGATGTGAGCTATTTCATTTGCTTGTCGGATTCTGGGCCACCAGACAAGTGCTCCGTAGCAGAGCATGGGTCTAATGACAGCCGTATATAGCCACAGGGTAATCTCAGGGGACAAGCCCCATGAGCGCCCCATCGCCCTACGACATTGCCAAAAAGCTGCACATGCTTTGCTGACTTTTACCTCAAGGTGTCGATGCCAGTTTAGCTTGCTGTCAAGCACGATACCTAGGTACTTGACCTCATATGCCAACCTGAGCTGGGTACCTTTAAGCTTTGGTAGGACCATCTGGTCCAGCTTTTGTCTTTGTGGAGTTCACTGACAGAGAACATCCTATACACAAGTCTTCAATTATCTTGAGAACACACACTTACATACACACACACTTACATTCACGTACACTTACTTACATACACACATACAAACACATTAACACGTATTTACACATGCATATTTGCATTCACAGGCACATTTTAAGATTCTTTTATGTTAAAAAAAATATATATACCTTTATCACCTAAAATAGTATCATATTGCTAATGTAGTATAAAAACGATGACTACCACGTAAAAATATATGCCAATGCCTACTTTTTGGCGCCAAGCAGATGTCAATCGGCTGAAATGGACATGAGATATCTTAATATGAAAATTAGCTAAAAAATTAGCTTAAGCTCGAACTCCTCGGAAACAATTCAATATTTTAACTTGAAATTTGGAGTATGGTTTTGTGGGCATAAAGTCTCCCTTCGGTCCAAATTTCAGCTCAATCGGTTGAAAACTGCCCGAGTTAGCCGTCACGCAAGTTCCCATGAATTTATGTATATATGTATATCTATTGCGAGGGAGGGGATTTTAGATTAACTTGAAATTTGAACTGGGAGTTCCTTAAACATTGACAATAAAAGGGTTCCAGTTTGCTTTCTCAATTCCTAATACAACTGGAGATAGCAATTTTTTTTGACGAACTTCCCCTAAAAATGTCCAAAATACCCCAAAATGGCGACAAAAAAGGGGTTGCGGTCAATTTAGGAGGTAGAAATTTTAGACTTTTGTTTTATACACCAAAACAAACATTTTCCGTGGGGTCGCGTTAAATCATGAAAATTTTTCGATCAAAATGTTTCACGTACTCTACTAGTAGTCGAATGGATGGTTTGTGTCTTCTACGTGTTTACTAAATGCAGTGGATGAATTCTTTGTATATTTATATCCATTCAATCTTTCATTGTGTTATTGGTAAGATTGAGCGATGTAAACTTTTCCGCAATCTTCACAAGGTAGGGAATATACAGAATGGGTAAAAATACTTTTCTGGTTTAAATATCTTTTATGACATACATGCAGATCATAAGGTTTCACTATGTTACTCTATTTTTCAGAGATACCATCAATATATGGTAGTGATATGTAATATTTTTCATTTGATGTCTTGATTATTGGTTTTAATAGCGGAGTTATAAAATTTATGAATTTTTTCCCTGATTATAGAATTAACCAAATCAATGGGATAACCATTATTTATTGGAGTTTCTTTTGTTTTTTCAATAATGTAGTTCTTAGTTCTATCTATCAGATTCATAATAACAATTGAAATTGGTATATATATCTTTCTGACCAAGTAGGACAATTTAGTTAGAACTTTGGTTTCCGTACTAAAGTTGAATGTAAAATATTTATTTCATTAGGCATAAAGTGTCTTCGCCTAATTGGCCTGAATTCCATGTAAGTACATTAAGAGATATAGAATTAAATTTCCTAAATTATGGAGATAACTCTGAGAATTTCACACCGGCAATTTTCGACCAATGGAATACTTTTATTTTGACTTGTTGCCATGCCAACGAAAAAATGTCAGCGGGTATTCATTCTTTTAGGTTAGAGAAGCAAAATTATTGTGTAGACAATTATCCTGACAGTACTCATCCAATTCTAATATTTGTCAATACAAATGACATTTTCTGGGTAAGTTTAAACAAATTTAAAGTTTCTTTTACTTATAAGACCAGAATTCTGTGTGAGAGATATATAATAACATTTTCTTAATCATGGAGATTACTATAAACTATTATTCATAGGTTTATCAAGATGTTGTGTTGACCAAATGGTGCTATTTCAACACACTAACTAGACATCCAGGGTTGGGGGTCCGAATCCCACCTATGGGTTTATGTTTTACGTTTATTGATCCGGGTAATAATGTTAAATAGTCTCAGGTATTCAGTTCCATTGAAAAATATAAGAACCAAGATGCCTTTATCGAATGAGTACTGCCAGAGTTTTTGCCAACCATAGTAATACTCATACATACAATCCTCAATTCAAACCGATTCAACTTATTTATCTTAATAAATCTGCGTGAATGATCTACGACGAGCATCGTTTCGCACTATGTTTATCTACAATCTACTATCCTTTCGGAAGTTTGTATTCACAAAATATAAAACTCTGACGGGACTTAAATTGTGCAATTGGTCAACACACTGAACTAGACATCCTTACACAGAATTGTATTTCAATTTGTCACTGCGTTTTCCAAAATTATCATATCTCATAAAACTTACTTACATAATGGATTTATCTTCTGAAAATTAGAAAAATAGGTGAATCGTTTCCTGTCAACGTCACTGAGAATGCAATGTTCAGGTAGGCAAGTCTTTTATGTATTGTATAAGGCCTATGACAATATGTCTGTTGTGCATGGATGTTTATTGACGCTGATTTGTAAAACTTTTCTTGAATCGTTCACTTGATTTAACTGTTAGTGAAATGATTCAAACACTCGAAGAACTTCAATTATTGTTTTAATTTCAACAGTATTATATTACAAACAGATAGCTAATCATGTTGCTCATATGATTTATGATCATGATTAGCTCTAATGGTAATGTATCGACATACAGACAATAGTTTATATTATGTGGAGGTATAGAAATGTAATTTTTGATTGCTTCTCCTTCGACGTTCAGAAAAATAATGTCCCTGGTCTTTTTTGTCCAACTACCTACATCCATATGCTACCCATACTTCCACCAATAGACATTTACGTAGTGAGATATCGTTTCATTTGACATTTTAAGAATTTTTTGTCATAGATAAAATACATGATACGTAAGATGCTCTAAATACGAGACATAATACAATATTGTTATCTAGGAAAGGGATGTGCAACATGTGAGTCTGGTCTATTGAATATTGAACGACACAGTGCTGACGAGTTTGAAGACATGACTATCTTGATTTATGACAGGGGCCAACTCTATAACCAGTGCATTTGTTAAATGGTTCGAAATGAATACTGGTTTTCTGCTCAAATTGGTGATGAAACTTAACACTATCATTATATATTGAAAAAGTTTTTCCCAATGGAGATCATCGAAATTATCGCATAAATCAATTAATAATAATTGTAAGAATGGTGAAAAAATACTCACGAAATGTATGTTGTTATATAAGGATCTGATATTAATCGTAAATGACCATAACCCAAAGTCCCAAGAAACGTATGGAATACAACTTTTCCCTGTATATTCTTCCTACTGTCTCGTGTTAATTGATATAACTGAAAGTTGCTAACTTAATATAAAATCTATAATTAAAATCTGCATTACCTTCCGCCCTAGATTGAAAGGTACCACCGAATCATCTTCAGCATGTAACATCATAATTGGACAATCTACGTTTTCGATATTTAACTTATTGTTGAATATGAGACCATTCTTTTCTAGAGGATCCAACATGGTACTTTCGAAGTATGCCAGCCATCTGAACCACTGAAAGTTGGTTTACAAAAACATATAATACACTGAATTCGTTATGATAACATAAAATATGATCCCTCATTTTACCAATTTTTTTGTCCATTCCAGATATTCTAAAGATCACAACATATGAACATAAGTGAATACACATTCAACTTCTGGCCCATGGCTTGGTGTTAACGTGCGTGAACTAGCAGAAAGTGATAAGCTGGTCAATTATCGGATATGTACCTATGTTCTAAAATTGGTTTTCTCCGAAAAAAACAATCATAATATTGGAATGATGTCTGCAGTAGCGAATAGACTAAAATAGATGTTCTTCCATTCTATCAGTTTAATTTTGAAAGCTCAAGAGAATGCCTACACTAAAATCTTCAAAACTGCTATGAATTTGAAGTAATAATTGAGGCATCAAGTCGAGCTATTGTGACGCGGAATCCATCCGGAAGACAAGATTTTTTTTAATAATTCCACCTTATGCGTCATTCCTACCGATATTATAATGGTGATATTATTAATATGTTCCATCATTCGTGGTAATTAACTTTAGGATTCAAAACAACAGGTTCCTAAGTGGCAAAAAAATATTTGGTACTTATTCAAATTTGTATAAATTTCTGAATATCACTTGTGTCTTTCGGTGGAATGTTCCTTTGATTTCATGACTTAATGAATGAAAAACCAATTTCAGATATTTCATCACTCCAAACATCAATTTAGTTAATGAAGAACATGTATACTTCAAATAAATCAGATGAATACCAAATATTTTCTATAAACTTTTTCAGACACTGACCATCCAAGTATTTCTGCTGTTTGTCAGAAATTTTTAATACACCTCCAATAAGCTGCCAATTCTTGTCGAAAATCACCTGAAACTCCTGAGAACAGTTCACGACACACTACTCTTCATTAATCGCCAAGATTCACTATGTTGGGGTGGATTCACACTCATGGGTTTTCAAATGACTCTAGCGATACACATATGGATTTCAATCTGAATACTATATTGTTATGAATATGTATCGGAAACTTAACATCAAAACATAGACTAGGATAGGAAACACTATGCAGGTAAATTTGTAACAGACCCGTAACTACTGACTTTATCAATTCAATGTCGTTCTAAAATGACAAAGACCAACCTTTCCGAAAGGATGATAATAGGCCTCTTCTCTCAGACTCGTAAACGAAGATTCTATAACCAATCCACTTGGATTGACAGTTTGGATTAAATTCATAGATGCTTTGGTGGCAATTGCCCCTCCCAAAGAGTGACCCCATATATAAATATCTGACCCTGTCTTATTTCTAAGCCAATTACATGTTTCCGTGACATCATGGACTACTGCTTCTTCAGTCAGTGTAGCGTCAGTAGAATCGCCAAAACCTGTAAATGGGAGAAAACATTAAAATAAGTGTTTGGAGGAGAGCTGGAACTATGTATGTACTATATCTCATTTGTACCAATACATATTTCTATATTTAGCACTCCTATGATGGAGTGGTAAGTTTCCTATCCTACAGTTATTCATCAATAGATTTCCTCCATTATAAATAGCTTTCATTATCAAGATAGAAATATTTTCCGTGAGGAATGTAAATACAAATGAATTTCTCCAATATTTCATCGTTGACTCCTACCATCATCATTATTCATTCCATAATTCAACATGCCCCATGGATATCAAGGTTGTGGGCGTGGGAGCTGTAACCTTTTTCCTATACATTTATTACAAAAGAGGAAATCCTATAATGTTCGAAGAACATCGTACGAGCCAGCGATGAAAAGTTAGGAGAGGCGATTTTCTTGACAGTTTGGTGGTCATACGCATGAGGGAAGACCTCACTAGGCGAAGAGTTCCACAACTTTGCCATTCGATAGAAATATTAAGTATGGTAGGAAGAAGTTTGTTATGTCTCGAGATTGACAATGAAGGGGTGACTAGCTTGAGCTCGTTAAGTCCACCTACCTGGAATCTCGCGTGGTGGAATAATGGATAAGATTTCTGATGAACACTAACCATGGAAATATCTATAGAAAAGGGAGAAATTGCCAACCTTTCCACTATCTTATCGAGAGGTCTATGAAGTCGTAAGTGTGCCCATTTCAAAATCGTTGCGAGATCTCCCATAATTGTGCCAACCTGTCCCTGTCTCGTTTCTCTTACTTTATAGGATAATATAGGAACTCCAGATGAGAAAGCGGTATGAAGTTTGCCATCATTTGGAAAGCTGAGGACGGGGCGCTGATCATTTCCAACAGATCCTTGATGTGAAGCAGAAATGAAGTCAGTGCCAAGGCAGATACCTGTGGAACACTAGCGTCAATATCCATTATGTTGGAGCGTACCCCGTCAACCACCACATAGAGTGCTCTATCTGATGGAAAACTAGGTAGGAAGCGACAAAATTAAGGTGGCAAACCGTAAGACCGAAGATTTCCAAGAAGGCCTTGATGCCAGACGCGGTTAAATGCTTTAGATATATCCAATGGTACAGGTAGAGATTCCTCATATTTTCCAATAAATTTTTGCCATACACATTCTGAATAGGTTAAGATTCTGAATAAGTCGAGATTTCAATTTATAACTACAACTTACCTCTATAATCAATGGAAATGATATGAAAGGACTTTCTTAGAACACCATACTTCGTTGGAGATGGTGATATTCTATTACAACCACTTCCATGCAGATATACTAAGACAGGCTCTTGAGTATCTTTAAGTATGTCACTAATACTATTTTTTGAATCAATATATTTCTCGTTAACAATGAACCATAATCCCAAAGAGAGTAGTTCATGCCCTTTTGAATTCTTCTCAATTGTGAGGTAAAAATTCTGAACCCCTTGAATACCATAATAATCAGGATTGTCAAACTTCGGTGATCTTGGATGATCAACTGAAAGACACCGAAGTGATGAGAATGTACAATTTTGAAACCAATTTAAAATGACGCTATAATTATGATCATATCCAAATTCAAGATGTTCCAAATCATATCAAATAAAATTTATTTTATATCGGTACATCTACATTAGCTAGGTTAGTTAAATAATATGATAATTGTATAACAATACCACAATATTCATTCAACAACTCATTCCACAGTATCATCATTATAAGCACTATTTGTACTTATTCGTTCCAACTGTATAAAATACAAAATACCGTTAGGTGTAGAACTTGTCAAATACATTAAATTCAAATAATAGATAATTCAATCATATTAAAGCTAAAAGTAGTAAAAGGTAAGGTATTAATTAAAATCACACAATAAAACTTATTTTCTAATAGGTATTAGACTTAAAAAACATAGTAGAAAGAACACAAGAGTTAAAAATTAAAAACTTATTTTCTAGCATTCTTATCACATAAAAACGAAAACAAATTAGACCATACTATTAAAACCATCATCAGTTAAGAATGCTTCTACCGAGTAGAATGCCTTCTCTTTTAAAATATTGATTAATTCCTGTTTAAAAATTTTCAATGGCTTATTTTTCATAGGAATTGGAATTTTATTATACATTTTTATTAACATGTATTTTACATTTTTCTGCAGGTAGGAGAAATTGTATTTATTGCAGGTTAGATTTTCCTTGAATCTGGTGTTGTGAGAATGAACTAGCGTTTTGAAAAATGTAGGATTATTTTCAATAAAAATTATACATTCATATACATAAATACTGTACATAGTAAGTATTTTATGTTTAATAAAATACTGTTCACACTTTTCTTTATATGTTAAACCAAATATGTTTCGGACACATCTTTTTTGTAATCTAAATATTCTGATTGAATCTGTAGAATTACCCCAAAATATGACTCCGTATCGTAGTCTCGACTCAATGTAGGCATAATATGCGGTAAGTGATGTTTGATTATTAGCACGTTGAGCAATTATTTTGAGGGCATAGCTATATTCTGAAATTTTAGGTGCAAGGCAGTCTATGTGATAAGTCCAGTCGAGTCGAGAATCCAGGCCAACGCCAAGATATTTGATTGTTTCATTAGACTGTATGCTTGTATTGTCGTGAGTAAGTATAATTTCTTCATCTTTATTATAATAAGAAAATTGTATCAACTGAGTTTTATTCATAATCAGTAATGAATTATTGGCTTGATACCAATCTTTCAATTTAACAAAGTTGTTATTGACTTTTTGTTCTAGGTGTTCTTCATTAACCTCGCTTTCAACAATATCCAAGGTATCATCAGCGAACTGGACCATATTATTCTTAATAGCAAATTGTAAGTCATTTGTATATATAATGTAAAGGAGGGGCCCCAGTAATGAGCCTTGAGGCACGCCTCTTTTCACAATTTTTTTATTTGAGCTATGTAAAATGCCATTAAGGTCCATTTCTGCAACATATTGTTCACGATTTTGCAGATAACTTTCTATTAGCTTTAAAGATGGTCCTCTGATTCCGTAACGTTCTAATTTATTGATAAGTATTTTGTGATCTACACTGTCAAATGCTTTGGATAAGTCTAGACAAATTGCAGCAGTTTCATTATTTCTGTTTAACGAGTCCAATATGCTACAAAGTGCCATGTAGACAGCTCTTACCGTAGTTTTACCTTTTCGGAATCCATTTTGTGATTCTACCAGGATATTCTGTGGTTCGAAAAAATGTAAAAGTCTACTATGGATGATTTTTTCAAAAATTTTACTCATGTTATTTAGTAATGCAATGGGTCTATAGTTGTTGATATCACATTTATCCCCTTTTTTTTTAAATTGTTTTACGCTTAGCACATTTCAAACTATTTGGAAATATACCATTTGACATGCTTTTATTGATTATATCACATAGTAAGTTGGCAATATGTTTTAATAATTTGACTGGTAATTCATCCTCGCCCACACTTTTAGTATTTTTTAGGGAGATGATAGTATTTAGTATTTCAGCAGGTGTAGTTGGGAAAAGAAATATCGAGGTTTTATGTTGTTTTATATGAGTTAGGTTGATGTTTGTATGAGTTATTTCCTTACAAGCATTTATAAAGTAATTATTTGTAGCATCTAAAATGGAAATAGGGTTATTTAAGTTATTTTTACAATTTACTAGTATGTTTTCATTTTTTATTTTATTATTGTTAGTATATTTCCCAATCAGTTTCCATGTAGCCTTAACCTTATTCGTTGCATGGTTTATATAATTTTCATCACATAGTTTTTTTACAGCTTGTATTACATTTTTTAGAGTTGTACAATATTGTTTATAGTGACTTTCTGAAATTAATCCTATATTTTTCTCATTATATAGAATTCTTTTTGTGCTGCAAGATATTTTGATGCCTAGTGTTATCCAAGTTTTGACTTCGTTTCGTTTGCGAATCAATTTTGGAGTAAAAATTAATTTTGATAAGTTTGATATTATATTCAGAAACATATTGTAAGCCAAATTTGGGCCTTCTTGTAAGAGAACACTCTCCCATGACTGGTGTGATAGTTCAGTAGCAAACTGATCCAATTTATTTCTTGAAAAAATTTTTGTATACTGTTTCAATGCACTTTGTATCTCAAGATTGCTCGGTAGGTGTATTATTTGACCATGATGATCAGATAATGCTGTGTTTATGACTTGACCTTTTAAAAGTGGGTCATAATTCATGAAAATATTATCAGTTAATGTTGATGATTTTTTTGTTACCCGAGTTGGTTTATCAATTGTCTGGAATAAATTATTTTCGTCCAGTATATCAATAAATTTATTTCTCTCCTGAGACTTCTTTAAAAGACAGATATTAAAATCTCCACTGAGAATAATTTTATATTTTTTAAAATGAAAACTTATTCTATTTAAAATTATGTACAATTTAGCAAAGAAAATATCTCTATCACCCAAAGGGGACCTATATATACAAATTATCATAATTTTATTTATAAAACTTACTGCGCAAGCACATTCGAAATTAACCTCATCACAATATTGTTTCAGATCTGGATATTCTACCACTTCCATATGTGATTCAACATACACACAACAACCACCATGAAATTCAGTAGCACGACAGAAAGATGCAACTAAACTGTAGCCTTCTATTTTGACGAACTGTAACTCATTCTTCGTGCACCAATGTTCAGTGAAGCATAGTACTTGAGGTTTTTTTCGATAATATTTAGTGACATTTCTATTTCTAAGGTTTTATTTTTAATCGACTGGATGCTTTGATGTAGTGAATGAACAATATTATGTTGTGATTTTGTTCTATTTGTATTATTTATAGGATCAGAATTTTCTTTTTTATAAGATGCTGTCACTTCTTCTGACCCTTCGAAAGAAATGAAATTTTTTAATCAAGATATTCCTAGGCCAGATATTAGGCTCCATTATTTCTTCTAAGAGTTTAAAATCAAATCCTACTTTGAAAGCCTTATTTGTGCTGGTGTTTAATTCATGTTTAGGAATTTCTGAAATATCAAAAGATTCATTTGGAAAGTTACTATTTAAATATCTGCGTAAGTGGTCTTCTGTAGAAGAAGGTTTGGCTCTTCCCACAAATAATAGTGTTACTCATCTTTAACATGAAAAAAAAAATATATATATATATATATATATATATATATATATATATATATATATATATATATATATATATATATATATATATATATATATATATATTGTATGTTTTCTTGGTATATTGGTTCGTATATATACTGATAATGAAATAAAAATTCTGTTTTGACGTTTCGACAACGTTTATTGCCTTTATCAAAATTGTTGATAAAGGCAATAAACGTTGTCGAAACGTCAAAACAGAATTTTTATTTCATTATCAGTATATATACGAACCAATATACCAAGAAAACATACAAATATTACAAATGGTTCAAGAATATCAACAAAAGAATATATATATATATATATATATTTGTATGTTTTCTTGGTATATTGGTTCGTATATATACTGATAATGAAATCAAAATTCTGTTTTGACGTTTCGACAATGTTTATTGCCTTTATCAAAATTGTTAATTGAATTAGTGTTTCCATGTAATTTAGAAAAGAATAGATGATTTCGATTAATGAAATGCGTCTGCAGCCGACTTGTGTTTTAAGATCCAATTAAAACTGCAGAAAACATTGGATCGGTTGTGTGTGAAAGAGTAATGTATGGCTAATTACAATTTGAAATAGATTGAATTTGATTAAATACAAGACATTAAGATTGTACAATTATAAATATCTATGAATTATTGTATGAATTAGTTATTCTATGATAAGCATTTCAGATCTATCATAATCAACTATTCAAGTTTAAGATAATTCTATGGAATTTAACCTCAAAATTGTTACTCCATAGTGTCATAGTTAAATAATACTTTTTTAGGTTGAATTTTAAATAGACAAATGGAAAGTGGCACTTCAAATTAATAAAATTTTGTTAAGTTTGAATTAGATTATTGTAAAGTTTAGAAAGATTGGAATCTATTTTGTCATTTACACAATTGTTCTTTTTAATTTGAATAGATTCTAATATGAAACGTTTGTTGTCGTTTGTTTCAATATTTAAAATTTTTGTATTGTTGTAAATTTATTGGCTCTTCATCAGGAACTGGAAGTGAGGTTTGAAATCCCCTTTACTCGCCTTAATTTATAGAATAACATGTCATAAGGACCAATAGTGTTGTCTGTTGTGACATGTTATTTTATAAATTAAGGTGAGTAAAAGGGATTTCAAACCTCACTTTCAGTTCCTGATGAAGAGCCAATAAATGACTCGAAAGCTTGAATAGAAAAAAGAGTTCACTTTATTTTCCATCCCCTTGTTGACTGCATACCTGAACTTAAAGAGATTCTTCTATATATATATATATATATATATATATATATATATATATATATATATATATATATATATATATATATATATATATATGTATATAATGGACAGGTCCACGTGAAGCGGAAAATTTATTTTTTTTTTCCGCTCAAACTTTGGGAAAGTGTTCTTACACTCAAATTCTGATCCTGTGGATTTTTTTATAGGTCAATTTGGAGTTTTGGCGTGTCCAAACTTGAGAAATTTGAATTTTTTGCTTTTTTTTAATTTTCAAAGGCTTGTAGATCCTCAGGAATGCATTCTAGCGAAAAATTTATGCAGACTTTTTTTGTTCACAAAACTTCAAAAAATTGAAAACAAAATTTTTTGAATTTTTAAAATTGAAATTTGATGGTGATCGAAAACTTTTTAATTTTGATTTTTGTGTCAAAAACAAACGAACCAAGCTTTTGGGTCGCGATTGGTCTTAAAATGAAGATTCAGTCATGCAAATTATACTCTGAAATTTTTGTGATAAATTATGCATCCGTTTTCGCAAAATTGCTTTTTAAAATTTTTTTGCCACCAAAAATAGCAGAAAAATCATAGTTTACAAAAACTCATATATATTTTAGTACGTCATTCATATTTTAATTTTCAAATTTTATTCATTCCCATAATGAGAATTGACTTGACATTATGGAAAAATATCCCCCGAATTTAATCAGATTTTTTATTTCAGAGTTAGATGTGCTACCAACATGAAACTACTTCCAAAATCTATAAAGTGAGAAAATTTTGATTCAAACTAAAGCGTTCTTATTACCACATTACATAGACTTACATTTCCACCTATTTTAATATTTGTTATCCCAATATATAACAAAATATGTCATATGAGTTCATGAAATAAATAAATATAATGACTTATAATAAAAAAAAGAAAGAACATTTTTTTTTATTGTGGTGTAGGTATTAATAATATTTTCAGGCAGGGTGTTGGATGGTGTTTTTCTCTTTCTTCAAACTTAATGAAGAATAATATAGAACCGAAGGAAAAAAGATTAAAATTAATATTACTATTACTTCACCATACAAAAAAATTTGAAATAAATGAGATTCAATTTTTTTGCATTTTCATCCAAATTACTGAACGAGTTCAGATTAAAATTGGATTTTCGTTTTTGAATCTCAGGCCATTTTAATTAGCAAATTGAAAGTAAATCTGGATATAAATCCGAATAGTTCATCTTCAATGCTAAAGGAACAAAAGAAAATTCCGATAATCTCAAGCACCCTTTTTGATTTAAAAATTAAAAGTACATTTCCGAGTAAATTTCACAAGAGAATTAATCTAAATCTTGATATAAATCCGAATAGTTCATTCGCAACGACAAAGAATAATGGATGAAAATTTCGATGATCTCAAGATATTTAAATTCAAAAATCAAAAATAAATTTCACAAAAGCACTAATATAAATTTTGATGGAATCCCGATTAGTTCATTTGCAACGACAAAGAATACCGAAAACAAATATTGAAATAGGTGGAAATGTGAGTCTATGTAATGTGCTGATAAGAACGTTTTAGTTTGAATCAAAATCTTTTCACTTTATAGATTTTGGAAGTAGTTTCATGTTGGTGGCACCTCTAACTCTGAAATGAAAAATCTGAAAAAATTCGGGGGATATTTTTCCATAGTGTCGAGTCAATTCTCATTATGGAAATGAATAAAATTTGAGTTTAAAATATGAATAACGTACTAAAATATATATGAGTTTTTGTAAACTATGATTTTTCTGCTATTTTTGGTGTCAAAAAAATTTAAAAGGCGAGTTTGCAAAAATGGATGCATAATTCATCACAAAAATTTCAGAGTATAATTTCCATGAGTAAAGCTTCATTTTAAGACCAACCGCGACCCAAAAGCTTGGTTCGTTTGTTTTTGACACAAAAATCAAAATTTAAAAGTTTTCGACCACTATCAAATTTTGATTTTAAAAATTCAAAAAAAAATTTTTTCAATTCTTTGAAGTTTTGTGAACAAAAAAAATTCCTGAGGATCTACAAGCCTTTGAAAATTAAAAAAAAAAGTTAAAAATCCAAATTTCCAAAGTTTGGACACGTCAAAACTCCAAATTGAGCTATCAACAAAATCTGAAAGAATTCACAGGATCAGAATTTGAGTGTAAGAACACTTTCTCAAAGTTTGACAGAATAAAAAATTAAATTTTCCGCTTCACATGGACCTGACCATATATGTAATTTATATTCCTGAACCATTTGGAATGTATGTTATGTCTTCTTGGTATTTTGGTTCTTAAATAGACTGAAAATAGCATAGAAATTCTCTTTGACATTCGGATAACAGGTTATCATCTTCATCAAGAATTGTCAATTACCGTTTCCATGTAATATAGAAAAGAACAGATGACTTCGATTAATGAAATGCGTCTGCAGCCGGCTTATGTTTCTAAGAACCAATTAAAACTGCAGAAAACATTGGATCGGTTCTGTTTGAAAGAGTAATGTGTGGCTAATTATTAATTTGAAATGGATTGAATCTAGTTGAACATAAGAAATTGTAAGATTATACAATTCTAAATATCTATGATTATTGTATTAATTAGTTATCCTATGATTAACATTTCACATCTATCATTATTAGCTAATCAAGTTTAAGATAATTCTATGGAATTCAACCCCTAAATTGTTGCTCATAATAATGTTATCCTTTTCAGGTTGAATTTTAAATAGACAAGTGAAAATTGGTACTTCAAGATAATAGAATTTTGTTAAGTTTGAATTAGATTATTGTAAAGTTTCGAAAGACTGGAATCTATTTTGTAATTTACACAATTGCTTTCTTAATTTGAATACATTCTAATATCAAACGTTTGTTGTCATTCGTTTCAATATTTATAATTTTTCTGAAAAATTATGTAATATAAGTGAAACCTTATGACCTACATATATGTCATAGAAGTTATTTAAGCAAGAAAAGTCTCTTGACTAAACTAAAAAGTAGCGTACCTTCTAAAAAGATAACCTGTTTATTCCATCCCTTGTAAAGATTGCGAAAAGGTGAACATCGGCCAATCTTCTCAATACCTCGAAAACGAATGGGCACAAATATACCTACAATTCATTCACTGCGCTTAATAAACATGTAAAAGACAATAACCATTCATTTGACTACAACCATACAAACATTTTAAATATTGAAACGAATGACAACGAACGTATGATATTAGAATGTATTCAAATTGAGAAAAAACAATTGTGTAAATGACAAAATAGATTCCAGTCTTTCGAAATTTTACAATAATCTAATTCAAACCTAACAAAATTCTATTATTTTTAAATGCCACATTCCACTTGTCTATGTAAAATTCAACCTAAAAAAGATAACGTATTATGTAACTATGACACTATGAGTAACAATTTTGAGGTTAAATTCCATAGACTTATCTTAAACTTGATTAGCTATTAATAATAGATGTGAAATGTTAATCATAGCATAACTAATTCATACAATAATCATAGATATTTAGAATTGCATAATCATAAAATGTCTTATGTTCATCTAGATTCAATCCATTTCAAATTAATAATTAGCCATACATTACTTTTTCACACACATCCCATTCAATGTTTTCTGCAGTTTTAATTGAATCTTGAAAACACAAGTCGGCTGCAGACGTATTTCATCAACCGAAATCATCTATTCTTTTCTAAATTACATGGAAACACTAATTGACAATTTTTGATGAAGATAATAAACTGTTATCGAAACGTCAAAGAGAATTTCATCTTATTTTCAATTCATTCAAGAACCAAAATACCAATATAGCTTAGCTTACATTTGAGACACATTATTTCATTCATTTATCATCTTCAAGTTCGAACTTGAAGATCATTCCGGCCCGTAGGAACTCGGCGCAGACCATCATAGATCGGATGCAGAAGGCAGTCATTCTGGGTTCATCGAGAATACTTAGGATACATGATTTAGGAACCTGAAGCTTCTTACCGACCGAAGGGGAGGACTAGCTTCGGTTAACATTTTGGGTGTTCTGGTGCGACTGCTGCGATGTCGTCGGAGCTCGCAGCAGCCCCGACCGGGTTTTAATGTATTGAAAATTCCTTGATTATAGTCAAATTTCCAGATGATCGATAATTATTATCAACCCAGCTGGTTTTATCTTTCATATTCAAGACTTCCAACTTTCCTAAGTCAATATCAGGGTTTTCCAGAGCTAGTTACATCTTTAATCTCAAATGTTCTGATTCAGGTGAACATATCATATTGGATAGAATATCCTCGAAAATTACGTGGAGCAATGGCTTTCAAGTTTCACACAAAACTTCAAAGGAGGCTCGTGGCCAATACTCGTCATCGTATGAACCCTAAGATTAGAATAGGAAATATGTTTTTAATTTTCTCGCTCTGATGAACATTCGAATGAAAATATGTATTTGGGATTCTGGCATGATTATTTGATAACCCTGTTCTCAGAAGTCCACATTGACTTCGACAACTTTGATATCTCTGGTTGTGGTACCAGCGAAATTATTATCTTTTGAGGGATTATCGAATTGACAGATTTTGGGAGGACAGCTCGGATTTCTTCTATGTTCAGAAGTCTGATGCTTGACTGTCCTCAATAATATCTTATCTCCAAATATTCATAGCGTACTTACTTTCCTGAACAACAAAAAATATGCTTACCGTTGAAGAATACAACAAATCGTTGTATGTTGTTTGAGAGCATAAACACTATAGGACCTATTACAAATATCAGAATGAACGATACGAAGAGTATCGCGAACCTAAAATTAAAAAAAAATATCATCAATGTATCCAAATATTTCACAATGTCGATTGATGATATCGAATGAACTGTGATTAATACCTCTATATTCATATGTTCCTCAAACATCAATTTTGAAACGTTCCAGCAAACGAGAAAACTATGCACTTTCAGCGTGTAGGAATATATTTTAGATAGTGGAACTACATTCATACATTCTTTCACACTAATTTACTAGTTTGATCTGGATCAGGATTTTCAATAACATTCAGGAAACATGGAGTATGATGTTGGGTTTATCTGAACATTATTCTCTATTTAGATTAAAATCAGTGTAGACAATCTGGAAATGCTTGGGAACGATAATCATGATTTCCCGAGTGTCCATGTATCGTATTGTTGAGCCTAATCAGTTTAATAACAGAAGTATGTAGTTTTGTCTCTATCATGAAGAAAAAAAAGGATTATGTACTGTTTACAATTTTTGGAATGTGATTCATGAAAACTTTGTCATCTTCATATATATTTCTCTATTATATATAAATTCTCGGGAAATAGGTCACACATGCCTAGTATTTTCGTCTTTACGTAAGTTTCGGTCTCACGACCATCATCAGACGACGTATCAATGTCTAAAACATGATTTCTTGAAAGTGTATGAGCACAAAGCGTCCTTATCGCACCAGTTTTAAATAAAAATGCCCACGTAGCTGAAACGAACAGAAACGCGAGTCAACAATTGTAACAAATTGACGTTTTAACTGAAGGAATATATATCAAGAAAGCAGTGAATGCTTAGCAATTATTTCATAAAATACGAAGTTATTTCAAGCAATATTTGAATACGACTGAAACAAAAAATTAACGTTATAAAGACCCATGTAGGATTTGCAAGGGTCTTAATTAATTGAATTATAATAAATCGACTCAATGATTGAACGTCTGCTCTATGATTATCAGACTTAGGGTCTCGTTTTATTTGAATCATCTCCAGAATAGATCTTTTATAATAATTGGTTTCTTTAGTTGAAATATCAACATTTTTGTAGTCGAATTGATGGTTATAATCAAAAGAATGTTCAGCAAGGACAATGGAAGTTTCTGCTTCCAGTACTATGCTCATGGTCAGACATTCGTTTTTGCAAATATTGTTTAGAGATTCCTGTATAAGTCACATCGCAATCTAAACAATTTAATTTGTATACAGTGTGGGTTTGCTTATCTTTGGGTATTAAAGATTCTAGATTTGGAAAATATTTACCAACACAGTTACGCAATATTTATATCATTCTTTTTTCAACGTTTCTTAATTTTCTTTGAGGTCTCCGGAATGTATAGTAATGTTATGAAATTATCTATATTGCAGTTTATATGACATTTCATTATAGATTTTGTTTATTCTTCCTTTATTGATGGGGTTGAAACATGTTTTTGGGTAACCATTCATTTCCAGTGGGTTACGAACAATTTTCAAATTTTTGGGACGCTCCTCTGTGCCCATTTTACACATTGATACATCTTGTGATGATGGTCGTGAGACTGAAACGTACGTAGAGGCGAAAATAATAAGCATATGTGTTAGTGTGACCTATTTGTCGAGAATTTATATAAAATTCATACCTGGGTCAAGAATCATTACTAGTATTTTACTATTAAATAATATGCCAAGTATGACAAAGTAAAAAAAGTCTTATCTATTGTAAATTGTGGAGAGTACAATTCTATTATCGAAGAATTCATGAAATACAAATGTTCTCGTGCAACCATTTCCGCTTACTGTAAAATGTTGGTAATCAGCATAGATAAATCTGCATCATACTAAGACATCTTTTATTTAACAGATTGAAACAAAACCATCGAATTCAAACGAAAATGTAACGTCGGTGCCAAATCACGGATGAAAACGTTGAAGAGAGTTAGAGAGTCTATAGTAGGACTCTCAAGATCAGATCTTTCATACCTATTGAAATAGAAATGATTCATGAATTCGTCATAAATTATTTGAAAACGGATCGATCAACTATTTCAGGTTCTTCAACCTGACCCAAGAGATTTTCATGATTCGAACTTAATTGGGTGAGCAAAGAACGAAGAAGTCAGTTAATAATGTATCAAATTATAATAATATTCAGGATAAGTAGACTTTGGTAATTTGGACGAATCCCACTTATGGTCAAACATATTTTGAGACAATCTTTGAATTTTGATCTTATAGTATCACGTGAGAGACATTTTTTAAAGCATTCAAAATATATGGGAATATAGGTCAAATGCTCCCAAGGTGGTGCGGAAGCTGTGAATTTAACTAATATTATCATATCAGAACCTACGTTGTATGTAACATATCCAGGAATACAAAAATGCTTCTAAGAAAGTTTCATAAGATTAGTTCTGAAAAGTTTACCAGTTTGGAACCATGAACTTGTTGATTCGGAAATTAATATATTTTTCAACTGCTCGAGTGTTGGTGTGAAGGATAATGTCGTCGCCAAATTAATGAACCACTTGGGCATTTTCATTGCAAATGTGAAGTGGAAAAAAGCGTAGCGGAAATGTTAACCAATGTCTAATTCTACCTTAATCAGGCGTAAAACGTGTTTTCTTCATTCCCATTTTCTAATCTATGAAGAAAATATGTGTTACGAACTTGTTTGCTGAATTCTGCGTACTTTCCACATAATCTCTCATAGTAATATGAGAAAAGAATTTAAAACTAATGATGATAAATGCAAGTAATCTCAACCTACTTTATTGTTGACATATAGGTCAATTTGCTATTGTAGGTAATCTCGATACTAAAGCAATTTTGATTCTCAAAATTTCTTTTGTCAAAGTTCTACGTTTTTTTTACATAACTCTTGTATGAAACATAATGAAGCTCAGAGTTGATTTACAAAAATAACACACACATACAAATACTTGTACTTACAGTATTATGAATGTGAAAAGAAATATCTTGATGGCGAGCTTGGCTTTAGGATTTCGAGCGAGACTCCGTCTCACAGAGAGACGTTTTTCATTCTGAAAATATTATAAGCATATTAACTATGTAGTTCAATCTTATCCAAGTAGTAGGGTACTTATAATTCCATTGAATTCCAATAGTAACACTATATTATTGAATATCTCAATCAATAATTGTCAGAAAAAAATTAGTAAACTAGTATTTAACTTTTTGATTCATGAATGAAATGCCACAGTCGTTTCTACCAAATTTGGAGAATATGTACATCGAGTTCAAATTAAGAAAATATTAATTGTTATTCATATTAATATTGGAATTTCATTTTAGAATTATGCTCATAATATGATTTGTTGAATGTGTAATGACTGTAATGCCTATGGAATTAGTTAGTTGGAACTATATCATGTGCCAAGCTTAATTAATAAACATAAAAATAGTATATCATGCAATAGATACAAAATGAGGCTGATCTTGCAAGAGTATGAAAGAATTCATGCGAGTATAAAATTTTTCATTTTGTGCGAGTTGCATACTATACTTCTTCTCCGACAACCTTCTACTCACGTTTGACATTCTAATAAGCTTTAAAAAATGTTGACAGGAATACTGATGACGATGACATATTCAAATATGGCATGGCAAGTGTCATATTCTTAAAGCTGCAGCACATTGCCCATTAACACGTAATAATCGTTCATGATGCATCGGTGGCTAGGCAACAAATTCATAAAAACATGAACCATAACGTGTCAAGTCCGCTATGCGATATGTTATTCTGTTCAGCACGTAGGTATTTATGATTCAATTTAAGATCGTTTAATGAGCATACTCCGATGTTTTTGTGCAGAAAGAGCTCATGTATACCTAGTTAAGATATACATTCAGCAGAAACTGATTCACAGAATTTGAAGTACCTATTTATAATTCACTCGAAGATATGAACCTAGGAGGAGTAGGTATTCAGAATAAGAATAATACGACGTAAGAACATAAGATACCCTCCAGAGGTTGTTCATGATAACTGTAGAAACAAATACAAAAGTAGTGAGTAGTAATAGGAGGGTATTGAATAACGATCATAGGATCTGAAGTATCAGAAGAAACCATTCACATTTTGATGTGTGTTTGGAAAAATTAAGATCCAACTTGAATTGACTTTTTTTTCGATTGGATGGCACTTTTAAAATTTGCATAAGGTTATAATGGTTTGTCATTTCAACAACTTCAAAGATTGAAAATTTTTCCATCAACAAATTTATATGCTTAGAAATTAAGCCTAGCCACATATAAAAAACACACTGATAGCTACTTCTCATTCCTATAATACTAGGCACAATAAAGAGTATTTATTACCGCCATGTAACCTGAATAGGGAAGACTCACTCTATTCGGGTATAAAAATGCCTAATCACTTGCCTCAATTTGTGAGAACTCAAAATCTTTGCAAAAAGGATTGAAAATGTTTTACCTAGTGATTTTCATGATTTGGATAAATTCTTCTCCAAAACTGACTTCGATTGATTCACTGTTCGAAGCAGTGGCGTAGGTACGGGGGTCAATTCCCCAATATATTAAAATTCATGGTTGTAAGTCAAATTCCTCAAGCACATCAAATTCCCCATCGAAAGAAGCTATCTACGAAACTGAATCGAACTGAAGGGTTTAACTAACTATACCTATTAAAATCCTACCCATCTTCTTTATTATATTCATATATGATACGAAGAATCCCATTATGTATTGGTTTCATTTATCATTCTTTATCATTTTCATTTATCATTCTTTATCAAAAATCCTGAATTAGTGTTTCCATGTAATTTAGAAAAGAATAGATGGTTTCGATTAATGAAATGCGTCTGCAGCCGACTTGTGTTTTTAAGATCCAATTAAAACTGCAGAAAACATTGGATCGGTTGTGTGTGAAAGAGTAATGTATGGCTAATTATAAATTTGAAATGGATTGAATCTAGTTGAACATAAGACAATTTAAAATTATGCAATTCTAAATATCTATGTTACTGTATCTATTAGTTATTCTATGATAAATATTTCAAATCCATTACTAACAACTAATCAAGTTTAAGATAATTCTATGGAATTTAACCTCAAATTTGTTACTCATAGTGTCATAGTTAAATAATACGTTATCTTTTTCAGGTTGAATTTTAAATAGACAAGTGGAAAATGGCACTTCAGAATAATAGAATTTTGTTAACTTTGAATTAGATTATTGTAAATTTTCAAAAGATTGAAATCTATTTTGTCATCTACACAGTTGTTTTTTTTTAATTTGAATACATTCTAATATCAAACGTTTGTTGTCAATCGTTTCAACATTTAAAATTTTTAATTTTTGTATTGTTGTAGTCGAATGAACGGTTAGTGTCTTTGATATGTTTATTAAGCGCAGTTGACGAATTTTTGGTATATTTGTGCCCATTCAATCTTTTTTCAAAGTATTGTGAAGATTATCCAATGTATACCTTTCCGCAATCTTCACAAGGGATGGAATAAACAGTATGGGTTATCTTTTTGAAAGGTACGCTGCTTTTTAGTTTAGTAAAGAGACTTTTCTGGTTTAGATAACTCTTATGACATATATGTAGATAATAAGGTTTTACTATATTACATAATTTTTCTGAAAGACCATCAAGTAGAATAGCTCCTTCTCCATATCTAGATTTATAATAAATATTTTCTTATATTTTTTAGGTATATTAGAATTGAAATTAGTATACCTTCCTGACCAAGTAGGTTTGGTGTACCATTTCGTAAGAATTTTGTTATCATATGATTTTCTTACTAAAGTTAAATCTGAAAAATTCATCTCATTATTATTTTCAGTTTGATTGTAAATTGTTTATGGTAAAAGGAATTGCAAGAATTCAAAAATTCATCACATTTGTCCGTTTTTGGAGTTCTATCATATAGTATTCTGAGAAATGAATCAAACAAATAAATAAAAATGGCAACTTCTGCAAACGAAATTGCCTTAGAATTCGCGTATCGTTATAGAAGTCATAATCGTCCCGGAATAGAGAAACGAATATGATGTACTTCATTTAATTTTTGAATGGCATTGTTGAAATATGGATTTATTTGAAAAATGTATCATCAGCACTTGTCTCATTCAATGTGATTTCTCAATAGATGATTAGATTTGATTTTTTACTGTTAGAAAAAAAATGAAAAGTACTTCCCAATCCGAGTCAATTCCAGTTATTAATAACAGGTTATGAGTCCAAACATGCTCTAAGTTAATCATAACCTGTTTCAGTACGTTACGTTGACATGGAAAACGATCTTGACATTCTAAAAGCTGCGTGAAGATAATTGATCAGAATCTACCTCGAACTGATCTAGGGGGCATTGTAACAGGCACCTAAAAGGAACCAAATGAAAAGCCGAGATAACGAAACGACAGAAAGGTAATAGTATGGCTCAAACAGTAGTTGTGTTGACCTCCAAGAAATTGATGCATTTGATTGGATGCAAAACCAGTAAAGAAATCTGGGATTACCTGAGCTAACTCTACGAACACAAAGCTAAATCGAGTAGTCACGTGCTATAGTCACAGTTCTACAAATATCAAAAATCGCCAGAGGATGTCGTCTCTACATATTTTAGATTAAATTGTAGAACATTTGGCAAGATAAGAACGCTCTGGGAGAAAAAATATCTGAGTCTATGATGATGACAAAAATACTGATGACACATCCAGAAAAATATAATCATTTCCACACCGCTTGAGAATCCTCAAGTGAAGAGAGAGAACATCTAATATCACGTCTGTTCTTGGAAGAATCCCGATTAGAAATGCAAAACTTGAATTTAGAAGATGAAAATACATATATCGGAAAGAAAGAGGTGTCTGAATCAACGGGATAGAATTGAGCAACCCGGAAGATGCCATTACTGTAAAAAGGAGTATCATTGGGAGAGTGCAATGTATAATATGCGGTAAATGAAGGACATGAAGTCGAGCTATCATGTCTGCGAACCAAATAGGGAACTGAGGAATTGGTGGTATCAATAGTGAGTATTATAAACTAACTAACCTACATTCACAAACGTGTTTCGTAACTCACAAAAACGGTAAAATTGATTCAAACCACTTATTTACCACGATTATAGTTATTATTTTTTGATAGACAACGGCATTTCTCTTTTTTCATAGCTTTCGAAATCATAAACACGTTTGTAAATGTAGGTTTGGTTAGCTTCTGATACTCACCATCGGTACCTCAGATTCCTCTGTACCCACATTGGTTAGGACATGACAGCTCATTCAACAGATTTGTAGAGGAAATGAATGCATATAAAGATTCAAAGCTCTTATTTTTTGCAGCAATAAAGTTAGATAACCCTTAGATTTTGGCGGTCGCACCTCGTCTAATTGCTACAGGGGTTGATAGTTACCACATTTTATATCCCGAATGGCTCCAAATTTACGCAGGGAAGGGGGAGGGGGGTGTTGAAGGGCCGCTGAATAAGAATCCGTTGAGAACATTCTAAATGGCGGGTTTAAATATTACATGCATGTTACAGTATAAGTGATTTTAGAGTAAAATATCGAGGAGTCGAATAGTGTTTAGAATGCAATATTGTATAAGGATACTTATTTTCACTATTCAGATATAATACCGCTACCACCCACCCGACCTGTTAGTCGGCGCATATCTAAAATTGCAATGTCCTGCCAGGCTTTTGATTTTAGAGAAACATTCCGTGCAAAAAGTATTCCGAATTCGGTTTCTTGTATTCTTGTTCATTTTTAAAGGTCGTGGGACCGAAACGTGCGTATAGACGAATATATATCAAACACATACGTTAATGTTAACAATTATTTTGATCACAATCTGACAGACAGTATGTTGAAAAAGAAGGAATATAATATGTTATTGAAGAAATTTCCCTGTATTCCTCAATAAATCAATTATTATAGAAGGATACATACTTTGGCCAGATCTCGAATGATATAAAACGTGAATCAAACAATATGAATGTATCTACTTTTCAGAAGTATTAACACACTAGGTCAACATCCAAAAAATAATGAAGCTAAGTAAAAAAAGGAATGGAATACGGATCTTGTCCAAGCTTTCATGTAGGTGCAAGTGGTAGATCTGTTTCTACTATAGTTAGTGAGCATCTTAGGAGTTGTAGGAATAACATACTCAACTGCCATTATGCCAAACATTTGTCAAAGACAGGTCACTAATTCCAATTTGATCAAAATTTGTAAATCTCACATTTGGTAAATCAAGATAGACTTTTAGATAAATTAGAATACTCAGAAACTTATAAATATGAACACAGTAATCTTTAATACAATAATCTAGAGATTTTTTCTTATTCTTCGCTTCTTAATCTCTTCCCATATAAACAACCTGTCGCAAACTAATTATCAGTTTTCATCCCTTGGTGTAAATAACCTGTATTCTTGTGAAACGTAAATTAGCTGAATTCCCAATCATTAAGTCGGCTCTCTCGATTATTTCCTTTTCATGTATATAGCTAATACCTTCGTGAGCTTAAGTACCATTATACAGGTCAGGCTTCTGAAACGGAAGTGTACCTCAAAACGTCAAATGTCACTATCTCAGTGACTCTAGCCGCTTACTGCACGGTTCTTCAGGTGGACGTCTACGCAATAGTTACTTGTGCCATGGAAAACCTGCGAAGAAACTATGTAAATAGGCGCATATATATTTTCACAGAAAGCCGGTCGCCTCTGGAAGCTCTCAATCACCCAGAGTTACATCAAGGCTTGTCAAAGAATGCAGGGATACACTGGCTGAACTAGTCAGGAGAAATAAAGTTCAACACATCTGGGCCCCTGGAGACAGTGGAGTTGTTAGGAACAGAATGGCCGACTCCCTGGCCAGGCGAGTGTCATCTAGCGCCCCCGTCGGGCCTTAACCAATGGTCGCTTTATCAAATTGCGTGGGGGGTCTCGCCTGAATAAAGAATGATTTGAACTGTGGCGACAATCACCATGCATGAGGTACGCCAAGCTCTTCATCAGAGAGCCTGTATCTAGGCTCACAAAGAAACTCCTTTCTCTGAATAGAAGGGACAGAGGGATGACTGGAATCCTAACCAATCACTGTCGTCTCAACAAACACCTCCACACTATGGGCAACACAGATGACTCAATATGTATGAAATTCAGAGAGGCGGAAGAAACTGCCTCTCACATCCTGTTGAAATGCCCAGCATTAGCATCTCTCAGCCACCAACACTTCAGGGAATCAAAACTGCTCCCAGACTAACTTATGAAAGCCAGCATTGGCATTATTCTGGGTTTTTGGCGGGTCACAAACCTGCTAGAATAGAATAGGCGCACAATGATCTCAATTAAGCGTTTGGGGGCTAAACCCCCTCCCTTCGAGTGATGTTGATGATGATGATTAAGTACCATTGTTGACCTGTAGAAGTCAATGTGTGGCGATTCGTGTCGTGTTTTCTTTTATTTTTATAACAAAAGTTCATTTTGGAATTTTTCTATAGTGTTTTATTCAACGTAGTATTAATTTGTAATATTATCTCAAAATAATTAGCTACTTCCTTAAAAAAATATATCCATAAAATAAAGAATAATTGTGAAAATATTGAACTTATTACACCTTGTTGGTTACGTTTTCTAGCGTTCTAATTTCTGTTAGCGGCTCGCATACTTCACTATTGAAATCCACAAATTTATACTACAATTCTTTAAATATCGGTAGATATTCCTGACCTTTATAACTTTGGTGAGCTAGTATACCAAGAATTGAAAACGTTTCTTTAATCTACCTAGTTTTTCTGCGTGTCGGTAGTGACGTCTTGTACTGCTTACTCTTATGCTTCATTTATTATTATAATTGATGGAGCTATATCATATGCCAGCAGGCAATAGCGCATTTTATGTTTTCTTTCAATTTCCGAATAGTCTCCGTGGTAGTCATACAATTAGCAAAACATTCAATTCACGGCTTAAATTTGCTTCTGTCAAAATGTCACAAACCGAAGCTCCTTTGTTTCTCGAATCATGGGAACACTGTGGTGTGTAGTTGTAAAACTTAAACATGTCATGATATGTAACGTTTGCAGGTCAATATATTCTGTCTGCCTTAACGTTTTAAGCGCTATAATGCATATTACTTAACAAAATATGCATAATTATATTATGTACTTTGTTGTATAAATTTTACTTGTTAATATAATGCATGGACACGTTATCGTAACACGTATATTACAATGCAGTCTCAGAACGCTGAAGTTATCTTATTTGACACATTATTCTTAACTTGGAGATGACGTAAAATCATGTTGCAGCGGTTGTATCCCTGATTACTGTCTATCGACATATCATAGGAATCTCATGAAAAAAACATGTAATATATTATCATTACTAATATTATAATCACGTACATTAGGACTACAGAATATTTGAGTAACTTTCATTTCAATTACGATATTTCAGAATCTTCAAAATAAATCTTAATTGTTGAGAATGAGCTATCGTTGATTCGGACGGAATTGTCTGCATAAAATACGAACATGTCATGTGTCTTGACGGCATTAACTTGATGCTGCAGATTTCTTAATCACATAATGCGATTCAGTCTTGACTTTTGCTGAAAGTCCGTATTAGTTGCAAAGATAGGAACAACAAATGAAAAAAAGGTAGTATGATTGAATGAAAGAACAATTACTTCGTTTTGATATCACATTTAATAATAACATGAAAAAGTTATTACAGTTTTCAACATCTAAGTGCCATGTTAAAGTCCGTATTAGTTGCAAAGATAGGAACAACAAATGAAAAAAGGTAGTATGATTGAATGAAAGAACAATTACTTCTTTTTGATATCACATTTAATAATAACATGAAAAAGTTATTACAGTTTTCAACATCTAAGTGCCATTATCAAACAGATACAAAATTATGAAGGGAACAATAAACAGTTCAAGTGTAAATAGAAACTAAAGTACAATAGGGTTGATGAGCTTAGAATTATGAGTAAGAGATTATCTGAAATTCCGAAACAGGTAGATCTCGGGAAATAGAGTAAATAAAAATTTGGCGTTCGACGACTAGCGCACAAAGTCGCTTAAAGCCGCTAGGGTGAGTATACAACTAGCGCGCGAGCTACCTGCGATATACATATTTGTGCTTCCACAATAAATTCCTTTAACTCTCCAACGAATTTATAAATGTTTGCATGCGCACTGGAAAAGCATACGTTAAAGTCCGAATGAAATGATTCGCATGCATTTGTGGTTTCGCAATCCCAAACATTGTCTGTTGCCCATATCTGTGATGGATATTTTGCGTAGTTATTTATGTAATTTTTCTTCAAATAAAAAAAAGGTATGCCAAATGTCCGTCTGAGCCATATTCCAATTACAGATTGGTTATTCATGTATACTCGAACGTGACCAAATTCCTGAATATTCCTGAACCACGCCTGGGTGAGGTGGAATAAACAGCCATGGATTATCAACCCAGGCCAACGTGATCTCAACGAATCTTGAATTGCATATTCAAAATCCACAACAACCTTGTATGGAAAAAATATCCACCGATATTCCCAACATATCATAATGATGGGATTTTTTTAATCAAATTGTTCGTTTATAATTATCTAAATAACCCCCCAAAAAAACACAAAGTAAAAATGTTGCAAAAGAATCTATCAGCCGTACCATATCTATGCTTATATTGAATACCAATGTATATTATGAGTTTGGTTCAAGTTAACAAGTTAAAAAAAAATCAAAAAAGCTAAGATCCTCTTTTTTTAGTTATTTGATGAATTGAAAACAAAATTAATTGCAGAAAAAAAGTGCATTTTAATTTTGTTTTGATCACATAAAAGAAGGTTGCGGGTGCAGGTATACGGCAGGTACTTCGCGCGCTGCGCTGGTCGTTTACCGACCCCGCGCGCTAGTGGTATAAGGAGGGGATTATTTTTAATGAGCTGCGCGGTAGTCGTAGATGGCCAATAATTTTTAAGATAATTATTATTTAATAATCTAAGGGTGCTTTCGAAGACAAAGGACTTTGGTATAGGTCTAACTGTTCATTTAGGATATTGCTATGGTAGTTTTTGACACCCTTATAAAACTCTATTGATTCTTATGTACCTATTTGATTCTGAACCTTTGGTTTGATTGTGTCGAATACTTAAGTTATATAAATTAGGAGAGATATGGCCTGTTTTAAAAAAATGGTTAGCAAAGGTTGAGTCTGTTTTGTTAATTCTGAAAGAACGAAAATGTTCTTGGTTTATTTAAAAGTACGAGTTGTTAACCGCAAACAACAACAATTAACTTATTAAAATATTTTCCCGTACATAAAACACATAGATGTATCAACCAATTTCATTTCTCTAACATATTTTGGTTCCGGAAGCGAAAATATTGCCAATATTCAATTACGCCATAATCTTAAACTCAGTTACAAACCACAAATTAAACTCTGCCATGTGATATAATACTAAAGACAAAACCAATAAAGATGATAATCCTGGAGTTTAGAAGCTAATCTACCCAGACTGTGGGCTTTTATATAGGTGGAACTTGTCGTAATTTTAAACTTAGATACCAAGAATAATTTCCTCTCTCAAACTTACCAACAATGAACTTTTGCTAACCTATTTTTACAAAATTTCATTTTCATTATCGCAAGGTATGACTGTAGCGTAAATTCAGTAATTGAAATTAATAGGATCGAACTCTCCCAGATCGTCAAGTTCTTAGTTATCTAAGGTTCCGTGAATATCTCTCCTGCCAGGAGATTAAATATCATCAGAAGTTATTCGGGGATTGCATCGGTCATAGAAAGCAACAATAGGAATAATCAATGTAGTTGAAATTCAAAGAATCCATACTTCTGAATTCTTGACATTCACTCAGTATAAATTCATCGAGAGATTCGAATAATTGATTGTAAAACGTATTATTAGGTTCAATTCATTCTATAGAAATTATATCTACATTATTAGTCCAAGCAATAGACAGAAATGCGTGCAGAAATTAATACCTGAAAAAAAATATATGAGCGTATAGGAAATTGAATTTGAAGGTGAGTTTATGGTTTATGCAACTCCATCTGAAATGGCGAACATAACCTAAAAAATTGGCAAAGATGCAAAAAGCGGTTTTTCTTAAATAATTAAAAAACTATAGCTCGGAGAAAGTTAAGCGAGAAAGTTGTAGGTATCAAATAGATCTATCGATTGGTCCCATAATAATTATCAAATCTTCCATATTTTGAGAGTTATATCGAAAAAACCGTTAAAAATTGCTCTCATAAATTGGCTAGATATTCTCGGGAAATGATCCTGGAGTAACGATTTTAGGCTTATTTTCTTCATGAAGAGTTGTACTATAATTTTATTGAAGAAACGTAGCGATTTTTTTAATTTTAAGGGTGAAGAAATTTCGTCTTTCTTAAACATGTTTTTTTCAGATGAGTTTCACAATATTAATTTTAGAAAAATGCCTTTGACGGAAATCAATTTCTGAATTTTTTTCCGGATTACCGAAAAAAAATTTTTGATCTACGATCTTCTGAACCAGCGATAATTTTTTTATTTCAAAACAATCTGTAAGACCCAATACACATTATCCAGAAGTGTGTTCTATGAATGTTAATGTTAAATACTCACATTTTCAATAAAAAAATACTGGGATATGTTTCATTGATTCATAGTATTAGAAATTGAGTAACAAAGTGAACCGTGCGCGGCTGCCGCAGCGTGAGGCGGAGTGGGGGAAACTGATTTCGTGCGTTAAAAGTGGCTTGTGCTTGCAAAGTCTCCAATATCTCGGCTTCTGGATAACGTACAAAAATCTTTATGTACTTAATCTGGGGTAGCTCGATGAGATAAACACGAGTATCGTATTTATTTCGGCCTTAGAATCAAAATAGACTCGGAAATATTTATTTTTTACATTTCTAATTTGTTTTACTTTTTATGTCATTTAAATTACGATTTATCATCAAAACATTATTTTTCATGTAATACCTCAACTTTTTTGCTCAGGGAATCATACTGACGTTATGCTTGCATCCGCAACATCCCTCTTCAACAATTATTTGATTATTTCAGTGAATATTTTTTCATGATACAAAATTATTAAAAAATATTCATAAAATCCTTACAATCAAAGTAGGAGTAGCTTATACACCTTATATCAATGAAATGTGTTCAAATTATTCTCTTCTTTATTGGAGAATTGCCTCCTAATTCATTTTCTTCTTCTTCTACTTCGATGTTTTGGTTATGAAGATTGTCGAAAGCGACAAGAGATTCTTCATTTATTTCGATGTTAGCAGGAGTTTCGAAATTTTCACATTGTGCTCAGTCACAATGTGTGCAAATACTCGTACATTTAAGAAAATTTTTTACAGCCACATACTTTTGCATTGCAACCAGTCGCACAGGTACATTATATTTTTTCCATTATTTCCTCCGGTATCAACGGTTCCTCAGTATAAACTGGCATTGATACATTATCTGCAACTTCCCATCCCCAGTGAGTTATATCTTTATCGTTGCCCAACCATTTTCGCAATTGCATGTAGACTCTGAAGGCATGTTGTCTGGCGGCTCCTTCAGTAGGAGGAAGATTTCCTAATTGAAACGAAGCTCCAGATTCAAAGCTATGTTCATTAAGCGTGCCATCTTCCTTATTATAATATAGCAAAGAAATTATTTGGCACATATTCCTAGCAATTTCTTCACGAAGAGCATTATATTTATAGAAAACATCTAGTAATTGAAGGTAATCTGGATTAGAATTCAATATTTTCAATAATTTGTTCTTCCCTTGTTTGTACATCGAAGAAACTGTATCACAGCTCGATACGGCGCCGGCGTGAAGAAATGCTACATATTTTGATAATTCTGGACATGTTTGCTTTGAACGCACGGAATCAATTTTCAGTGCGAGCGCGCAGTGCTTCCCCCACTCCGCCTCACGCTGCAGCAGCCGCGCACGATTCACTTTGTTACTCAATTTCTAATACTATGAATCAATGAAACATATCCCAGTATTTTTTTATTGAAAATGTAGGTATTTAACATTAACATTCATAGAACACACTTCTGAATAATGTTTATTGCGTCTTACAGATTGTTCTGAAATAAAAAAATTATCGCTGGTCCAGAAGATCGTAGATGAAAAAATTTTGTTTGGTAATTCGTGAAAAAATGTCAGAAATTGATTTCCGTCAAAGACATTTTTCTAAAATTAAAATTGTGAAACTTATCTGAAAAAAACATGTTCAAAAAAGAGTAAATTTTTTCAAAGTCATTTCTACACCCTTAAAATTAACAGAATCAATACGTTTATTCAATAAAATTATAGCACAACTCTTCATGAAGAAAATAAGCTCAAAATCGTTACTCCAGGACCATTTCTCGAGAAGATCTAGCCAATTTATGAGAGCGTCTTTTTTTCGAAAAATCGATATTATTTGAAAAATAATCAATATTTCGAATCAAGAAAAAAAGTGCTCTCTTGGCTTGCCATGGCCTATATGTACAGGAAGCAATACATATAGAAACGTAATAGTTAACGACTTCTCGATACCCCAATTTTAACGGTTTTTTCGATATAGCTCGAAAATTATGAAAGATATCTATAATTATTATGGGACCAATCGATAGATCTATTTGATACCTACAACTTTTTCCCTTTTCGATCCGAGCTATAGTTTTTTAATTATTTAAGAAAAACCACTTTTTGCAACTTTGCCAATTTTTTAGGTTATGTTCGCCATTTCAGATCGAGTTGCATGAACCAGAAATCACCTTCAAATTCAATTTCCTATACGCTCATATTTTTTTTTCCACGCATTTCTGTCTATTGCTTGGACTATAATACATTCGCGAATGAATTCATTACATCACTGTCAAATCAATTTAATTACATATAATCCTTGAACAATCATGTCTTGGTTGATGCTTTGACGGACATTGATTTGAAAGAATATTTATGAATGAAGGATAATTATTGTCCCTGTGGGGTGGCTCTATCAATACCCAAAGCACTGCGGCCTAAAATGCCTTTTGTTTTTATTCCCCCAACATTATAAGAGCTCAGTTACATTGTTGTCACCACAGTGTTTCCTCCTGCTGTAATCCAGTGGGAGACATTGGCATAGATGAATGGAGAGCGGGGGGATTATCCAGTGGTCATGTTATTTTTCCTCCGTTGTTGTAGTTGATGATCTACTGAGTTATTCCTTTTCGTCATGTTTCATTAAAACAAGGTGATCATTCCAACCATTTAATTCTGTTGTGTAGCTATGCCGAAACGATCGTAACTGCTAGCACATATGCGGATGAATCTAAAGAAGACGGTTAAAATAATCGGAACGTGTCCTATTATATAGACACCAGCACTTCCGGAACTCAAACGAATATTTATAATCTATGAAAATCGGTGCAGCCGTTGAAGCTCTAGACGGGAACTTATGTGGGTAGATATATAGTTGACCTGACTTCCAAATCCATTACATTTATTGGCTCGTTTTTCGTTATACATGTATTATATGAACTTCAGCTACAATTTCATGGCTGAAGTTTATTTTATTTGAATACTCTATTACTAATATTCCGACATCAGATTTCAGGTGTTATAATATAACTTAGGCAGAATACTACATCGTGAAACAATAGGTATTGATAAATAGATAACCTACATCATCGAGGAATGCCACTATTGTTTGAATACAATTGTCAAACAAATACAAACGATTTTATTTACTGTAGATGATAAGATATTATCACATGGTCTGGTTATTATAGCTTGTTTCGATAAATCAACATTGCTAAAAAAAATCTTGCTATGAATAAATGTTTTTTCCTTGAGAAAGAGATCTTAGATATACTACTTTCGGATAATAGTAGCTACAATTTATATAGTGACCGGGTGTCTCACCAATTTACCTCTCCAAATCTGAAATCCTTCAGAATGTTTTTCATATACTTCTTCAATAGAGTTAGAGAAAGTTGACCATTATAGTAAGCACTTTCGAGATACTTAACAATTCTGAGAACTTGAAAATCTTATTTAGATTTTACAATTTTTCAGGACGGGCCGTGAATTTGCCTGATAATTGTTGTGAGATACTGATCCTAAGTTGTTAATGTCTCTGACTGCTGTCAAGTATTGTGGGATTATGTCTCTTCATATGTTGTGTCATAGCGACTTATGGAAAACCTAGACACTTACTTTCAACTATGTGTATATTTAATGTTTCTGAACTATCTCAACCCATGTCTTTAAATATAATGGAAAATGACTTACCAGGTACGTTTTATAACTCATTTCAAATTATAGACTTGGACATGTTCATGTACAGAATCATATTTCACGAACTTGCAATATTGGATCTTATCATTATTAGTATCAAACACAAACTAGTTTTCATCAAGTACTTATCCGAATTATCGACTATAATGAAAAATATTATCTACAATTCCTGTTCGAGTATTATAATGTTTCTCTATTGATTTTTGCTTCAGTTAAGTTCTAGTATTCACTTGAATTTGACTGTTTGAAGTATTGATAAGCCATAGAAAACTAAAATTTCTCCACAAAAGAATACTCATCATCTTAGTGCGAGATACAATTATTATTAACGTTCCCAAATGATCACCATGGTGTTATCCATAGAATAACTAGAATTCTCCCAATGATGTAAAATCTACCCATACTCTGAATTTAGTTTCAATACTCAAAATGAATAATACAAATATTGAATTCAAATATCGTTTTATTTTTCATAACTAGAAAATCCATTATATGCAACGTTTGACGATAAATGAACTCTACAATTTTTATTCATGAATGAATGTATAGACAGTTGAAGATACACGAGATAACATGATATAATAGAAGGAACAAATAATATTTCGATTTTTCTTTTTTATCCCTCCAAATTTTGAAATCGGCTGAAAATCTATGATGATTATGTTGAAACATCGGTGAAACTGTGATTGCCATAAACTGTATTGAATTGTTAAAAGTAGCTTTCAATAAAATCTACTTGCATTTTCACATCCCTTTCCCATTAAACGTTAGGAAATGAAAATTTGGAAGTTTATAGGAGAAGAGCTTGAAACTCATGAAAGGACATTGCGAAAACTGCTCCAAAGAAACTTGGTTTGTTTGACGTGCTGAGAGCTACTTTACACCTCAGCAACTACTCATGATCTACAAAATACAGATTTCACCTGTCCTGGAGTACTGTTCACATATTTGGAGTTCAGTTCCCAAAAATACTCTGAAGCCCATAGATTTAAGTCAGAAGGAAGCTATTTATGTGGTTGGTGATGTCACATTCACGAATTCAGTGACATTCAAGAAAAATTACAATGCCTACCTTCTCTCCAAACACTCCACTGCTGACTTACACGATGTGTTACGAATAACATAGGTTTTCTTCTCGTGTAGTCATTTTCAAATCGTAATTACGTCGATATGTATCCAGTGATGTTCTGTTTTCAGATGCCATCATGCTTACTTACCGAACGATTCTCAAAAGATTGCAAAGTTAACTGAGCAATATATCAAGTAATCGCTCACTGATCTGAATGAAAATGACTCCGTGACTTCCTCAGCAATTGAAGATTGAACTTGGTCCTTATTGATTTTCAAAAATATCTTTGCTCTTCAGTGTTTCATTCACAGAAAATATTGTGACTTGAAATTGTTGAATTTTGGATTTTTTAAAGTGAAGGGATCGAACATGCCCAAGAATATTCTCAATCGGATTTTGGATTCAAACTCCTTTCTTGGGATGTGAGATCTCCCATCATTAGAGTGGTCTTTGATGTATTCAAAACAATGGGGGATGATGCTGGTGTCTTGATTCTATCTACTGGTTGATTGACTCAAATCAACAATGAGATTCCGAGCAATACAAGATATAAATGAAAGAAGATAATATCATATTCTTGTGCATTGATTGTTATGTCCATAAATCGAAACAGAAGCAGTACGCAATAAAGCAATATCTTTTTTTTTAGTCATAATTGGTGAAGATTTTGAAGGGGTAGTTGGTGTTTTTCTCCTCAACTTCTACGCCACTGGAAAAAGTACGGTTTTGAGACAACCATTTGAATTGCCAATGTTTTCTACACAAAAAAGGTACTTGGTCATTAGCTTCAAAGTTGACCGTTTTCGAGAAAAATCAAATTTTATGTTGAAAAACATGGTCAATTTTTTGGTTTTGTTACTTGTTCTAACGTTTGAATACATTTTGTTTAATTAGTAAGAATTGACCATGTTTTTCAACATAAAAGTTGATTTTTCTCGAAAACTTTTGAGCTTATGACCAAGAGCATCTTTTTTATGTAGAAAACATTGGCGGTTCAAATGGTTGTCTCAAAACTGTACTTTTTTTAGTGGTGTAGAAGTTGTGGAGAAAAACACCCACCACCCCTTCGAAATCTTCACCAATTATGACTAAAAAAAATTTTTTTTCACACAGCATATAGCCTACCATGAGTAGAAAATGATTGCAAAACCTGTTTCTTGTACGATGAGCGGTTCCGGAGATATTCGCAAAAAACAATTTTTTTTTTCAATTTCCACACCCTGTACCTCAAAAACTAAGGGTCTGTGCATATGTGTTAATAGGAACTTTTTTTCTCAAAATCAAATTTTCTATCGACTGTTGAAGTTCTGCTACTAAAACCTGGGAAACCCTGTATATCACCAGCATTGTGCAACCAATTTGGGAGATAATTTAGCTTTAATTACCAGTCACTATTGGAAATGCTCCTCATTAAAACCTACTAGAGTTTGTATGAATGAAAATGGTCGCAGATTCATAAAAATAGATTACATTTTTTATAATTTACCTAGTAACATAATATATAACACGGTCGCGTGAAACCGAAACGTACGTAAAGACAAGAAAATATGAAGCATAAGTGTTAATGTGACCTATTTCCCGAGAATTTATATATAATTCATACCTGGGTCGAGAATCTTTATCATATAAGCACCAGCATTGCGCAACTAATTTATTGAGCTTTAATTACTAGTTAGTATTTGAAATACTCCTCATTAAAACCTATTGGAGTTTGTGTGAGTAGAAATGGTCGCAGATCTACAAAAACAGATTAGATCTTTTATAATTTTTCTAGTAACATAATATATGACACCAGCATTGTGAAGCCAATTTAGGAGGTAATTTAGATTTAATTACCAGTTACGATTTTGAATGCTCCTCATTGAAACCTACTAGAGTTTGTGTGAGTAAAATGGTCGCATATCAACAGAAATAGATTAGATTTTTTATAATTTACCTAGTAACATAATATATAACACAAGAATTGTGCAACCCAATTTGGGAGATCATTTAACTTTAATAACCAGTTACGATTTGAAATGCTCCTCATTAAAACCTATCACAATTTGTGAGTAAAAATGATACCAGATCTATAAAAATAGATTACATTTTCAGTAATTTACCTTATAACATAATATATAACACCAGCATTGTGCAACCCGAAAAGTAACTAATGGTGCACCACAAACTATTATGCATATGTGGATAAAAAGTAATGTTACACAAAAACGTAATGAATTCATGAACCTGCACTGAATATTGGGAAATAACAATGATTGTGAAAATATACAACTAAGAAAAAGTATATAACAATCTTGTTGAAGCATTGGTTTGGTAATTTGATGAAGAAGAGTGGTAGTGAACAGAAAAAACTATGTTCCATTGTGAATAACAAGCTGGGACGAAAAAAGAGGAAAAGTAAAATCGTATTAAATATCAATAACATAGAAATATCGGAAACCACAGAAAAGATACTTTGCTACAGCAGCGATGACAAACTCGCTTGAAAACAACTTATCAGGTTTATGTACCAAGGGTGATTTCAGCACCTTTTCCTTCCCATCTGCTATTAGGAAATATGCGATAGATTCCTTCTCATACTTGAAAAATAAAATCAGTTTTGGTATAGATGAGTTATCATCAGTTATAATTAAAACTATTGCTGAATATACGGTTTATCCCTTAGTCCATATATCAAATAGCTCGGTTGTGCTAGGCCAATTCCCTGACTTATTAAAAATAGCCTGCGTCATTCCTATACATAAAAAATATAATGCCCATCACCCGTAAAATTACAGTATTCGTCCTGACTATAGCTCCGGAAGTACCTGAACGAGTTGTTTCCAACTGCTTAATGCATTTCATAAAATCCATCGATGTACTATGTAACTCACATTGATTCCGTGAAGGCAGAACTATTGAATGTGCAACTAACTCATTTTGATAATAAAACATTAAATGGAGGCATAGTTCTCTTCTCTTGACGTATCACTTGCATTCGATACATTAGACCTGACATAAATCAATGATAAACTTTACTACTTAGGATTCAGAGGACCCCTTCTTGTGTGACTAAACTCATATGTTACTTCTAGGAAATTGTGTGTCAGAGTAGATCATGAATTGTCTTCTGAATACGAAACGAGTACCGCAAGGTCGTTGATATTCTCACTCTAGTAACTGACTTGCCGAAATTCATATTGAAAAGAAAACTTGTTATCTTTGCAAATGATTCGGCAGTAGCGATTGATGCAGTAAACGATGAGGAGCTATCTGTTGCTGTGTCTTCAATAACAGAAGAAACAACCTCATTTTGGATCTAAACCAAATCCAAAGTTCTTAAGGCCAAAAATCAAACTACTACATCCAAAATGAAGTTCTCGCTGGATGACGGTAATCAAAGCCTCATTCTAAACAAAATTCTTAGGAATTATTATTGACGTTAAACTAAACTGGAAACTGAATATAGATCTAGTTTGTAAGGAACTTAAGCTTTTTGCACTCAGGTAATTGGCAACTACATTCCAGAAGAATGATCTAATGGGAATATACTATTCCTTGGTTTAGTCATTTGCAATACAATATAATCTTGTGGGGTGTACTATTAATTGTGCTCGAATCTTTATAATTCAAAAAGAATTATCAGACTGATATTCAAACTTCAACCTCGGAAATCTGTGAGGTATACCCTCATAAAAAATAAATCACTAACATTTATATGTGATTACCTTTTTAAATTATTGAATTCTATTATTATAATTTTTTTTAATTAATAGCAATATTCATAACTATGAACAAGAAATAAGAAATCTCTACTTATTGACAACCATTCTACTCCTAAGATTGACAATTTCCTGTATAAGCCGGTAAATTTTTAATTAACTAATTAAATGAACCTACATTTAGGGAAAAATTGATCTCTTATAAGTTAGTAAGAACTACTATTCGTTAAACGAATTTCTGAATGGCCAAATTTTATAATCACTATTAATGATGAAATATCATAATATGAATGTTTTATAAATCTATTTATAACTTTTCGAATGCTTGTTGTTTGTTAATGTGAGTCATTCTCATGAACATAAAATAATTGCTGAAATAGTACGACCATATTGCTAATTTATTATATTTATATGTGTTAACCACTTTTATATTGTAATGATCAGACGGATTATTACTTTTGTCCTTTGAATAATTCAATTTAATTCGAATTGAAGTTGTATAAATTATTTTAATTTGAACACGATATACCAGACAAACCTAGCAACTGTAATTCAATCCCTCTTCCTGGGGCACCTACTTCTTGAACAGCCAGGAAACCTGCATAGCAAACGTAGCACAGTACGAGGTCAATGGTACTCTTTTTCCCTGAGTCAGGAGAAGTTCACGTGGAGTTGAGAAGAGCCGTCACTTACGATTCTTTCGCCTAGTAAGATTCCTATAGGTTGTTTTATAATGTATGGGCGGGCTCTGCTCCCGTTATTCCTAATTAAATAGATTTTCCAAGATTTGCGCGTGGGGTGGCCCTCGCTTCAATGGTTTTATAAAATTAATTACTTTGAGAAAAATAGGGTTCTTCACCACCTACTCGTGCGGTTATGTAATTTTTTCCTGTTTAGCTAGCCTTTGCTCCTTCAGGGATAACACATTGTTGCATTAATTTCAACTCATATATTTTATTTAGATTCCACACTCAGAATAATTAAAATATGTTTAATTTCTTTTTATTGTTGTTGAGGTAATGTCTCCATGAAGTAATGAAGTAACTTTCCAGTAAAGTCATGTAGAACCTTAATCCAGGTTTATTTTTGTTCCAAAGATCATATTTTTTGAAACCAATTAACATCCTATTTGTCAAGATTTAAACAAATTGAATTCAAGAAATTTATAGAGATTGAATTAATTCATAAATTTGTGTTCATATAAGTCAACTAAGAAATTTTTCAAATTCAACCTACGTTCAATTTTGCTTGTAGTATTGCAAAAGAAGAAACCCGGAGCTGTGGGTAGCTTGCATATGGGAAGTTTGGAGCATTGAATTGGCTCATAGTTAAAACTCAGTTGTGTAGCAAAATGAAACGTAGAATTTGTGCAACAAGAATTATGTTTCCTAGGGGTAAGACAGTGCTGAACTTGTTCCCGTCTTTCGCATTTCGCGGAAAGTGTTTGTTCCTTTGAAATCATTTTGTGACAATTCCATAACATCCATAATTAGATCTCACGTAGAACTCGAGTTTGTAAATTTTCTGTGCCTTATTTCCACAAGGGATTTGATAGGGAATTGTGATATTAGACCAACAGGGTGAGTGCATTTTGATTGCCAAAGAACAACTGTTATATTGACTCCGACCTCAGAATCGGCGACATAATATAATGTGGTTATCTAACCTTCAGATCACGCTTCGCCCGCCTACGTTTATTTTGTTAATATATGTCTTCTTCCAGTCATTCAGGCTAAGTAGTGATCAATTGTAATTCCGCTAATCGGAGATCACTTAGGGTATAGGATAGTGTATCCGGTCGTTAGGCTTACCCCAGGTCACCTGAAAGAGAAGAATCCCTCCTTAATACTAAATATTATCTATCAGTCATCGGCGTGATCTAGCGCAAAATCGTTCACTGTTCGGAGTTTGAGCTAATCAGTTCTCACTGATTCTCACTTTCTTAAGAGAACCTGAGCAGGAACTAGGTCGCTGGCGACAGGGGTAGAACTAGCGACATTGATAACGGTGTCCCAGGTCCCCACTTGGGGTTAACCTGATTTGGATGATTTTAAATTCATATCATTCATATTTAACTAGTTTAACTGGTATTTCCTAATCACCTGTCAGCGAATACGACCTTCACAATTTACGCTTGAATAGACATAAAGATGTAATTGTACGAGGCGGTCCCTTGGATGGGATCAAAGCATCGTAGTCATGAACAGCTTCTAGGTGGGCTGAATTATACACCTATTGGTGGCAGCTTAAAAGGACCTTGAAGGTATACGGATCAACTAATGTCTTTGATAACCAAGCAGGTTTCAACAAACAATTCTCAATTCATATAACACGTCGATGAGGTATTAATGCTACCTGAAATAATACCCAGCCGACTGTTACAAGTACGAAGTTCAGCGGTAATATAGACTTTCAAACCTATTCACTTGCCTGAAATATTGAATCTGGAGTAATTTCAGGTTCATGAAATCTATTCTCGGCGCACTATTACAATATTGATTGAATTTATATATACCATATGTAACATTGAACATAAGACACATACATCCAATTGTAAATCAGAATTGCTAATAATAAATCTATCTATCTGTCTATATATCTCTTAAAATATATATCATATACTCCCAATTCGCTGTGATATGCTTCAAACGATCAGAAGCTGGTTTTCAACCCGACGTTTTAGAGTCAGATAACTTGGCATGAGGTCATATTTATTGGACACAAGTTTTTATAGAAAATTGACCTCATTATTTGGCAAAGTATCACCTGTTTTCTTATAACGAACACAATAAAGTGTTTTGTTCTTATAAATATTCCATTATATGACTTGTCATCATAATTTAATCAGGTTCGACCAATTCGTTTATAATGTACATAATTTCTAACATCACAGGAAATTGTAAAACATGAATCGAGAATTTTAGAATTTTCCACCAATATTTTGTGTTCGGAATGATTTTCCTGTAATATTATATTGGTCCTATATGCCTATGAAAACTAGATAAGATAAACAGGAAATTGTGAACTAGAAGATGCAGATTATCTTTGTTACTTATTTATTGGCGAAAATCTCCTTGTCCATATGAATACGTGAACAGTAAACTGTGTATTTTAAATAGAGGAACTTCATCAATTGAATGTTTCGTATCTCTTGCAATCACATGGATGGACGTGTTTATTCAAAGCTCCACAATATGTCAGTTCTTCTTTAGGTAGTTCAATCTTGAACTCAGAATCACCAATTATGGGGACACCTCATTGCAACCTATCTTCTATTGACTGTTGTCCATTTTAAATTTCCCGCATAAGCTCAAAAATTCCCTGTGAAAGACATTCTATATTATAATCGTATATACAATATTATGAATACTAGAACAAAATTTCTAAAGTACTTAACTTTTTGTACAATAATCAAAATGGATCTTCCTATCTTCCTACATTTCTAAAAAGGAATTACTTTTCCTTCTATGACTGCTTTATGCTCTCAGATTTGATTTTTGTTTGCGGAAATCAGGAGTGATACCAACAATATTTAGCTGGATCCTAATTTATAGATACCAGAGATGGTATGTACAGGGTGTCCCATTTTGGGTACTTTTGCGGGGTATCTCCTTTATTTTTAAAGATAGAGAGTTGCAGTTTTCGCGACACTGTGCTACTTTTTCGTAAAACTCAAGATGCCGTCAACAGAATTTTCATAGCCCTTTTAGTTTTTAAGATACAGGGCATTTCTGAAAATGTTGCATTTTGTGACCCCCCTCGTATCTCCGTTATCCTTCAACTTATCGAAAAGGTAAAATAACATTCTAATAGTTTTTTTTGCGTAGAATGCAGTGGTGTAGATAACTTTTGTTACATATTTACTGTTTTTGAGTTATATAGCAAACTTATGTTTTTTTAAATGGAACACCCTGTATATTTATAGACTATAAAATTTGTCTTTTTTTTACCTTTTCAAAAATATATGATAGTATAAACGTTTTTTCAGAAACACGCAAATAATTGACAATTTTTAGAAATTAAATACATATTTTAATTGTAGGCCATTGATATTGTTTATGACAAGAAACAGAAATAAACATCAAATCTCTATCGCATTTAAGCTGTTTATTTTCGTTCTTTTGGTATCATTATTCAATAGATATTTATCAATTTTTTCGAATAATGGCAGTTTACGAAAATTATGAGAAATATGATATGATGGTATGTTTTATACAGAGTAATGAAAATTCTGAAGAAGCTTCGGAATTATATTTCCAAAGGTGAGTAAGCTATTATGGCTATGAAAATCTCTATTATCATTTAAATTTTGCTTGTTAGATATCCAGAAAGAAGTCAACCGTTTTTTGGGATATTTGCCCGTTTAAAAGCAAATTTAGTTGAGCACGGATCATTTGTTCACCCTCGCCCTAAAACATACAACAAAGAGAACAGGGAAAGAAAAGAGATAGATACTTTAGGATATATAGAAGCAACATCTTCGTCCTCATGTAGAAAAATTTAGAAGGAAATTGGTGTCCCAAAAACTAACGCTCAGAGGATCTTGAAGAAATATAAGTATCATCCATAAAAATTTAATATACTACAACATTTGCATCCTGGCGATGCCGAGCGCCGGGCACTGTTTTGCCAGTGGTATTTGCAACAAATCGATGCTAACGATTAATTTGGCAGACTTGTTTTTTGGTCAGACGAATGCTTTATTTCAAGTGCTGGCATTTTCAATCGTCACAATACCAGGAACTGGCGTAGTCAAAATCTGCATTTAATGTTTGAAAGGGCACAACAAGGACGCTTTGGAGTTGAGGTTTCATGTTTTATTTTGGGTAGTTTATAGGATTTTTGAAGGAGGTCTTACAGCACGTAGATACCTAGAAATTCTTGAGGAAGTTATTCCAGAACTGCTCGAAAACATTCCATTAGCCCAGTATAATGCTGTTTACCTACAGCAAGATGGTGCCCCAAGTCATAACTCTAGGCTCTTAAGGGCCTTTCTAAATAATAACTTTCCTCAAAGATGGATAGGTACCAACGGACCTGTTAGATGGCCTCCACGATCACCAGATCTCTCAATTTTAGAATTTTTTTTATGGGGTTATATACAAAATGAAGTATATAAAACTCGATATGACGGCATTGCAAAACTTCGAGAGGCAATTCATTTAGCTTTTCGAAATCTGCGAATGAGAACAATGGTTCTTTTGAACGCTATTCACAGAATCTCAAAGATGTGCCAATTTTGCATTAGAGAAAATGGTGGTCAATTTGAACATCACATTTAATTTTTTTTAATAATGTTATTTTTTTGTGTTTTTGTTATATTGTCACTTTACGCCACAAAACTGTTGTTACAAACTTACTGTTGGAAAAAGATCTATGGGAATTTTTTTTAATAGATACCTATATACAAGGTATCCAATTATTTGTAAGTAATATGTAAGTTGCACTTGTTTATTATTGTTATCCATAGCCTACTATTAAAATATGTATTTAATTTTCTGAAAATTGTCAATTATTTGCGTGTTTCTGAAAAAAAGTTTATACTATCATATATTTTTGAAAAGGTAAAAAAAAAGACAAATTTTATAGTCTATAAATATACAGGGTGTTCCATTTAAAAAAACATAAGTTTACTTTATAACTCAAAAACAATAAATATGTAACAAAAGTTATCTACACCACTGCATTCTACGGAAAAAAATCTATTAGAATGTTATTTTAACTTTTCGATAAGTTGAAGGATAACGGAGATACGAGGGGGGTCACAAAATGCAATATTTTCAGAAATGCCCTGTATCTTAAAAACTAAAAGGGCTATGAAAATTCTGTTGACGGCATCTTGAGTTTTACGAAAAAGTAGCACAGTGTCGCGAAAACCGCAACTCTCTATCTTTAAAAATAAAGGAGATACCCCGCAAAAGTACCCAAAATGGGACACCCTGTACATATGAAAAATGTTATATCCATCACATATATTTTATAGCATCATCTGAACCTACAGATTCATGTTCAAACTATAAAAGAGTTCACACTGTGAATACACTATAACACTATAAATCAGAAATATTCACCTTTTTCCACTCAGAGTAAACTCAATTTACTTCTCAGTAATTTATGAAGGTGAACATTTCTCATTTGTCGATCAAAAAATGTTTGTTGTTATATTTCGTTTAAAAGACATTTTCATATCCTGAATGTGTGTTATTCGCTGTCATTAGTATACTCTGATGATGGCTACTTGGTAGCTAAAAGGTTCTCAGTACTTTACCAGTATTTTTACTGAATAAGGGACATTGTTCCTTATTTATAGTACTATAATGTATTCACATAGTAAACTCTTTTATAGTTGCTTCAATATGGAGTAAATTGTTACCGGAATAATATTTATCGACTATGCATTTTCTCTAAAGTCAGAGTAGTTTTGGTGGGTATTTGACTCGTGCGTGAGTATTTTGAATTCTATCACATCTTCAACTGTCAATATGATTACCTACACTGCTGTCTATTATATGAATTTTTTATTTAGCCAATTAAAAAGATCTTCCAGTGAAGATTAATTTGGGAGATTCTTCTCGGAAATCCCTCTAACCATGTTTTATAATTCTAAGAGTATTTCTAAAAAGTGGCTGAGATCTGCGCCACTCGCGTCCTGTGGGATGAAGATTGATCCAATTGATATATTTTGAACCAGAAAATGGCAGATGTGATTCGCCGTCAAGACCAGTATGGTGCCAACAGACATAACTGAGGATGAGGACCCGGAAATACGGTGTAACATTCAACACTGAAAATCAACATTGATTCTTGTTCGAATTCGAAAACTGGACGCTAAATATCGCTTTTTGATTGTTGATAGAGTTAAATTTTTATTAGATCTAAGCAATCGTAATCGATTGACGAGGGAAACATATCATTCAGATCACGTTACGCAGTTACATGTTATAGATATGCTGGAAGGTAGCTCAACTCAACAAGCTGTATTTCTGTAACAGTCAACACGAATGAAAGTGTTATCAATATATGGTGATAAAGATATCTAAAACTGGCGATATAACAGAGCTGCATACAGGGCACACCAGAGCATTCCATACAATTTATTTTATTTGCGAGTTCGAACATAAGGAACCGCAGAATAACCCCTTCCGATCTAACAATTACTGTATTTCATAATATACATGGTGTCTTAGTAAGTGACCAAACCGTACGCACCTGATTACACCGAGGTGGCTTTACTGCCCGACATCCTTTGATTTCATTTGCGAGGAAATCGCAGTAATCGTTTCAATTGAGCATAAGATCATTCAATTGGCAATTTCAATGGTGTGCTCCAATTTCATCTTCTGGTGAATCTCATTTTCCCTTACTCCCTAATACAAGAAGAATGAGAGTATGATAGTATTCGGGTGATGCAGAGAGGTTGGCTTGCGACCATAGAAGAACCAATTTATGTGGAGATTATCGATCTAGGGATACCACTAGTTTTTGGGGATGGCTTTCATAATGCCATTGATCATTGTGCGGTATGCACAAGATAAAGGAAATAATATTCTATAAATATATGACAATGTACGCTCACATACAGTTTCAAAATAGTGAAATTAATGTTTCACCGTGGTTATCACAATCTCCCGGATAAACCCAATGGAACACGTCTCGGATATACTGGGCAGATGCATTTCTATGAAAAATATGATGTTCCAAACAAAGTAGCTGCTCATTGATTGTCTCGCACAACGGAATGAATGAGAGCAGGAATGGATTGACAATTTCATTTTGAGTATGACAAACAAGTGCATTGTTAGTCGTGGTAGCCATACTTTGTACCGATTTCTTTTTCTAATTTTTTCATTACTTATTCAATATTCTAAAACCTATTTTCCATAAGAATTAATAATTTTAACAACCTAATAAGATTATTAACAATTTTTCTTCCGTAAACTTTGTGTTGTAAAAGGAAGATTTTGAATATATTCTCTCATTTAACTGGAAACTTCAATGAAACAATCCTTGATGATCATGCAATTGCAGTTCTATTGAATGTCTACTAGATTATTCTGATGTTTTTATATTCACAGGGTTTTGAAGTTGAGACATAATGTCTTTAATCGAAAACATTTCAACCGTTGCTCATGATACACTCATCCAATTTAGGGGAATTGTTAAGTATTACGAAAAGTATATATTAAGTCAGCCTTCCGAACACAAGCCGTTGGTGAAGGGCACAAAAAATATTGAGGCCTTCTATGGTATAAACAGCTATCAGCAACCAACAGATTTTATTTTCGCAATTTGAATACAATGGGGTCATCACTCAACAATATGTCCCTGACACATACGTTAGTGGATGCAAGTTCGTGAATATTCCATCCAATTCATTCTGGTATCCCAGGAGGAAAAGTGCTCGTCCCATGTAAGATGAATTTACCAATTCAAGGGGTGTACATTAAATTTGGCAAGTTTGAGGTAAGGATACATTCGGATGTAACAGTTGTCACATCAACGTAATCAAAACTGAATAAACTCAGCCATTTCGCGATTAAATCCATTAAGTATAAACTTAAATAAAATAGCTATTAAAAATGTTACTTTGTAACATCTGTTTGAAAAATAAGCTACAATGTAAGGGAGAATATGGACACATTCATTTACTGAATTAGTAAGAGCAAAATTTTAGACAGTTATTTTAGTTAAATTGGAGTAATCATCAATTTCATGAACTTACGAAACGTAGACAGGAAAGTCGGGATGAGAAGAGATCCTCGTGTGACCATATCCTAGTGCAGGTATGAGATGTAACACAACTGTGCCCTGGTCCGAATTCCTACTTTCTTCAGCATCTATGTATAACTAAAATGAGTAAGAAATTATGAATTTAAACAATGAATATAAAGAATACTCCTACTTGTTTCCCTAGAAAAGTTGGAACAACTGGATCATCTTCCGCATGAAAAATCATAATCGGGCAATTCACATCTTTGATACATGAGCTGCTATTGAAAGTAAAACCGTTTTGTCGTAGGGGGTACAAAATAGTGCGATCGAAGTAGAACAGCCAGCGAAAGAACTGGAAACAAAATACATAAAATGAGAAATGTGAAAATCTCGATCATTACCAATTCAAAATTAAACACAATAAAATACTTAGAAAATGTATATGTCGATTCAATTAGATCACAGTCGTAACTGATTTTGAGGGTGCGCTCTATCATGTAGTAATTGTCAATATATTTTTATTCACATATAAAATTTATTTTCTATTAACAAGTTATTATTCAACCCATGATGAATATACGCGAAGTAAACTCAAAACCAATTGATCTGGGTGATACAAGAAAAAAGAGTTATCCAAAAGAACAACTTCACTTGTCTAGATTAACCTACAAATTTGTACATATTATGACCAACTAACATTCCGGGTTCAGTTGAAGTTTGAATGAAAATTTTGATTTACTTTATCTTTACTTTCATGTTGAATCTGTTGAAACATCATACTCACTGAGCGTCATGAAATTGAAAAAACCATTGTGTATGAGAAAAATAGCTTGATTTATTCCCGCAAGTTTCTCAAAATAGTTTGTAAAGGAGCTGAGTGAGTTAAAGGATGATGAAAATATTGATTTTGCGCCATTTGATCAGTTCCTCATGAATATTGAACTACAAAGTGTACACCTACCTTCCCTATGGGATGAAACGGAACTCCTGTTATTAAACTACAGAATGACGACTCTATCATCAATCCATCAGGCTGATTACCTTTGCCCAATTGCTGTATTGCTCGAGTGGAAATAGCTCCTCCCAGGGAGTGTCCCCAAATATAAACATCTGATTTTGAAATAGTTCTCAACCATTTATATGTCTGAATAACATCCTCAGCCATTAGGTTTTCCGTTAATGTCACATCAGTGGAATCTCCATAGCCTTAAAATTGTACGTGAACATGTTATCGAGATGAAAGCCGCCACTAATGCTGAAATTCACTGTCAGACAACGCATTCATGAAAAATATTATGATATTTATTACATTACTTTTGAACGAAAAATTTAACTTATTCCAACACCGGAAATGGAAAAATGCAACTAAACTGTGAACTAAAACAATTTTAATCATCCTCTACTATTTGCGAAGATATTCTTATCAGCAAAACTATCATTGCTTTCATGGCTGCAATATTGACCATTTTCTCATATTTCCTGCACAGTTATATGTGAACATAGCTGATCCAATATTGTATCAGCTACCGATTTTGTGGCATTATGATGAATGATCATTCCAGATTTGTGTTGACCCTTGTGTCTTGTTCAATGTTAAGAGACAACTTGTCGATTCTTGTTCTTTATTCTTCAAATCTACAACATCTGTATAAAAGTTCAAACCTTCTTAGTGACATAGTTATAGTGCATAACTCAACACCAATACCTTCAATCGACCATACATTTTCTGAAGATTGTCTACCACTTCTCAAGACCTGCTAAATACAAGATAACAAAGAAAGCTTTCATCTCGATTGAACCAGTGAAATTCAAAGTCCTTTCACTGTTCTGGTTGTATGCTCTGTATATGCAGATTTTCTGAAATTCACTATAACATCTATCATTCCAATAGAAAAAATACTTCCATGATTCGAGAACCTTTGAGTGACCCAACTATTGGTATTTTTCTCAGGATGTTATGTCACATTGCTTCCGTAGGTTTCGTGGGTGTGAGACTCCCACATTTTGTACAATATATGCCTGTGAAGGTGTATGCCGCATCATAGTTGTCTTCATTGAAGTCACCATCACATCCACTTTCTGTGTCCGAAAGAAGGATTTCTGTGTCGATTACATTTTCGTAATAATAATTTTCGTTTTTTATTTATTAGTTCCTTGTCTTCTTGAAACGCAAACTGTGTCGAAAATTTTAAATCATCGAGATTCCTAAGATCAAAATTCTCTTAGAATCCACAGTTGCAGACGGTATAACATAGTGATAATTCTCAACTTCCGGATTCCAGCTGTCATCTTCAAGGCGCCCTTGATTGAGGTTTGAAGTGAAACTGATTGCTTTTGGCTTCTGTAGCGGTATTCATTGTGTGAAAATCCCTTGCTACATGAAGATGCTACCTGTAATGTTGGCGAATCATCGGCATCGAGTCGTGCTACTGTGACGCGAAATCCATTCGAAAGTAGAGAATTTCCAAGATTATCTGTCCTCGGAAGTTAATATTCAAGATATAATATTCCTAGTATTACACAGTTGCAACGAAAAACGTCGTGAAGTATCTGTCAGATGTAAATACAAGAAGGGATTCGGAATTTATTGATCTCATCACAGCGGCATTCTAACATTAGCTGCATGAACACGTTGAAGAGAAAAATATATAGAATCACATACGCTATTAGAAAACATGATCGTCATACTACAGCCTTCTTCAATTCCCAACCACGAAGTAGAAGAAACGGCAACGCTGCAAGAGAATAGTTCGACCGTCTTGAGAACGCACATCTGTATGTAGCATTCACTAGGTCCGACAGGTTATTGGGTGGTTTTAATTTAAATGTTGTTCTTTTGCTATTCTCTAAGTTTTTCTGATGAACTACCTACAGTTAATCATTGTATGCGGCTGCTCGAAGGAATAAGAAGTAAACTAGTTTAGAAAATCCATGATAGTTTGGTAATTTTGTAACCATATATAATGTGGTGAATACTTGAGGTGCTTAATATTGATTGAGGCGATCCACTGAATCACTGATTGTTAGTTGTTGATTGAACTATAATTCGCTGATTGAAAACTCGCTTATTCGTTTTTAAGAATATGTTCAGTAAAGAGGTTAATACAAAATCGAGTTGCAGCCGTCCATCTTGTTTTTCTACTAACAACTTGAAAATAAACAACAAAAATTGTGACAGTTTTACTATTCCTAAAAAAATTAAAATCTCTAAATCCAACGTCTAAAGAGCTGATTGGTCGCCCACATCATATAATGTAGCTTGCGCCATGCATTTTGTCACGTGGCACATTGTTTGTGAGAAAGATTTTTTATACCTGATGATACCACAAAGAAAATTACACTAAAAGGAGACAACATTTATCAGCAGCTTGGTGTACTTTCCTCAATTCACTTGTTCACTTGTCAAAAACTGTTCTCATTTCCAAAAAAATGTGAGCGGATAGAAACAAGGAGCATCAATACCACTCAAAATAATCAAGCTTTCAAACAATCAGATTACATCAAATGTTTTAAAGAACTCTTTAATTATTCACAGAAAATCAATATTTCCGAATTTCGGGAAGTGGGTCATAAACTCATAAATATATTTTTATAGGTTAGATGTTGTAGTGGAAATATTTAAGAAATGAATTCATGAATATTTTTAAGCAGGTCTCAGTCGACAGTGATATGAAGGTGAAAGATTCACCTAAATCACATATTCCGAAATGTGTCCGAGAGTAAATTTTCACTTTCAGAGATTCTAAAGCAAAGAGACAATAAATTATTGAAACCATGAATGTTACTGGAATGTGTCTCAAAATGCCGATTGCTGCAAATTTACATTTTTATTCACCATAGAATATGTAAGTTACTATGAGATACAGATGTAGGCTCAACTGCCCATAAGATTAAAAAATATCACTTGTCACATTTGTTTATGCTTAGGGGCTGGAAGTGAAGAACATTTCATCCAAAATGAGTATATCGACTACCTTTCAAAATTTACTGAAATTGTACCTAACATCTAGTAAGCAAAGTACAAAACTTGTGGATATAGCAACGGGAGAAGAACACTTATCCTCATGGGTGTGTCCTAAAACGGGAGTACCTCAAGACTCTACAATGGGGCCACTTCTGTTCATATTATACGTAAATGAGTTTCCCGGAATTCAAAAAAATGGTAAAACTGCACAGTTTACGTACAACTTAAGGGTCTTACAAGGCAACAATATGTACCAACTTAAATACGGTATTCAGGACAATGTCCTAGAAATGCAACAGTGGTTCACAGATAACTATATGAAATTGAACGTAGACAAAACGAAAATAATAACTTCGTCAGCTAAGAAACTATCATTGATAGAAGTAGAAGGTGATAATGCAACAATTAGATCTAAGAACACAACCAGATTTTTAGGTTTAGAAATAGATTCAAAATTGAATTGGAACTGTTTCACCCTGAAGGCTTGTCTTGAAGCCTATTATGCATACATATATTCAAATATTAAATATGGCATAATAATGTGGGGAAATAGCGTGGATGCAGACTGAATATTCAAGTTACAAAAAAGGGCTATAAGGGTAAGTAAGGGTAAGTTTGAAACTTGAGAAAGAGATAATTATGAACCAATGAGTACTCATCTTACGTTGGTACAAACAAATTTCGTTTACTCATTAATTAAAATGTTTCATCATCTTCCTGAAGAATTCAAACTTATAACTTCAAAACATGCATTTAAGAAAAAATTGAAATCTCATTTACTAGAAAAATCATTTCATAATCTGAATGAATATTTTGAACGTAGTTTGAGCTGATTATCTTTACTTAATATTCTCAACTGTGATTATTATTCTATAATGATGTTCATATTAAATTGAATATTTAAATGTATAACTGAGTCTGAGTATTGTATTTTTATGGATATCATTATCACTATCATTTCCACTTTTTAATATGTGATTTGTCCTTTTTTTATATGATTGTATTGATTTATTTCAATAACATATATGAAAACTATTGACGTATTCTACGCTGTAATGGCCTAATCGAATAAATAACTATTCTATTGTATTCTATTCTCTTCTTTGACACCACGGCTCAAGTATCCCTAAAGAAATTGATAAAGGGGTGCTATTTTAGATGTGTTCTATTTTGAAAAATAATATTAATGACGTTTCTACTGAATATAGCTTTCTTGAAATAGTTAAGTTTTTCAAATTACTCTAGCGAGCATAGAACAGGTGGAATTCTTCAGTGATTTATTTGAAATATGTGTTTGTGGTAGAGAGTATAAAACGAGTATATTTGCATGTATCAACATGTACTGATAGAGTTCAATCAGCGTTGTATAGGAGAGCCTTGTGAGTAAGAGCGAGTCAGACGCATTGTATAATTGTTTTAGAAAAGAGGCAAGTAAAGCGCTATAGTGGGTTGTGCCTACCAATATGCGATGGGCGCAACCGGCTGATTCTTACTTCAATTACTGCAGAAACTCGCGATAGAAGCAAGGTTATAAATTGATTAGACCATTTTTAATATCTTGCAAATCTGTTCTACACATAATAAAATAAATTACAGTACCTACTTTAATGCTATAATAATTCTGGCACCATGTTTATAAAATTATTTGATGACGAAGAATACGTCAGACTATCAACAGGGAACACTTTCAATTCCTGTATGAGAGAAACTTGTGCAAGCTTAGCTATTAAATGAAAGATATAATTTATTTCAGAAGCAGGAAATTCTAAGCTGGGCTCCAATATGAGAAATTCATTAAACACGTGCTACTGTCTCCCTCTCATGATATGAGTTCATATCCACGGGGAATGGACTGTCATCTCAATTTTATTTGTGATGGTTTGTAGTAGTTGATGAAGGATGAAGCTCACCGTAGAAGATTTTCTCGAAAAGTATGAGAAATTGTCTGACCATTTCAAAGATGGTGTGTACATTGGTTCCATCAAAAGAGTTTGCGAATTTGTTGTTGTGATAATGATTTAACGTTCATTGGATCTACCAAATCAAAAACTTGCTATTTTGGTCTGATGTTCAAAACTAAAGATACGGTACCATAATTCAGTTGAATAGACTAAGCCGGTCCATAATATAACAAGCTTGAATAGCAAAAAATAGCGAAACTTCCTATTGCGTTTCCAAAGTCAATATCAAGAACCAAGTTTTCAATATTATAACATTATAGATTCCTAGCAATAAGTACAATGTTTAATGAAACCCCATAGCGCCGAAATCTATCGAACACATTCGATTTCTTGAATGATGTTATCTACTGACCTCTATAATCAATCGCAAGAACATGAAAATATTTCCTCAAAGTGTTGTATTTCTTTTTGTGCGGTAGAGCTCTGTTACAAGCAATCCCGTGTGTGTACAGCAATATTGGATAGTTAGTGTTCCTCAGTACATCTTCAATATCTTCATTCGAATCCATGTCGTTTTCATGAGTGATTAACCAAGCCCCCAGATACTCTTCCCCACATTCCGTACTGTTCCTGTTGATGATCAACGAACCATTTGAAGATTCCTCTCCATCTGATGAGGTTTTCCTCAAATTTATATAGAAATTCCGTACTGATCGAAGTCCATAATACTCGGGAGTGTCAAACTTCGGTGAAGTAGGGAAATTAACTGTAAAGCAAAACTAATTAATTTAGAGCCTAAACAGATATAGTTGTGAATGTTGGAATCGTTAGAACATTGGAGGCTTACATCTCGTTGAACTAATGTTATAAGTGGACAAGGAACAAGAACTCAGTTCAGAGCAGAATTCGAAAGAAGTTTGTTAAAGGTTGAAGCATCCATTGATGGAACCGATTGCAAAAGACTGTTCTTATCCAATACAGCGACATAAAAGGGCAAACCTCTCCATTAATAAAGATCCACATCATATTCAAATATTTTTTGGAAATAATAAGCTCATATCTATCTTTGTTGCAATCAACTAAGTATCGCATAATCAATCTGACTGGAGAATTAGGAAGATATGAAATATGCGATAATTTTGTCCAAAATTACATTCAAATATGATTTATCGATTCAAAATTGAGTTGGTGAAATGCATTTTGTTTCAAGCTACGGTTTTCCCGGAGTCTTCAATGTCTCTTCTCATACTTTTGAGATCACAGATTATTATCGATAAACCTACTTTTCCTAAGAACTTTTAGTAAATTTTCCGATTAGAAAAATAAACTCCACTTTCTGGAGAGGGATTATGTACAGCAGAAAATCTACAGAAATGCTGTTCGAGAAACAAAATTAACACATAATTTTTGATTTAACTCAAACTTAACTAAACTCCCAACATGAGATGGATGAAATGAACGATAAGAAGCATGAGATATACTTACTATTTACAAATACAATAAAACGTTGTAGTTCGGTAGACAGCATAAACAAAACAGGAACTCCCACAAATATTAAAATAAAAATTATAGCTGTTACAATGAACCTGAAAGAAGGATAATCAATTTACTGAATATCTCAGAAATAAATGAAATGAATCTTCAACTACGTGTATCATTTAATGATCTGTTGCAATATCACCAAAATAAAATGATTATACGAATCACATCAATTTCGAGCAATATTCACTCTTAAAACCTATGATATATCATGAAAATATGGAATAATTCGTCATCATACTTACATTGCGCTTAATTCGAATGGGAACAATGTGACAGAAATCATTTTGTAATTGTCTAATGGTCTGGATGCTTAGCACTATAGGGAACCTTAAAGAAGAACAACATGTCGACAATTGATAATGATAAATTCGATATCTAATACATAAAGAACTATGAATGTGTTGCCGCTTGGAGAATAGATAAATAGTGAATCATTGTTTCACATTCTATTAGACACTCTTCGCATTTGTGTGAAGATAGTGAAATAAATGAAACGTTTTTATTTATCCTCACAAAACTAAAGGATATTCAAATCGATAATGATGTTAAGAAAATGTACATGAACTGATTTTCCGTTTCTGGGACTCGAACCCGAGTTTACTGATCCGAATCCAGGTATCCTATCTGCCTTTTGTTATAAACATGTTAACGTACCATGTCAGTTTTAAGTTTAGTTCAATAATTGTTTTTGCTGTTGTATTTGTCGAACGAATTTATTAAAATTTGAGTAGAAGCAGCCTCAAATCAATTTAAATGTATTGTGGAAGTTTTGAATGAATTCGATGTATACCTTAGGAGTTATGATTTTTGAATTTTCAACCCTTCCGAAAAGAGTGTGTTAATTACACGATTTTCCTGAAGAAAAATAGGGTTTGTCACCGAACAGCAAACGATTTTTGTCAAAATTTGAATACGATGGGACCTTTGGTTTTTGAGTTATCGTGAGGACAAATTTTGTGATAGACATCCAGACAGACAGACGGATGTATCTACGTTGCTTGAAATTTGATGAAAAATACTATGTTGCAGGGAATGTTGTTCCAGAAAATTCTTAACGATTTTTTTTAGCATGAGTAAGTGCAATATACTTTCACGACTTCGTCGCGAAAAGTATAGATATATAGATAGATCGTTCATTCGTTCAACTTTACAGATATGCCCTCAAGTAGCGTATAACACGTCAGATCACAGGTAAATACTTAAAATATAATACTGCAATCAAATGAAATATTCAATAATTAAAATTAGTAAAATTATTCTACAGATATGCAATAGCATACTCTATGGAATATGAGAAACATTCCAAAGAATGTATACAGTGATCAGTCAGGGAAATTATGTGACTGTCAATGAATCTGTGTCTGTCATATGAACCTGACCTCACTTTTTGGGGGCTTACGTCCTCTTTATTCATAATATAGGTTAGTATTTACCTATATCTATATATACAACAATTTTATGTTCGTTTGTGTACGCTTCAAAAACTCAAAAAGTTCTGCACCGATCGAGCTGAAATTTTAGCCTGATATATAATCCGCATCAAGGATTGTTTTAATCTATTCTTTGCATCAGTCACATATCCGCGACCGCGAAAAAACAGTTTTTTTAACGATCAGCTGTGTACCAGTGACCGCGCCATCTGCCGGAAGCGAGGAAAACACTCGCTGACAACCGCAATAGTAATGGCGCAGTCACATGAGAAACAATATTCGTTCTCAATTACATTGTTTATTTACAACAAAATTTGCATCTGATTCTGATTATTATACAATCTGAATTAAATATTCACTTAAATCAAGGAACTTTTGTCTGATCGTGTCGTGATCGAACTGCGCCTTTCACCAAATCGTAAGTAGAGGTTATATTTTACATGAAAGATGGACAGTAAATATATTATTAACTAGCTGTACCCTGCCACGTTTCGTTGTGGCACATTGTGATTGAATGGTTGAGAAATGAGAAACAAAACAAAGAATACATTTCATATAAGTTTAATTTTGCAATACTTGTGGATATACAATATTTTTTGTTTTTCCACTGTCTGCGTAGATATAAAGACTATCTGAACCACACAATTCTAAAGATTGACCTTGAGCTTTATTGATTGTGATTGCAAATGCAAATCGAATTGGGAATTGCAATCTTTTAAATTGAAATGGTGTATCGGTCGGGATCATGGGTATTCGAGGAATGAGGACATCTTCACCTTTGAAAGGCCCCGTCAGTCGCGTTCTGCAGCAACAAATTTGGTTCGTTCTGAACGGAATGAACGCGAAAGGGTGAGGATAGCTGAAACACGAACAGGAAGAACAGCTGATCTGCATCTGGAATACAATCGTCTTGCGTTCCGGTACAATCCAGCTGTTGATTATAGTTCAAGTCAGCATGTTGTCATTGGTCAGATGAGTCATGTCTGTAGCTACTGCCAGGCTCTAAAGTTTAATAAAGAAACAGAAGGGATGTGTTGCGCTGGCGGAAAAATCAAATTGCCTCAACTTGATGCACCACCAGAGCCATTTAAAACTTTACTTGCTGGATCTACCGCTGAATCGAAGCATTTCCTATTGAACATCAGGAAATATAACTCTTGCTTCCAAATGACGTCATTTGGTGCGGAAATCGTGACTGCTCAATTCATGCCAACTTTTAAAATCAAAGGGCAAATATATCACAAAGCTGGCTCCCTGCTCCCGTTCTCAGATGAAAATAGATGTGCCAATTATCCTCTTGCGGAATACTAATCAGCCAAAACTCTGCAACGGCACGCGACTTGCAGTTAAGAAATTAATGAATAACGTAGTGGAAGCAACGATTTTAACGGGGCCTTTCAAAGGTGAAGATGTCCTCATTCCTCGAATACCCATGATCCCGACCGATGCCACAGCGAAGCGTGGCGGGGTACAGCTAGTATATTATATATACATTATACAATACCTCTATCATGAAAACTAGATGATTATACAATATTACCTGTCAAATATATCGAATCCCTTTTACCCCTTTGGTTTTGAATTTCGAAAAATTCGTTCTTTACGGGTGCTTACGTCGCAGACAAACACTTATGCGCAGAAAACTACTCGTTCCACCTGTGCATGAAACCGAAGACAACCTGTCCGCTGCACAAATTACTCAGGCAAACATATCACGTACTACCAATTCAGAAAGGAATGGAAACGGTAGAGGCGATGAGCTTTGATTGAAACGAAATGGGGCCAATATGCATTCTACTCCGTATACAGATCCCGCAATAAGAAACTAGATGAAACCGGAATAGACGGTTTACTAGTGAGAAACGTACCCAAAATAATATTAGTCGATCTGGAATGCAAACATACTGATTGAAACTGCAGGTCAAAAAACCCAAAAGGAAAGCAGTTGCACAGATATGTCGAAAATCGGCAGCTCACAATAATAGCCCCAATGGAACCAATGTCCTTCCTAAATAATGGGCGCAACGATGATATCTTGAATATAGCAATACTGAAAGACATTATTCAACCAATTAGATTATAACAAAGGAGGAATTGAACTCATAACGTGACTCAGTGTAATAAACCGAAACACTTCGATAGAACTATCAAAACTGCATTCAGTCAATCAACTACGATTACCAGGAAGGAAATTGTAACGGCACACATCAACCAAAGCACAAAAAACTTCATCAAACAGAAAACCGTAGCAAGTAAGGTATTTCATCGGACGAAATCACCTCAAGATAAAGAGGAATTGAATAGACTGAATACATAAGTGCAGAAACGAGGGAAACTTATCACCCTCGGCATTCACGAAAACGCTGAATGCAACTAGTACCGCGCGCAATGCCCTCTTTCAAATTAAATATCGGCAATGCAGCAGAGACATATCTCCAGAAAGCAGAAGCATTTCCGTCACGCTAGAAGAATAGACGAATAACCAGAAGAGCTTCCAACAGAAATGCAGTGGAGACCGAGCATGCTCGAATTTCTAAAACAAATGAAACATCTTAAGAAGTACCTCATACCACCATTATGTTGCGCAGTGTCCACAATACACGAAGATTATTCATTGTGGAGCGCTTTGAAATTGATTACATTCTTATTATGGTGTCTCTCTCTCTCTCTCTCTCTCTCTCTCTCTCTCTCTCTCTCTCTCTCTCTCTCTCTCTCTCTCTCTCTCTCTCTCTCTCTCTGTGTCCCTCTCTATCTCTTCTCAATGTAACTCAAGTTTGAGTAACTCAGTGAGAAATAATTATTATAATCAATTATTATTCATTGCACACATAGTACAATCATGTTAAATGTGTTCAAAAAAATTATCTCCACAAATTGCTCGATTAAACATATTGCTATGATTTCATTCCCTAAACTACATAAAATGATAAAATTTGAACTCACCGAACATTAAAATTAGAAAAGATTAATAAAATTATAAAATATGGAATTAAAAACATTATTAAAAGTTAATTCATAAGTAGTATAAGGTATTAAACAATGTATAACAAAATAAACCAGAATGTAATATAGAATAAGAAGTGTAAACAAGAAACAGTGAAAGTGGATAAACGTACAATGATACGAAAGAGGAAATCATAATTGAAATGATTCCAAGACTATCATAAAATAGCACAAACTATTAAAATATGTTATAGATTTAAGATAGGATTAGGAAATTTGAGTTATATAATGTTATAGAAATGTTATTGATATTTTATATTATGTATTAGATTTAAAAATTGACAAATGTCAAAATTGACATAAATATTGAAATAATCAAGTTAATATGAACCTAATCATAGGTTATCTTATACCAAAATATGTGGGAAAATGTAGGCAATATTAATTTAAATGATAGAAAGCACCATCACTTTAAATAATTTGAAAATCTTCAATAATTCAAAATTCAATTCTGATTGGTCGAGACAATTTTGATACATCAAACAGTCAACAATTAAAAAGTTATGTCAGTTACAACAATGACCAAAGCATCCTGGATTAAGAAAGGAAGCACCTCATTGGTCAGAAATTACATTAATTACTGGGCTTTCGGAAGCCCTATAAAAGGAAATCTGAAATAAAAATTAGAACAGTTTGCATCTACATCTAAGATCGAAAGCATCTCCTGCAGCTCAAGTTAAATTCCATAACCTTAGTCTTTGGTAACATCGGAGAACTCAAGTAGTCTCTGTAGCTTCGACAAGTTAAAGTAACCGAAGCAAGTTAATTATTCCTACGAATCAAGTAGTGTTCCTGAGTATTCGAACAAAGTTTGAGGTTATAATAACCACAGTTAATAAGTAGCATCGTAGAATATCCAGTCTTCGATAAAGTTCCAGTATATTATTGAAGAAGTTTTATATTTCAAAAGAATAAAACAAGTTAACAATGTTGTCAACAGTTCCTGAATTTATAAAGAAGTAACAACGTAGTTTACCTTGTATATAGTTTCTCAAAACAGAGCATTGTGTTTTAAAGTGAATAATCAACTCATCAAGAAGATAAAATCAACATTGCCAACATTTTCTATCATATTATTGGATATAAACCAAAAGTAAGTTTGTTTATAATATCCTCATTGTATTGTTATTTGTATATTTGAATGAAAGATTGTCGTTTGTAACTTTGTAAACATGAATTAATATTAAGTAGTTTTGAGGTTGAACATAGAAATTTTAGAACATAAAATATAAATCGTAAGATCTGTAACCTGAGATATAACATAGAGTCATAAATATCTAAATATAGAAACTTTTAACATTCAAACAAAATATTGTGTTTAATTCCATATAATATAATAATACAAATCATTTATTCAATTCAAATCAATAAAAAAGTCAGTCAAATCAAAACAAATCAAAATAAAAAAAGCTAGCCGGAATAATAATACAATTAAATTAAATCAAAATTGAACAAAATATAAATCATTAAATTATAAATAAAAAGGTGAAGCCTTTTTTTATAATAACAATATATTTAGGTTTAGAAAACAAGATCTATAAATATGTTACTGCAAGCCAATTGATGAATTTGACTGTTAACATAACACGATGAACCACGATTCTGGATGTTATTTAACAAAGCTATTTTTTGCTGGAAATGAGAATTTTAGATGCCATAACTATTGTTAATGTACTAGTTCATTATATTGTTTCAATTGCTTATATACCTACTACGTGGTAGTATATTTTAAGCCCGTGCGGACATTACGTGCACTTCATGGCTCGCGCGTGCATTAAGACATGAAAAATGTTCGGCTAATTTATCAATTCAATTGACAAAATTATAAGATATTGTTATCTAAGAAATATCCTGCCTGCCAACATCCTTGAAACGTTATTCTCTGAAGATATACTGTCCTCCTAATATCCTTCAGCAACCGTGCTCTTCCATCCATCATGACTTTGCAACGTGATCATACTAACTCCAGCATCTTCCAGAAGAGTTGTCGATGACAGTGACCTGTGTACTTTTCTGGATTGCTCAAGTTCAGATATATTTGGACCATAATAAACTCGAAGAAAACATTTCAGCAACAGATCGATGGAATATCCAAGTACCACAGTTTCATTAATATATTCTACACAGTTTTCTGCCATGCAGTTTAGATCTTTTCTGCATTTTGAGTTTTAGTTTGACAATAGCAAAATTCGTTAACGTCAAGTACATTTCTTTAGTAATGCTAATCGCGGTAAGATATAATTAAAACTTGAATAGAATCAAATTGTAAAATTTTCCTCAATTTATATATTGTGAATGCAATGATGAACTGCTATGACGTTAACATTCGTATGCGCTGTTGGTATTAGTAGAGGATTATGCCGTCGAACGACTCACAAGGGTAAGGTCTTCGCCCTTAGGACATAAACGTCTACTTAATACCATTGGTACATACATAGCTATTACCCGGAAATCTTTTCGTAAAATTGAGAAGATAAAATTTTGAATATTGAAAAGAATAATGATATAATGTTGATTTCAGAAACTATCCACATCAAAAAAAAATACAATCGAACATAATCAAATTCGGATCACTTTCTCTTGTATATTGTTTCCTATCAAATGAACTAGATTATTGTTTGCATTAAATTGTGTGGTACATTTGGGATGACTTTTTGCAAACATGATTAATAGGAGAGTCAAACAATCCAGAAGTTTTCGGGACTTATCGATTTGATTTCGGAGATTAGAGACCATCCTTGGGAGCAATTCCGCAGTCAAATGCACTATTCAAAATGAATAACTATTCAAAATGGACGACTTGAATAATGGATGTTAGTGATTTGTCGTGCGATAATTAAAAATCAAGCGTCTTCCACCAAGTGCGCTATTATTCCAAAGATATTTCTGTTATTATTCCAAAAATATCTCTGAAACAACTTGATTCTTGTTCTTACATATTGATATTTTGGAAAAATTAATGGAAGAATTTGCAATAGTAGGTAGTTGCAACCAAATTTTTGAACGATCCAACAAATGAATAGTGGAATTCTGTATAAGAAAAATTACCTAAAACAAACATCGACGTATGTTATTAAATATGAAAAGCTAGAAAATCATGAATTTGGAGGCTTTCGTGACTCAGGTTATACCCCAAATAACTACATAAAAAGATCGGTTACAAGTCACGTGTTCAACATAAGTGTTCTATAACATTGTGCAGCAAGAGACAACAATGAGTGCCCACATCAACAACCGAAGCCGAATATGTGGCGGCTTGCCGGGCAACAAAAGAAGCCTTAAGTATGAAATAAGAATCAACTTTGATACTCCATAACCAAAGTGCTATCAGATTGATACATAATCCAGAATTTCAAATAGAAGCAAACACATTGATATTAACTCTCATTTCATTCGGGAGAAGTACCAAAGTTATGAAATTGAGTCAGATTATGGTAATGCTAAAAATCAAGAAGCTGACATTTTAACCAAAATCTCTAGCCTGTAAAAGTTTTCAAGTCTTAAGGTACAAGATGATATTTCATACAGGATTATATAAAACGACTACTTTCATATATAATAATAGGTTTATTTGAAGGAATCAAAAAAGTGCAAGTGTTGGAAATATTTAAATTTGGCATGATTGACAAAATTTTGGTTCGCCAGATTGGACAGTGGATGAAAGATCTACAAAATTTGATCAAAATAGAAATCACACGTTGTCTTGAATAGTAGACTTCCGCGGATAGCTCTGAAACAGTTCTAGTTCAAGCCTAAAGCCTGCCCTGAAGATGTTACCTGTAATGATTGGGGAAACTTCGACATCAAGTCGTGCTATTGTGACAAGTAAATCATCCGGAGCCAAGATTTTCCAATAAAATTGGAAACACGAAGCAGAATAAAATAAGCATACATACATTTGTCGACGCTTCAAAGAATGCTCATGCTGCGGTTGTATATTGTAGGGTGATATATGATAAAAAAGTTTGGGTTTGATAATTTATTGGCGGCTAAGTCCAAAGAGGAACCTACAGAGAAGGATAATAAGAAGCTCACCATACCTCGCCTGGAGTTATTGGCTGCTACAATTGGAGCCAGATTATACGCTCAAGTAGCTGATAGTATCGCAGGTATTTATGAAAGGTATTACTTTATGCAACGAAGAGTGGAGAACCTTAGTATACAAGAGAGTAAACGAAATAAGAAAGTGGATACTCCAATCTAAATGACGTCACATACCAGGAATATACAATGCTGCAGATTTATCATCTCGAGGGTGTATACTCAAGCATCTTCTGGAGTCCAAATGGTGGGAGGGTCCTAATTGGCTATATCAAATTGAAAAAATGTGGCCCTACACAATTATTTGCAGATTGATAAACAAGAAATTGATATAGAGAGGAAAAAGAAGTCAGTCAAGACAGTTTTGAGTTTGGAGCAAGACAAAACTGATTATCATTGGAGTAGGCTTAGTAGTTTTGATAAAACTCTTAGAATGGTTCAATGTTCATATTCATTCATAACCTGACACATAAAAAGAAACCATGGGAGAAGATCTAAAACCTTAACAGTGGAGGAGCTTGAGGAGTCAGAACAGTTCATTTTGAAAGTACAAAAGGATAACTTGGAAGAACAACACTTAAAATCCTCAAACTCTTTTTATGATGATTACGGTTTGTTAAGAATGAAGTCCAGTGTGTCAAAACGACGGCATGAGAAAATAAGTTACAGATTTCCCATTATCTTGTCAGTGGTGAAAAGATGTACAATACGTAAAAGATTTGACGTGAAGCCGTTTGTTAATGAACCACCACCACTTCCTGTCGATAGAGTGAGTAATTCGGTACCTTTCAAAATTACAGGTGTGGATTTTGCTGGAGCTCTATTTATAAGATCTGGTGTAAAGGGGTGGATTTGTTTACTTACGTGTGCTGTATATTGTTACGTGCATCTTGAACTGATTTTATCATTATCTATTAATGAGTCTTTACAAGTTTTGAGACGTTTCAGTGCACGGGTGGTAGGCCGAAAGTAATTCATAGTGGTAACGAAACTAACTTTCAGGAAACTGAAAACGCGTTCAGAATTCTGAATTAGGATGATATTCAGCATGAAATGTATTATATGGAAATTCAATCCACCGACGGTGTCGTGGTGGGGAGGATTTTTTGAAAGAATATTGGCTTAGTGAAAATACTATTAAGGGAAGTTCTTGATAAAGAATGTTTACATTATGAGGAACTTTTGACTCCAATTGTAGAAGTGAAGCTGTCGTTAACGCTAGGCTGCTAACCTACTTTTAGAGTGATCCAGCGGACTCACTACCTTTAACCCCTGCCATGTTTTCATGCGAGCAATCTGATATTAGGATGCCGGATGTAGATGAGATCGAAAGAGTTGACTTTTCGCGTGGCTTGCGTGGAAAACAGAGATTTCGTGAAGTCCTGCGTCAAAGATTTCGTTTGGAGTATCTGGGGAATCGTAAACTGTTTTCTGAAAAGAAACTAGTGTATCAGTCAGAATTGATTAAATTGTATCATTGGGTTATCACTTTACTAAGAGAATAGAGTGGCCTCTTGGTCGGGTTATTGTGCTCATTCCCTGGAAAAACGTACGTGTGAAACTTGTACGTGTGACAACGATACGAGGCGAGTTGTTAAGACTTGTACAATGTTTATATCCGTTGGAATGTCATATAGAGACTTATTTAGGATTGGTTACAGTAGAGCGAATTGACGACGAGGGAACTCCAAAACCCATTTCAGAACTTGATGTACAAGGTGTTGCTTTGGGAAGAAAAAATACTGAAGTTAATACACGCGACACGCGAGTGACAAAAAGCAGTGTACCCGTTACCGAAATTTTTGTTGAAATTAATGTGTAGGCGTAAAGTTATAATGCCACAGAGCTTCGGCAATTAGGATTATTAATATGTAAGTCATATATTTAATATTTGCGTTGTGAGAAAAGCTTAAGTAAAACTGTTCTCAGATGGGAGGATGTCACAACAATAGGATCAGATTGTGTATGATATACATATATGGTCCTCCTATCTGGCTTCATTTTGAACAACGCTAACGCTGTCTTTGATGACCAAGATTTGTGAATTAAAAAACCGGGTAGAAGGCAGTAGCTAGAGAAGTCAAGGTGACAAGATGTCAAACTGAGTAGTTTTACAAATTATTCTTATCCTCCGTTTATATTCTCACTGTTCGTAAAATACAGTTTTGAACTATTAATTCAGGATTTTTATCTCGAATCACCTCAACCAGAATTATCCGGTGGGTTAATCTTCGGCGAGGATAAACATAAATAATATCATCAATCAGGTAAACAGAAAACACTGCAGTTTCTGCAATAAATTGGGTCACATGAAAAAATAATACAGAAACAAGAAAAAATCATTTAGAGACACCAACCTAATCCAATATCATAGTAATAATTCATATAACAAAGAAATTATTATCAATAACAATACATTTTCAGGATTAATTGATACATTTATCAAATCAATCATAGAGTCACTTTCGAAATTAAACAAAACATGTACAGTAAACATTGATGATATGAGGCGGATATTGAGTTATTATTGTTTGAAGGGCCATGAAATGTTGATATATTGATAGACATCATCACTCAAAAGCATTACGATTAATTAAAACTGGATACTGTATACAATTTTTCAATACCTATGAGATAGCAGGAACAAATAACATCGTAAAACGTATCACAAATATAATAATTTTCGAACCATATTATGAAACTAGAGTTTTATGCTCATCAAACTGATATAGAAAAGTCGTTCATAATACATACAGATTATCAGAATAACAGAAAGTTGATTTGAATAAACAAAAATTCAAAAAATGAACTCATGAAGTATAATATAGTTCGTCATTCTTCCTACTCCTATGCCAGTTCTATTATATTAGTGCCGAGAAAAGACTCGTCTATGTGTAGTCTACAGAAAACTAAACAATATAACAGTTAAACAGAAATTTACGTTGCCACTATTTGACGAACAAATTCATAAATTGAGAAATTTCAAATATATTACTTCTTTGGATCTATTTGTCGGTTATTACCAAGTACCAATGGATAATTATCCAATTGGTAAAACAACATTGATCACGCCAGATGGAAAATATGAATTTCAGAGAAAGTGCTAGATGAATACAGGACGTATACCCATATTTAGACGATGTACTAATTCCTCGAGGAAAGACATAAAACTAGAGGATGTTTCAAAACTTTTTTAAGAAAATAAGCTAACTTCACAATCACATAAATGCAGTTTTCTCATGAAGGAAATCAAATACCTTTCGGAAAATTGTGTACGGCCAGACTCCATCAAAGTTTCTGCATTACGAGTAGTAAGGATCTATAGGCCTTTGAATACAGAACTAAGAAAGTTTAGCTGGTTCTGGTTACTTCAGAAAATTTACTAAGAACTATAATAGTATAACCATCAAGAGTTTTGTTGAAAAAACATAGTTCATGGTTTTGGGGCGGAGATCAAAAGGAAGCATTCAATAATATAAAGCGTATCCTGAGTGAGAAACTAGTATCTCGACCCTCTCTTGCAGATCGATCTGCACACCGACGCGAGCTCCGTCGCAGACCAAAAAACTGTGAGTGGCTAATACGAAAGTTTAATCAAGATGATGTGGGGCATTTTGAATCTGAAAAAACTTTGGAAAGAACAAAATAGAACTATTGGTTTTCCAAAATGACTGAATTCGTAAACAAAATATTTATCTTCAAGTTTGAATTGTATGTACATGAAATCGCAAAGCGGAAAAAAAAGCTGGCATGCTACACCCGATAGAAAAGAAAAACATCCCATTTGATACTATTCACGTTAACCATTTAGGACCTTTCGTAAAATCATCGAACAACACTCACTTACTTGTGATTGTGAATGGGTTCATTTTTATAGAAGCCGTTAAAAGTTCAAAAACCAATTATGTTGCCAAGACGTTGGGGCAGTTCATTTTTATCTTTGGAGTACCATGTAGGGTAGTATCAGACAGGGAAACTGCATTTACTCCGGAAAAAAGTAAAAAGTTTCTTGAAAAATATGATATTGAACATGTACAAAACGCAATAGCTACACCAAGGGCTAATGACCAATACGAAAGAGTAAATTTTACAATCTTAGAAGCTTGGCGGTGTTTGAGAATTGATGCACCGGAAGAGAAATGGGACAAATTCATAACATGTTCAATGCAGCAATAGTTCAACGAATAAGACTACGTTTGAAGTTTTAATAGAAATACTACCGTGTGATTTTAAATGAAATAGGTCGAGCTAACCTTAAGGAACTAAGGAAGAAAGTTAGTGAAAAAATTAAAAAAAAAGTCAGTTATTAGACAAAATAAGATTTGATAAAAAAAGTGAATTTGATGAAGGCTCTTTGGTAATGATAAGATTGACATCTAATTCACCTACACGAAGTAGTAGGAAATTGCATCCCAAATCCAAGGGCCCATTCTGGATAATAAAAAAATTACCGAATGATAGATATCTTATAGAAGGTATGAGAGGAAATAGTTGCTCTCAGTCAGTAATCGCTTAAGAAAATCCCAAATCCTGGATGGTGTTAAACGATCCAGAAGACCAGCCGATCTAGTAGGTATGAAGGTTGTATTCAGAGTAATTATTTCTAGTGAATCCTGATTAAAAGTTTATCCTAATCAGATGAAAATCCTGATTAAAAGCTGATCTCAATCAGATGCAAATCCTGATTGAAGGTTTATCTTAATCAGATGAAAATCCAGATTAAAAGTAAATCTTAGGAAGATATCGTAGTATTAGAAAAGCACCTATCGAATCGGGGGTTAGAGATGTTTATAACAGCTGCATATCTGAGAAGTCTCTTAGCCTTTTGGAATTTTGATTGTTAAAATATACAGATGCTAACTTGTAGTGAAAAAGAGTCTAAGGTAGGAATGGTTTAATTCTTTGATTGTCACGTCTTATACGTTTACGGATATTTACATATTATTGTGGGCTATTAATGTGGGGAATCAGTCATTATTATTTAGTAATTTCGAATTATTCTTCAATTAATCAAAGGTCAATCCTGATTACAATCTGATTCAATCATAAACATATCCTGATTCAAGGTTGATCTCAATCGAAAGCAAATACTGATTCAAGGCTGATGTGAATCAGAAGAATAAAATTCAATTCTGAAAATCAGATCAACTTAGGTATCTATGTTTATGATACAGAATAGTCGAACATCAACTTAAAATTTCGAGGGCGAAATTGAGTCAGAAAGAGCGACTTTCGAGAGAGCTGAAAGATGACGAGTAGTTCAAAGGTAAACAAAGGTTAAGATGCTGTCCCGACAAAGCTCGAGAGCATGGAGATCAACGAGAGGAATAAGGCACGAGGGATGTAAGAACGACGGGTCGTCGTAAGATATTAAGATGAATAGTGAATACGTTAAACTTAGTTGATGTTGATATTCAGGAGAATGAATATGTTTTCAAGTTCCTAGTTAGTTTTGGTTTCAATGGTTTCAAGTTAAACTCATCACGTTCGGACCACACCCGACAGGTGTATGTTTCATTTCAGTATATCATGTGTTTTTGCTTCTTTTAACTAGTTCTTAATAAATGAGTTGCTTCTGCAGTTAAGGTTTTATGTTAAACTACAAATTTCAATATCTACTATTTACGTAGATTGCACGTGTTGAAAGTGATATAAAAATAAATGAAATTGATAATTAGACATTTCATAAGAATTTGCAAATCATTTATGTTCGGGTCAAATATTAATCTAGAAGGATATACCATCCACACCACACATACGCCTCGTGGAATGATTAATTCCAGAAATTATCACCAGATTGTTATGTGATTCGGCAGCAAATATGCTATGGCTGCTTTGATGATCTTCACAGGGCCGTATTTACCCAGAATGCCTTCTAGATTGGAAGTAACATGCCATTTTCCTCATCTCATTCAACTGTTAAGATTAGATTTGATGTAATGGAAGGTCCGTACAAATTTCATCACCAAAGTTCGTGCAATATCATATAACTACTGTGAACGAAATTATAGAAGATACATTCAAGTTCCAATATTACATTTATAATCCAGTTGAATAGAATAAATTCATCAATTAAATTGTATGACCTGATTAAATATATGGGCAAATGGAAATGATTGGTTAAAATTCAATAAATATTTGGTAAACAACTTCAAAAGCGTAAATTTTCTACAGAACTAAACCTTTCTTTCAGAATGCAAATGCTCTAGTCCCGATATTTGTTAGTTGTAATATTCCTTGGAAAAATATGAATATGAAGTATGTATTATATTGTTCGATATCTAGTATGTCTGCCAGTCTGACTGTATGAAGGGACGCCTGTATAATATGTAACAATTTCATAGGTAGGTAGCAAATATCATAATTTAGTAGGTATATAATATGTAATGTCATATTTGGAAGAGAGAGTGCGGCTTGTTCTCTCATGACTATCGAAACATTCATCCCTACCGTTGAATCATTTAGAATTTCAAATACTTAATACCTCCTGACTGGGATAGAAAATATTTTAGAATTCATGTTCGACATTATACTTTCTTCAATTAATTATTTCCATTTATCTGACTGTTACTGATGCTACATTTGGCATACAGTTCCATATTCTGCGAAGTGTTTCTGAAGAAACCCAACCCCAAATAACCTTCATTATGGTTTACCTTCGTCGTAAGTGATATGGAACCTAGTTTCAGTTTGATAATTGAGTGGTGAATTCTGTTCGGTTTTCAGTGTATATAGGATAACATCAATTCTAATGAACCCCTTAAAAAATAGCCAATAAGTCGATCAAAATATTCTGAAAGAATTATTCGAACAAACTTCGAGAGGAGAACTCGAGTTGATTTGATTATAATGTGCTTGTTTCGCAACATATTTGCAAATTTCAAAAACCGAATTCATTCTGATTTGAGTTTTTTTTTTCTCAAAAAATACCTGATGTACTTGATTCAATTGAGTTAATTGAATCTCACGGTTTTGTTATAGCAAAAGGAATAAATCCGTTGAGTTGAAGAGTAGAAAACGTTGACGACTCAAATTGTTCATAGAGATGTGTACGCTCATCTTCAATGGAATTGAATTAACAGTGATACTGTGCATTTAGAAAATTTTCCAAAATTGGTCATTTGCCATTCGCATACATATTGATGTGAGGCTCTTAGTACAATATTTGGTCAGTCTGATACATTTTACTTTTTTCCTATTTCTCAAATAAAACTCGGATATTGTAGATCCCTTTACTCTGAAATTCTGCATATCCAACATATCCAAAAGTATATTAGCTACTATCACAGTATGTGGAGAGTTTTTGAGTTTAGCATAGTCAAATACTATTCAATATATCTATCAGTTACTCTTCATTTTTCCTAAGATAGAAGATGATGATTAGGCATAATCACCATTAATATAATCATGTAAAAAAATGTACCTATGGACTTGTTGAAATTTGAGTTTGGAAGACAACTAGAAAACGCACCAACTCTGCACAATTTCAACGGTTCACTACTAATACTATTAGTCAGGTTATACGTGAATTAATACCGGTTCATTTTATTTTCAATGAGTTGTGAATGATGTTGGGAATATTTCGTCTGGAGGGGGAATCAGAAGTAAAGAATTAAATGTAATTGTCAATCTAAAAAATGTTGAACTATTAATGTGAGTAATCAGTCTCTGAAGAAGATAAGCTCCCTTTTTGAACTCCAACGATATGATTCATCACAATAATTGATAAACCCGGTTTAATAATTTATAAGACTTGATTGGAATAATGTCGCTTTCAAATAGAGGTCACAAAAGAGATTAATTACAGAATTGAGAAATCAACTCATGTTGAATAGTTTCCTGAACAAAGATTATAGAATGAATTTGTTCGGAACTTTCTCAAAATAGAATTGTTTGATGCTATAATTATTCAACTCGCTACTTTCCATATAATATTCAACCTCGTATAAACCATTTTAGATGAAGCAGATTAATGTCATAAAAACTATCTTGAACAATTTATTGCTGAGTTGAAGTGAAAACTACTTACTACGGAGCAAAAATAATATCTAGCTCTGCACTCCTTGATATCTTTGATAGAAGCAACTACACATACTCAAAAGAGATATGCATATGGTTCTCAATATTTGTCTGCTAACGATATGTTGAAGTGTATGTAAGTTTGAGCTTGAAGCTGAAAATTAGTACATTTGTTGAGTCTGTGGGAACTTATTGTACAATGTACTAAATGTTTAAATTGATAATAAGCAATTACAAGTTACTAACTAACGCTTGACGTTAACAAACAAATGTTGGACTGATTCTCAATATATATATTTTGTATATTGTGATTAGAATTATAATTTCATACATCTTCTCATACGATAACAATATCAAGTTCAAGAAAAAGCACCACCAATTGCGCACGATGCATTGGCGTATCAACAGCGGAAATTAAAATAAAAAGTTTTTCGCACATACCTACTTTCGGATGCCAATGAGAATGCTATCTTATCAAATGAGATGGAACAATTCTTAGCTTAACAACAATTAGAAATGATCAAAACATCATCCATGACAAAGAGTCAAAATGAAATCACATAAACTGTCAGATCCTCTATATTGTGATATGTTCATGAACGTCTTTAACCTGCAGACTAATAACGGTAAAATGATCTCATCCCTGTTTTGTCTGGCAATTGAGATGAATTTATGGCACTTTTATTTTGATTGGAGACTGTTTACAAACTTAACGCTGCCTCTGCGACGCAGAGGGGTTTTTGAAACACATATGCACTATCGAAGAATGTATAGAGTTAAATTTATTTAACTATTGAATTCATTCGAGTTTTGCTTCTTTTTAAACAGTGTAGTGAAGTAAAATACGCTCACCTGAATTGTACTAGTATTATGATAGTGTTAAGTTACAAGAGAGGGTGAGTTTTCTGACAAACCATTCTTAATCTTACATATTCGACTGATGTTTTATTAATATTATCCAAATAATCCGCTTTAAAGAATATTATAATCACAGCTTGTTAACTGTCTTGCCTGTGGAATATTAACAATTGTATTATTGTTTCTTGTTAATATCTTGAGCGGGTCTGGGACCATTGCACAATTCTTCAAAGTATTTAACAAGGCTTTGTGTATGGAGGAGGTCCTCGTGTTTTGGTGTCCAATGCACTCCTCGGTACAGACAAGTGATCTAGATCGGAGGTTGTTGTATCAATCTCATGTTTTGTATATCGTTTCGGTAGCATGTTTTCTAAGGTATTGAGTGGGTACTGTGTTACTCCAAGTGTAACTCAATACATTTGTTCAGGCATTTTAGATGGATCTGCCCATCGCATATTCATTTTCAGTGCGTTGTTTTCACTGGGACAGTAGAACAAGTTGAAAAGTATATTGTTTATAATAACCGGAATAATGATTATGGTTGAGCATATCTGAAGTATTTACGTTAATGCAACAACACAATATTCAAAGTTTAAGGATGTTTACTAAGTCACTGCACTTATGTCTAACTTTAATTAAGTCGAGTAAGTGTAGAACGAGTATGCTCAGAAGCTTCAATTTTTCTCAGGTATGCCCAGGTTGCCCAATCGTGAAGTTCTTTTGGCAAGGTGGTTAACTTATCAGCATTTAGGCTGAATATTATTTCACTATGTATTATTATTTTCCTCTTTTATCATCTAACTGGGGTTGGTTAATATTATAAATAATCTATACTATAGCAACCTTTCGGGTTAATCTTGGTATTACTACAAATGAATCATCAGCTGCTCAAAATAAAAATCGCCCGAAAATAAATTATTCATTTAAAATTGGATTTACTCATTTCCAACTTGAAGTGCTTGTGATCGATATAAATTATTTGTTTAGATTTGCAATATAGAATTGATCAACAAGAGCCTTTCCTTTTGCTAAAAAAAAATGGATAAGTTGTCCAGAGCAGAACATGGAAGAAATAAAGATAATATTAAACCAATACACATGTCTACTCATTTCATAGAACATGTAGAATACATGGTGGTTATGAATTGTATATTCGTGCAGACAGAATCCGACCAACGACGGAACTGAATCAACAATTATTGTACATGAAAACTCTTTCAATTTTCGTCAATCAAACTCAATAGAGGAGACTTCAAGATAAAATTCTCATAATATGGAACCAGAAAAGATTTCTCACAAAGCAAAATGTATTTTTTGTATGAAGTACAAAATAAATTATATAAACTCTAATCTAAAATTCAATCATTCAACTGAAAGCTTCTACAATCAAACCTTGATGATCACTTAGCAATGTTATTACAATTAGATGGGAGAATGGATTTTATTCCACTAGCTGAACAAAGACAATTGCTCTTAACTGTTCAAATGACTTGCAATGTTCTAACGGGTGGCATTTCAATATTTAACGTACCGTATAGCAAACTCGAAGAGTTAGAAATATCCCTAGCGGCGAGCGAATAAACAGTTCGCAGATTGAGTTCAGAACAAGCAGCGAACTAACGAAATAGTTCGTTACATACAATTCTCCACCTTTAGGCAACCATGATTAGGGACAGATTCAGAACACCTTGTCACCGCGAAAGCCGTCAGTGTTGCCAGAACTTTTGCGAAACGGCACTTGATAAAAAGTGGCAATGGAAAACGTTACTGTTTTTATAAAAAGAGACTCCAGACGATAAGTTCGTAATAATGAAAGGGGTCCTAATAATTCATTTAAATGGAGTATATTGTCGTGCAGTAAAGGATATAGAAGACACGGAGAAAATTTTGGTTATAACGTTACATGATACCAAAACAAAAAAAAATATATATACCTCAGGATATGGAATTTATCATAAGTATTCACGATTGAGAACCAAACAAGTAGAACAATAGATTTTTGCTCCCTTTGATCACGGTATTGCACAATACAACCAGTTGGCATCAACAGTCTTGCAAAAATTCATCAAAAAGTTGCAGAATACTAAAAACTCTCAGATGAATCTGGTTACACGGGCCTTTGGTTGAGAAGGACGTCTGCCACCTTCCTCACTGACAGTGGAGCTGATATTCAAACACTTAAAAATGTCAATTAGTGTGGATGAAAGGTATATCGCCGAAAGCATCGCCAATAAGTTGAAAATTTCAAAAAGTATATTTCATCAGCAAGAAGTAGTGGTTCCTCATGATCATTCAGGAGAGCAGATGTAGAATCATAATACTTTACAGAAAGAACAAACAGAATTGAATAAATTTGGTGTTGTTAAGTTTTCAAATACGAATAAATGTACTTTCAATATATATATAATAATGTTTCTAATATTTAAATAAGTTAAACTATGTTTTATTAACACTAAAATTGACATTTCTATGTGGTAAAGTTTCACTTCAAGTAAAATAGCACATTATCAGTCAAAATGCGAAAAAGGTTCATTAATCAGGGGATGGTTGGAATATCATGAATCAGGTCAACTATCGAAATGTCAACGTTAAAAACACTAGCAACTTTATTCATTGATGTTCAATCTATGAACGCAGTGAACAATGAACACTAGCGAACGAATTCCATGAAATAATCCTCCGCTTAATTTTACCTATGCTTCAACTTATGGAGACAGAAAGTTCTAGTACTGGGGTCAAATAGTTCAGACACCTGCTAACCAGAGAACAAATGTCCTTGATACCTTGATACAAGGATCCACGGAAAGTTGGAGAATGGCTGAAAAGGTGGTGACCTATGACAAGGTTCAATGGGCTATAAACTCATTTAAACCATATAAATCACCGGGCTTGGACGAGATTTACCCAGTACTGCTGCAGAAGGGGCCAGAACTTTTGCAGATCAGGCTCTGAAATGTACTCAGAGCCAGCCTGGCTCTAGGTTATATTTCGGAATCATGGAGAAATATTAGGGTTACTTTTATTCCGAAACCTGGAAAAATTGGACAGGAAACGGCTAAGTCCCTAAGACCGATTAGTCTTATGTCATTCGAACTCAAAACTAGAAAAGCTTGTAGATAGACACATAAGGGACGGTGTACTGGTAGAAAAACCAGTGCACCGCGACCAATATGCCTACAAGACTGGCTGTTTGACAGGAACAGTACTCCATCAACTTGTAAAAAGGGTGGAAGAAACGCTGGAAAATAAAGAAATCCTTCTAGCGGCTTTTCTAGACATAGAAGGAAGGAGCTTTTGACAACACGTTAATTGATTCAATCATCAGGTCCCTCAAACACAGAGAAATCGAGGAATCATGTGTGGCCTGGATAGACTCAATGCTGAGGAACAGGATGATACATGCAACCATGATGGAGGAGACCGTAGTGGCCCAAATGGCCAGAGAATGCCCGCAGATGGGAGTACTTTCTCCACTCCTGTGGAACCTGGTCGTGTACGGGCTACTGAGAACCCGCCAGAACAAAGGATACAGAACCCTCGGATATGCCGACGACATAGTGATCATGGTACAAGGAAAATACAACTCCACGGTCAGAGATCAAATGCAAAAAGCTCTGAACCTGGTGACAACATGGACGGATTCAGAGGAACTGAATATCATTCCCCAAAAAGCCACCATAGTAGCATTTACTCGTAAACGCAAAACAGAGGACTTGAGACCTCTGAAGATTCGAGGAGAAACCGTACAGATAAAAGGGGAAGTCAAATATCTCGGGATGATACTAGACTCGAAATTGACTTGGAACCAACATCTGGGAAAAGTAATCAAAAAAGCGGAGACCCCATTATATGTGACAAGAAGCTCCTTCGGCAAAAAATGGGGGCTACGACCGAACATGCTCTACTGGTTGTACAACATGGTGGTTAAACCCGCAATAACATACGCCTCTTTGGTATGGTGGCCTATAACACAAGAAAGAGGGACCATGACAAGACTGACCAAGCTCCAAAGACTTGCATGTCTTGGGATCACAGGGGCCATGAAATCTACGCCCACTGCAGCAATGGAAACACTACTGGAAATGCCTCCCCTCCAATTGGTAATCCAATCAGGCTTGGTGCTTTCAGAATACAAAATACACTGGAGAGTGTTCACATTGGGCCAGGACACATGAGTATCGTAAAAATCGTGACCAGGGACGTGCTAGGCATGAGAACAGATCACATCCCAAAGCGATACTCTTTCAAAAACACATTCAGGGTATCAATACCAGAAAGGACTGAATGAGAACATACAAACCTGAGCGACATTCTACAGAGAAAGCTCTGGTATACAGACGGGTCTAAGACTGATAAAGGTGCAGGTGCAGGAGTATACTCAAGAAACCCAAAGACTGGCTTGAACTATTCATTGGGTAAACACATCTGTCTTCCAAGCAGAGGTATATGCAATCCTCCAATGTGTGAAGGAAAACAATCGGAGAGCCATCTATGATCCAGCAGATCCACATATTGACAGACAGTCAGGCTGCACTTAAGGCAATGAGAAGTCAGGAAGTGACATCCCGTCTGGTATGGACATGCAAAAAAAAACTTGACATAATGGCAGACCGAAATCGCGTTAGGCTGATTCGGGTGCCGGGACATCAGGGAACGACAGGCAATGAAAAAACCGACGAACTTGCAAGAAGAGGGTCAGAGAACGCTCCACATCCAGAACAGACCACGGGGGTAACAAAACGTACAATACGAAGGTCTGTAGAAGACTGGATCATGGAAAACCACAAAGAATACTGGGAAAAAATCACAGGAAACGAACATGGGAAGAAATACATCAATGCCCCGTGTAACAAAAGAACGACAGAACTATTTGCACTAAATAGGCAAAAAAAAAGTCGTAATAGGGCTCATGACTGGCCATGCGCCAGTGAAAGGGCACCTAAACAAAATGGAACTGTACAATGGCGATGTGACATGCAGACTTTGCGGTAAGGATACACAAACAGTGACACACATACTGTGTAAATGCGAGGCGCTTGATCGCAAACGACAGTCAATTTTTGGAAAGCCTAACGGCGAACCAGAATTATACAGTTCCCACCCTGTAAAGGACTTGTACAAACTCGTACAAGGTACAAAAATACTTGAGTGGATACCGCAAACAAACGAAACATAGGCGAGATTCAATGGGCCAGCAGGCCTAAGTATCACGGGAGGCAATAGCCAGACAAGCCTATAAAGGGGGTGTAGTTTTTAGTGAGTATGCCTGGACTGGTGACTCTCACAGTAGACCTTGAGATTCAAAGGCTCATAACCACCCCATGAGGGGTTTTCTTCACCTCCGCAAAAAAAAAAGTACTGGGATCGTTCGTATGCGTTCAGAATCAGTTCTAAACTGTCCAGTCGAAGTGTCAGGTAGTTGTGGCTGCCGGTCGCGGGTTCGAATCCAGCAAACTGCGGAATTTTTCCGATGGCCCGAGAAAGTGGTTAGGCAAGATACAATAGGCCGTCAAGCCCAAGTGTCATCGACACTGCTCTGGTTGCAGGATCGAGCCTACCACACGAGGTGGAGTGTTTAGTGGGTATATCTGAGGTGATTTAAATTCATACTCGGGAACTCCCACACTATTTTATAGGATGTTACAGGACCATAAGGTGCCCTTAAAGGGTTTCAACCACATCCCGACAAAAACAAAACAAAATACTGTTTAGCCGAAACGCGAACGCTGGATAATTTGTCATAATACAGTATTATTTGCACCGCTCATTTTGATAATGCGCAGAAGTTATTGTTCTAAACTCTCCGCAAACGAACCTGATATAACAAATTCAATGTTCGGAATGCAACAGCGACTTTAGCTCGGCAGGTGAGACCTAGAACCCATATTCTTTTGCTGAAATGCGATATTGTACGTTAAATCTGAATATGCTACCGATGGACCCACGACGTTTTGACACCCCAATATCTCAAAACTGGTTCAAATGATAAAGATAGACTTTGGCTGGTATGAACAGCTGAAACTACTGAGAAAACACTACATTCTGCTCATAAGAACCCAACTTCACTAATAATAATTATAACAAAAGTTAAAATTTATGTCCATATTCATTTATTCAATGTTAACCTTGTTAGATGATTTCGTGTATAATTTTATTCTTCAAATTATCCAAATCCCAAAGGAATTTTACATAAACTAAATTCAAGTACACATTCCCAGATTAAAAAAACCAAAGGTCTAACATCAGGTGAACTAGGAGACTAAAGAATCAGGATAATCATAAAAAGTGGTGCCGCCGCATTTTTACCCTTCCGTTTAAGGGAATGTGTTCAAGTAATTCAAAGAGAGTATTTTTGAAGGGAATCTGAATATCTTTCTCCAGTCAACATCTCATAAAAATAGGCACCAATGAAGCTGCCGTTGAATACACCGCACCAAACATATTGTTTACAAATTGATTTCTCCCATTCATTTTGTATTTTGCTATGACCAATAACAAACAGTACTATTAAAATGAAACCTATTTTTGCTACTGCACAATATTTTGTGTAAGATTGTAGCGTTATTCGCAATTTGTACAGACATTTCTACAATGAAATTTAATTGTCTTTCGCCGTCTGCCGGGATCTGAACTTGTGTTGAATGAATTTTACAGATACTTATGATTCCTAAGTGCGTACTCTCTTTATAGAACGTCCACTTACCTCTAACTATTATTTGAGATACTGTATTGAGGTATATGAATTTACATGGAGATAAGCCAAAATAGTAACTACATTGTCTTCCATCTGAGAAGTCTTTTCTCGAGAAACTCGATTGACCTCTTGGAAAATGATAATTTTCTAATTTACATTATACATCAGGAAACGTATTTTCAAAGTGCTATTCTATTTGGAGAACGATTCGAAAAGAATCTCGAGTACAATTTTGCTGTTTTCCCATTTGTCCATAAACAATTTACAGTTCAACATATTCACCGTAAGTAAGAAGGGTAGGTAGTCATATTAAGTTAATATTGTTGCAATATTTACAGTTTATGGTGTTTATAAATGTGTGACTACTCAAACTGTTATCAATATATTGAGAAGATTGGCCGACATTTATCGTTACATGGGCTAACATACTCAGGATATGTTATATATTTTTTCACTTTTTATTTTTGTAACAAGATTTTTTTTAGTTCAACCAACATTTTAGTTTACGAGCTCCTTGTTTTCGATAACAGAATTATCGAGTGAGGCCTGAAAAATTGCTATTTGCTCGTAGAATCTTGCCACATATAATCGAAATTCCGTTCAGATGATCTCTAACACTTTTTCATCTTGCAGTTTGAAGTCACCGAAATTCAAGCTCTCCATTGAAGTTTATGTCGATATTTCCCCGGTCACTCTGGAATAAGGGGAAATGAAGTAGCGAATGAGCTTGCAAAACTCGGGACCATAGAATCCCTAATAGGCCCCGAACCAACGGAAAGCATCTCTAAGAGTAATATCAAAGAGACAATCCACTGCTGGTCAGAACACAACACTCGGGAGAGTGGAAAACAGTGAACGGTTGCAGACAGTCGAAAGCACTGATTGGACAGCACGTTAGAGAAGACTGGTCTCAGCATGTGAGGAGCATGGTTAAAACGAATGCCATACTGCTGACACAGATACTGAAAGGACACGGACCGTTTAACCACCACCTCCACAAAATTAACCTTAGCGATTCGCCTTTGTGCAGATGGTGCAAACGAAAACACGGAATATGCATAACACTGATGCCCCCAAGACGCAAGGCACTCCTGGAAGAGCAATGCGACACTGAGGAAACCCAGAAACTAGAGAAACTAGATACGAAGATGATGCTATATCTCTTCAGGACATTAACCAGCTACCCGTTCCCGACTGGAAGTTGAGAGTAGGTGGCTGTTGGTCCCCCTCGGGCACCATGTGAACACTCTGGAGTGGGTACCGATCCGGCCTACCTCTGAAGACAGGTGAACACCCTCGGGTGGGAACCGCTTCACTAGGACGAAGTTTAAATAATATATCACGAACCTCTTCAGGAATCATTCACTTCCACTAGGTGACACGTGACATGGGGTAAAAAGGGCTTCAGCCCAGGAATAATGATAATAATAATTCTCTGAATGCTAAGATCAAGCAACATCCGTGGCTATAATATTCACCAAACAGGTTGACTGAGCAGGAAACATTGAAAAGTTTTCAGAAGATGCGTATCCGAGTAGGCCAACAATCCCTTTTTACTAATTGATATAGTTAATGAGCATGGCGGTAATTCAGTATCGAAAGTAGTGATATTTGGTGGTCCATCAAACATCGTCAATGCCACTAGAAGAGGGGGTATTATTTTAAGTTTCTCAAATAATAATCTTAGGGATCGTGATCCGCTCATTGTAGAATAAAACTTCAATTTCATATTTATGTGTTTTTATTTCCCTGCTGAAATTATAGTAGATCATAAGATGCAATAATATAAGTATTACTAATTTTTTATCTTCGTTTTCCCCTAGGTATATCTTGTACAAAATCTGATCCCACAGAGATCACATTGCACCATAACATCTCAGTCGTTTTTTGTATACGATTCATTCCCAAATCAAACATAGTATTCTATGAGGCAGCATATACTTTGATATAGTCGTCTGTCACTTCATCGTCACGCAATTTGAATTCTTTACATTTCCTCATGAATTGTCTGCAAACAAAACAATCAATATAATCTGATGATTTGAAGCAACATATGTAATAATACCAACTGACACCAACATTTTTTCATGATAAGATACATGAAATTGTCACATTCATTGATTTGGTGAAAATAAAATGAGGAACAATCATCAGCAGAAGCTAATTCAAAAGATCCTGAAGGAAATAAGAATCAACGTATCTACCATTAATTTGATTTCCACCTATTCTATTCGACTGTATATTCAAGTCAGGCACTCTCACATCCAAATGAATATTTTCCTTCACAATATCTGAATAAATATATTTCTACACACCAACAAAGCATTCCGATACCAACTGGTCTGTAGAAATGGTTTCTTTATCTATATTACTGATGAGCATAACATGAGAAGTTATTTTTCACTTCACTATACATAGTATAATAGGATGAGAGAAGTATTATAATCGGGCCAAATTTTTTTTCCTGATTTTCGCAGATATATCCGTTTTGAGCATTTCTGAATTGATCTTCACTATTTTTGACATAATCCCTGTGTGTACGAGGGTGGTTCAAATGTATGTTTTGAAGGTCGTGGCTTGAGTGTGTGATAGCTGGGTCCGTTACGAACAGTGTGGCATAGTTTTCGTCGGGAGCGCATGTTTCACGTGCGTGCTACGACCATGAGTGAACGTCAAGTGCCGACTGCCGTTGCGCAACGTATTGTCATTCGTTTTTTAGTGTGGGAAGGCGTTAAAAACACGGACATTCTTCTGCGCTTGCGAAATCAGTTCGGTAGTGAGGGCCTGAGTAGGGCTGCCGTGTTTAAATGGGCCAAAGCATGCATTCAAGGTTGGCCGCGAAACCGTCGAGAATGAGCCGCATGATCGTCGACCGCGAACCAGCATCACACCAGACAACATTCGCCGCGTAGAACAAATGATTTTGAAGGACCGTAGGATGAATGTTCGAGACATTTCGGCTGAACTCGGCATCAGTATTGGTAGTGTAGAGTCTATCATCCACGAGCACGAACACCTTCAATATCGCAAAGTAACAGCGCGATGGGTTTTTGATTGTTTGATAAAGCACATCTCTCACCAGAAGATCTGAAAAATCTCAACAAGTCAGTTCATCTACGTTATGAGAAGGCTTTACTTGCCAAGTGAACTATAGTTACAAGGTTAGCCACAATAGACCACATGGTCGTGATTGAGGGATAGTTGTTCGACCTACTAGCAAGAAGCCTGACCTAATCTAATAGTAATGAGTATAAATGCGTGACCTAATTTACTGAGATGCAACTGATGGGTTATAACATAGAATCAGTGAATATTGCTCTTCCTCTCTTGCTAATACCTCAATGAATATTGAGATATAAGTTTTGTTAGATAAATATTTTTCTCCATTCATGAGTAAATTCGTTGAAGCATTATCCAGGAAGAATCCAAAATGAATCATTTTCTCCATGTTGGGACAGGTTAGTGGAATCCAAGTAAATTGAGCCACGTATTCATTTATCACCGTAATGGTATAGTACAACTATTTTGAATCGTTTGACTTGTATAATAGGGAAATATGAATTTTAACTCACGAAATGTAGACGGGCATTCCGGAATAAGTTATAAGGTCCTTATGTCCATATCCTAATGCAGGTATCATATGAAACGCAACTGGTCCCTGACCTTGTTTCCTACTTTTTTTCGTATTTATATATAACTGAAAGGAATAGGAAATTACCATTTTCAATGATGGACACACTAAAGAATCTCACCTGTTTTCCCAAGAAAGAAGGTACTACTGAATCGTCTTCAGCGTGAAAAATCAAAATCGGACAATCCACATTCTCAATGAATGAGCTATTATTGAAAGTGAAACCATTATCTCGTAGAGTATCCAAAATAGTGTATTTGAAATAGAACAGCACACTGAAATACTGAAAAAAGCAAACACGATTACACGAATGGTTTTCTGACTTGCGGAAAATAATTTTTTTTTCTAATTTCAAATTGAATACAAAATTGTCTGAAGGAACCATATATAATAATAAATCTTTATAGCTATGACCATCACGTGAGCGACATCAGCAACGTCATAGAGATACAATCAAAGAATAGGTTGAAATTTGAAAATTGATCAACTAGGGACAGCTAAATTATGCTTATGTTAAAATCACAAGTAGTGTTAAGCTTTAGGAATATCACTTCATAATGAATGGAATAAGAGACAAGTAGTAAAAGATATTGTTGTACCTTTTGATTAAATTGTGTCATTTTCAATACTTCTGGTAATTTATTAAATGGTAATCAGGTAATTTATTAAATGGCGTGAGTGCTGTAAATTTTGCACAAGAGCATTTTCTCAGACTAAAGAGGTACTGTCATTTTATATTTATTTCTGATATCATATTTGTTAAAGTCAGAATGTGTTGAATGAAGATTAACTTTTCCTTACTATATTTTAAACATGTCAAAATGTAGACAGCTGGAAACGATAATATTTTCAATGTTTTCAATGATTCTTTATAATTACACCTAAAATTCCTAAAGGTTAACATAGCACAGAAAATACTCTATCGCATTCCATCTTAGAGTGGAATCAATATTCACTTGAAAAAACTTAGTACGTTCTACCACATCACATTTATTTATATTTAACCCAGATCGTAGAGTGAAAATCGTATTAACAGTTTCTTCATCTTTTAGAGTTAGTCTATTAGCGACAAACCAAGAAAAGCCTTCGATTGTGTTTCCAACTTCATTTCCATCTGTTTATCCCTGTTACGATTGTGACAACTAGTGAAGGTATCATTAGTTAAGGATAATTGGTCGATTGAGAATAATTGAGGACATACACATTGGAACCTCCCAATGTTATATGTCTTTTGAGGATTGTTTATTGCCAACTCGCCCCACATGATGTTTTGGAAATAAATAGGATATCATGGAATTTATAATTTGTATAGTGAACTTGTGATCTTTTAAGTCTTCTAATAATATTTCAAGAAAACCACAATCAGAAGCTTCGTTTGGATCATGGATGAATGCATTTTCCTGATTCTCATAACATTGATGGATGAAATGAGTTAAGTCCCGTCAGACTCTTATATTTTTGTGAATATAAACCTCTGAAATGATGAATATAGCATGAGTTTTGTATTCAATTTTTTCCTGAATCCGAATTGAAAATATGTTATTACTTTCTAAATACTCCAAAATTTGGAAATTAATAACTTTCTACAAGATTTTGGAGATTAACGGTAATATTGATATAGAACGAAGGTTTCTCATTACCTCATGTATCTATATGGTGAAACTTCCAACTTACTCAGATAGGAGGAAAATTTGAATGCGAAGCATTATAAGCCTCTTTAATGTGATCAAATCCATCATGTAGGCACAACTTAAGACATTTTGGGTCTCGTTCAAAGCATCGACCATCTAGTGTTAAATTAGATTTCTTATAGATGCACATAACTTTAATCTCCCCTCTAAAGTTCGAGATACACATTATCGCACTGCACCCGGCAAGACAATCAGTCGAGTGTTGGGCGACTTATGTTGAAAGAGCTATTGGACCATGTTCAATTAAAGAAAGAACGTAATAAATCATCAATTAAAATTTTCATTAAAATCATGGTGAATGTGGATTCATCGTCTTTCTTCAGCTATCCTTGAAATTTAGCCATAAGTTTATAGTGTCACTATTCTTGAAATTGCTGAACATTATTCCAACAAACCAGGAGCATCGTGATTAAAGAGACCACTTATCAGTAAGGTGAGGCTCACACCATTTCGTGGATACAATGGACAATTATTGAAGTTTCACTAGGAACGAGCTGTGACTAACCCGATACTTGGTCGAGACATTCGATCGTGAAGTCACTAGCCAGAGGCTATGTTGCAGCGGGTTACTCGTACGTTACGATTCAATTCTGCAATACCAACATTAGAACCAAATGTTTATTTATTTTCTTGGACACATACAAATAACAATTGAAATTGCAATACCACTAATACCGTGGACAAGCCGAAGCCACCGAATACTTTTAGAAGTTTCGATTCAGATGATTCCGCTGTTTCGCAAATTATTCAACTGTTATCTAGTCAAAAGAGAGTAAAAGCCCCTGTGGCGACCGGAGTACATGAAACGGAAAGAGTTTCTGTCCCGTACGTAAAGTCGGATTGAATTATTTTCAAATATACCGCTATATGAATCCAGCTGAAAACCGGCCTTTTATGAAAGTGCGGGTATTTGGCAGAAAGTTTTCGGCTCTCGTGGACACCGGAGAAACCCGTTCTTTTATCAACAACATAGTTGTTGGCTTGTATAGAGATTCCGTATTTCATTCCATCTCTATTAAGGCCATAGGTACTAGGATGGCCAATGTATCTAGTATATAAGGCCTACCGGATGTCACTGCATTTTGTATGTGGTGAGATTGAAGCCGAGCTTGTACATTTACCGTCGTTATCACCGGAGATGATAATAAGAATGGAGATTCTGATCTTGGGATTGTTCAGAATACGTCTACCGTCCGCTAGTGCGTATTTTGAGGACCATTTGATACTGAATAATTGTGAGAGAGTTTCCAATCAAGCTAGTTCTGAACCGAAGAGAGTGAAACGTGTAAGCTTCCGTGATCAAGTGGAGACACACCTACCAACATTGTCGGAAGCCGAGAAGGATACTATAAATAAGAAATAATTACCCTTATCCACATTTTATGGATTGGTCGTACTTTTTTCCCGACTTAAGGTTTGAAAATACAGAAAGTTAGAAAATTGTCCATAGATTACGAAAAAAATAGTGGCTAGTTAGGAAAATTTTTATTTTTTTTTTCAATCTTAGTGTGTGATATGTCGATTTTCAGGTTTTATAGAGCTCTAATAACGATTTTTCAGTTCATTTTGTCGTGAAAAGTCATTGAACACGTACATTCGGAAAACGGAAAACTTTTTTTTTATTATGGCGTGTATTTTTTAGGGTTCTGAAAATGTTTTTTTACTTTGTTTCATCGTGAAAAATCATTGAAAATATATATTCGAAAATTTTAATTCAAGCAAATTGTTTTTCACTTAAACGATTTTTTAATAAATATATCAATAAAATAATTGTTTACACGGAATACACAACAGCTCAGCTGTAAATATTTTATAATAACGTTCAACGTATACAATAACAGAGCACATGTGGCGTTATTTTGGGCATCATATGATTGAACGCTTGCGCACAAATTCTTTGCAGTGGTGCTACATACATAGTCCAGCGCATCGAAAGATTTAACGCAGTGGTGCTTGATCGCGGGAGTTCAAGAATTTTTTTCATTTTTTTTATAATTTTATATAATTTGTTTTTTCTTATTGCTCTACATACTAACGAAACAATTGAATTTCGTGACAAAATTAACTAAAAAACGTTTTCCGAACCCTAAAAAACATAAGAATTGACCACGCCATAATCAAAAAAAAAAAAAAGTTTTCCATTTTCCGAATGTACGTTTTCCATGACTTTTCACGACAAAATGAACTGAAAAATCGTTATCAGAGCTCTATAAAACCTAAAAATCGACATATCATACAATAAGATTGAAAAAAAAATTAAAAATTTTCATAACCTCCTTTGGAGGTTTTCAGCCACTATTTTTTTCGTAATCTACGGAAAATTTCTATCTTTCTATATTTTCAAACCTTAAGTGGGAAAAAAAGTACCATATCTCAAAAAAATCCATAAAATGACTGTACTAAAGATTGTTCTGGAAGTTTTTTCACCTATATTGAAGAGATGATTAGTTAAAGAATATTATATTCATTTCCTACCGAAGAATAAGTTATTTTCAATTTCAATTTTCGCACAACATTTTTCTGCTGTAGTATTTATTACGTACAAAGAAGTTTTTCCTTTGTAAGAAGAAAATCTTAACTAAAAGAGAAGTTGAAGTCCGTCCGAAAAAGAAATTATTTTCATTTCACAATGTTCCCGATGAAGGAAGGGAAAGTTTTATTTCAGCGTCATTGAAAACTATTGACAACGCAGCCGATGGATTGGTGAAGTGACCAGTCTACCGTCTGGGAAGATAAAAAAGATGGACATCGTGTACCTCTAATATTATCTTACTTTGGTGCAAATAGAATGAGTAAGGTGATTTTTTTTAGTTGTTGGAAGAAAATCTTCAGTGAAGAAGAAGTTGAAGTCCGTCCGAAGAAGAAACTATTTTCATTTCACGAAGTTCCCAATGATGAAAGGTAAAGTTCTATTTCAGCCTAAGATATCTTAATTGCATAATTCCGAATATTTATAATTATTTCAATGAATGAAAAGTATATAGTACAGGGAGATATGCATTCGTTCCGATACACTGTCGTAGAAGCGAGTATCGTTCGAAGTTGACGTTCCAAACTTTTAGCAACCATGTGTAAAAACTACTTACAAGTAGACCATCACTGATAACAGTTTCTGCGTCACCAAAAGAAATCACCGAATGATCATTCGCGCGAATTATTGATAGAAATAAAAAGAAACGTGTGGCACTCGGGGACTGCCGCGGTAAAGCTATTGCATAGCACTACGCCACTGGAAAAAGTTGGGCAGAAAAATATCCACTACCCCTTCAAAATCTTCACGAATTATGAGTTAAAACGAGTATCATCTTGATCTCTATGAAGAGTATTCTGTGACAAGTGCATAGATAACTCTACTACCAGTAGTAGAGTTATCTATGGTGACAAGTGTCAGTTGACTTGTAAACACAATTTTATACGAAAGTTTTAACGTTCAGATCTCGATAGCGCTTCCGGCTCCGGGATTCTTACGTGGCCTATCGAAATTAGAAGGTTCGAATTGTATAAAAACACAATTGCATGAACGCCAGAAGACTTATGTAATTAGCTACGAACGTAATCATTTTGACATATCCTCGAGGAGCTCGCTGCGCGTGAGTTAGAGTTTATACATTTTACCTCTATTTTGTTAATTTGGGGCCGTTTCAAATCCCGTGCGGCCGGCGCCAGTTAAAATAAAGTATTTTGGGCTATGAGCCGCTAGCTTTTACCCGCTTTCGGTATATTTAACTAGCTAGAAAATTCCCTTTCGTACGTTGCACGTCAGATGCTAGTAGGTGACAGCTGACAATACCTCAAACTGTTTTAATTAAATTTTCCTATTTAATAGACATTTTGGGGCCCGAGACTATGCTATTTGGTTGGCCCCGTTCATAAACTAACGACATGGAGCGAAAACCGCATGCGAAAAGTCCTCGTTAAGACGTTCTATGTACCGTAAATTTGCACTTTTCTAACTCGCGACCTACGCGCTTCTCACGTGAACGTCATTCGATTTATCGAAAATTAACCAATTCAAAACAGTTTTCGACCCAGTTTGGGGCTATCACGACCTTTTAGAAGGTTCAAAGTTAACATTTCGACAATTTTAAGCTCGGCCGAGCTACATGGTAGGGTGTCAGGATATTTCGTTACAGTATTTGTTTTTTGTTTTTTTAGATTTTCGTTACGGTATTTCTCTTTTGTTTTTTTTTCTTGATTCGGTCGCCGCGCTCAAAGCCCGCGATAAAAGCTATATGCAATAGCTTAAAAGTAGCGTCATTGAAAACTATTGACCAGGATATAAGATAAAAATGCAGCCGATGAATTGGTGAAGTGACCAGTTCACCGGCTGGGAACATATAAAAAGATGGACATCGTGTACCTCTTATCTTATCTTACTTTGGTGCGAAAGTGAATCCGAATCGTTTAAACAATATCAAAACGGAAATTAGGTGATAATTATCGGTATATCTTTTGTATTAATTATTTAGCGGAAACCAGTCTGCTTTTGTTGTTTTGTAGCCTGCATCGAGGTGTAATTAGAGGTCAGTAATCGAATTGTCAGATATTGTGAAGTACATTTTTCCTAACCCTGTCTATTCCGTAAACTGAAAATATTTATTCGAATTTTATTGTAAATACTTGTATGGTGTCAGATATAAATGAATTGTGATATCATGTATCATAGTCTCTATAAGCACACTGTGCTGTTGTGCTGCTGTGTTGTGAAGTAGGTGGAAGTATTTTTGATAATTTAGCTTCAGTTTTTTCACACTGTCAAGTAGAAACTGAGGATGGATGAAGTATTAAAGTACCCGTATGTATTGTGAGCTGACATCATGTTGCAATTATCATGTTCAAAGAAACCTCGTATTAGTCTAAGACAAAGTGGGACAAATCGAATTGAATGTAATACCGCTAAAAAGTTTACTTCTGGTATACCGCGGGGTTGGTCTTGGACACCTGGAGCAACCGCTCGTTACCGAATGAATCCGTTCCGTTGCATAGATTTTCATGATTCACCAATTCGTAACATTGTAAACTTCAAATCAGATTGCATACGTAATTTTTCTCGAGGTGATGATGATTGGGATTCTAAAAGATTGTGGTACATCAGCTTTTTTAGTTATGTCAGCTTCTGATGTTCGGAATCACAAAATTCGCACAATTCACACAAAATTTGTGTACTTTATTTAATTTTGTAGAATAAAAGTTACGTACTCCGGAGTCGATTAAGCTTTTGTATGGAATGAGAAATTATTATCAACAAAGCGGGTATCGCATCATAAATATTAATAGCAAATTTATCTCTTATCAAGTTCATTTCCAAATAATAATAATCACTTTCACTTTGGAGAGCTGGTTGAAATTGTTGACTTTGGTAATTTAAAAACAGTTCAGTCTGGAAGAGACTATGTCTTCAAACTATTCTTTGTTCCGTATTCTACACTTATATAATATACACCTATCGCAATTATGATTTGATTACTGATTGTGTCTTCATAGAACTGAAATAAACTTTTCTGAATAAATTTAGGACCGGAAGGCAATTTTGAGAAATATTTATAACAAAGCGGAAGTTGTTACACATCAATATAATCCAGGGAACATGCAAAATAGCTAGCTTTGCATGATCATCTAGGAACATTCCATCCAGGTATTCACTTGATTATTGAAAGACATTCAATATCTTCATTTTCGAACATAGATATTACAAAATCAGGAATAGGTTTATAATAGTGAACATTCTAAATAGAATTACCATAATTATAATACCAAGTGCTATCACTGCTATTTCTATCTCAAATCTCAAAATAACTATTTCAAATAAGAGGTACAAAATACCAGCTGCTATTTGATATTAGACAAAATATGCTACTACCACTACTGAGCTACTGTTATAAAAAAGCTGGTAAATAACAACAGGTCGGTAATTCTTACTAACTAACAATTCGACCCGTGCAACGCACACTCTCCTTTCCCAGTCTGGCTCCCTCATATTCTCACATTAATCCTACACATCGCATGATCTGACTCAAGCAGTATTCAAAACGTATAAACTAGGTGTTAGAACAGAGGAAAATGGTCTTCACGTGTTGTTCTAAAGTCGCAAATCGCTGCAGAAGTAAAAGCCTAGCGCTTGCTCGTTACCGCGAGTTGCTCCATGTCTTTATATTGAAGTGTATATTTGAGTTTAATTCATATTGAACTATTCAAACTGAGTGAATGGCAAAAGTTCAGAATGAACATCATTAGCTCCAAAATATCTAACAATAATGATAATAATATCATTTTATAAAAACATCTACTCGATGTATAGAAACGTCAATTTACTGCACCATTTTGAGTAAATTGATTATATTCCACATGTTTCAAGAACATTATCTATTTTCGATTGATTTCAACTACTTAAACAATCCGAACTAATCATTTCAACATGTTCTTATAAATATACTATATTAAAATATTACTATAGACGGACATCAGATTTCAATAATAAACTATAGGTACCTTCGCAATAGGATGATATGGAACACCTTCTGCCAAACTAGGAAACGAAGACTCCAACACCAATCCAATAGGATGACCAGTTTTGCTTAATTGCTCAACTGTACGACTGGCAATAGCACTTCCTAGAGAGTGTCCCCAAACATAGATATCACAGTCCGTCTTACTTTTCACCCATTTGTATGCCTGAATAGCATCCTCAACTAAAGAGTCTTCCGAAAGGATATCGTTGCTGGAATCACCAAAACCTTGAAATGTGAAATAGAAGTGAATTTAAATAAGTGGATGAATTTATCTAAACAAAAGATTATATGAAAATATCGTCAAACTGTAACATTGTAGCTACTAATAAATCTAAAACAGCTATACATCATGGCTAATTCTTCTTGAATAGCATGGAAAGCTAGGAAAGTGTAACTAATTATAGTAAAACTGTACATTCTGAAACCGTGCGAAAGAAAGGAGATCAGCGTTGTGGAAAATTATTCTGAGCAAAAATATTCTGTATTCCTCTATCATTAACATCTTAGAAGCCGCAGTTTCTTAAAAAAAATTTCAGAAGGTTCGTAACAAGTACGGTTGATTTCCGATCAAATAGACAGATGATTCTTCGATCACTTTTCTCCTCGCTTCACCTATATAATAAATGTGAAGTAATGCCATATCACTTGAAATTCTTCAATATATGCCGTTTGAACACTATAAATGAGAAACAATCACTCTTGTCCACTAAAAATAGTGTTAAAGTACCGAGGACCTTCCGGCTACCAAGTAGCCATCATCAGAGTAAACCAAATTGAAAATCAAAATCTGCCTGCTCGAATATTATTTGGGGATGATAAGGCAAACAAGGGGTTAGCAACCCTCGCATAAATGGGAATTTATCAAATTGCGTTTTCGCTTATTCATTTTCATCCCTACTAAATTCTAAATTAACTTCTAGTGAAACAAGGTAGTTATTGCTTATTCATAGTATTATAGTGTAGTCACCATATGAACTCTTTTATTATTCAACCATAGAACAAAGTCACTATTATTACATTATGGTTTGTAACAATTGTACCATGAGAATTAACAAGATGAGTAAGCATCCTTCTATTTACTCAAACCATATGTTCAGGATCAGAACATTTCAGTGGACAAAACATGATCTAAAAAAAGACGGGTGCCGTGCCCTTAAAATCAAGATCTGGAAATCATCTAGAATATATCAAAAGGATCTTTGAAGGGACGGGAGTATTTTGCTACAATCCGAATTTCATTAGAATGCTTCCATTATTCCTGGTGTAATTATTTTCATAAATTTAATCACTAATATCAAAATTTTTGAGTTCATACTGAACATAACCTAATATATTCTGGATATAGCATCATCAAGAGAATGACATATTACACAAATGCTCACTAAGAATCAATAGGATCTATGAAATTTGATCAGAATCGATTGAGCAAAAATATTGTTCTTCTTTATGTGAATATCTTACAATACCAATATCGATAGTTATTATTTTAGTATTATTCCAGTCGAAAATCTATTATGTGTACTCCATTATCTTATCCAGTGCAGTAAAAATATTCTTGTGAGTCTTCTGTATCATAAAGACAAAGAGAACTAAAGAATATTTGACAAAGGTCAATAAACCCCAAAATTGAACCATATGTCGAGTTCGAAAGAAAATCTCCAGTCTAAAGCGTTTTGCAACTTATCATAATGTAGATATACTTGTAGGATTCGATTCTTCATCATAGCTTAATACTATTCATCTTGAGTCAAATCATTTGGATGAGGATTGTAAAAGAACCACTATATTAGATATTGTTTATACGGAGTTCTTGTCCTCAAGGAAAATAATCTGACAAAGTTCGGAGGAAATTTTCAGATAGTATTAGCATCTCGAAATTTGATGTAGTGTTTCATATCCATGGAAATGACATATATACAGAAAAAATAATTAATATATATTGATAGTATTGGCACTGATTAGATATATACTATTTCACCCTTCATACAGAAGAATTAACTTACATTTTCGAGTAGTATTGTTACTAACAAAGGGAAAACAAGAGGTCAACAAACATCGTTCTAGTTATTTTTGATCATGAATTTCCTAATATCACTTTAATTCCTAGTATTATTATTCAGATAACAAATACTTGATTGTTATTGCAGTCATATATAACGAATTTGATAACAAATTGAATTTCCAATAAGCAGTAATTCAAAAGAAGGCTCAAGTCAAATATTCTCATTTCGTAGATATCGAATAACTAGTTTATTATTGTTCTATTCGGAGAAAAATGATGTGGGAAACTAATTTCTGAATAATATTATGAAGAAGACATTGAACTTTTACCTACTTACAAAACCAGATAGATTGAGATATGAATAGTATATATTCTTATAATAACTTTTTTTTTAGTTATCCAACATCAGGGATATACTGATAATGTTTAGTTATAACATTGAGAAATTGTAAAATTTCCCAAAAGTGAGGATATTCTTTCATCTCCTGAAGTTGACTGTACCCAATTTTTCTATTGTAATTAGCCTCAAAATTTAGTTTCGCTAAGTATGAATTTATGTACTATACACCAGTGTGCACTGGTGATGCTACATTTATTGCTACTGAATGAAAACCATAATTCACAGTTCTCAAGTTATTCCTGTTATGATTAGTTTCAATTTATTCAAGAAGATTTGAATTTAGAATTCTAACTTGAACAGCATTTAGTGGTATTTGCTTGTAAGTTGCTCTGTGTAGTAATCCTTTTCTACTTCCAAATCTATGGGTAATGTGTTTCAGAACGTCATGTCTCAAAATCATTACAATTATTGAGAGCTACAAAGTTGGTTTGTTGAATTGTTGATATTTCCATCAACATGATCTCCAGATGTCAGGTAAGTCATAACGGGGAATTGTTTTGGACATTTGTATTTATTTGAGAAGCTTCGAATTCAAATTGAACTATTAGGTCAAAAGTTCTTGTTCTTGCGAGAGTTTGCATGCATGATCCAATACATAGAAATGCTTTTCACTTACAAATCTGTGGAAAAAATAAAAACCAGAATTGATTACTATGAACGTTTTGCGTTTTGGACTGGCATGCTTTTAAAAATGTTTATCTGTTAGCAGTTCAATATATAGGAAGATGGTACCTTTAGATGACAAATGACTGAAACATTGCTATTAGGGATTTTCAATACTTCTCTTAATATTTGGATATTACCACTTTTTCAGCTCAGAATCAGCTGGAGTATGTACAACTCTTCACTTTCTCATGAAATGAAAGTCGAGAAAAAAGTATAGCATGTAGCATCTCTTTAGAAGCCAAAAAGATTTAAAAAGCCGTTTGTTGAAATAATAAAGTGGCCAAATTAATATTCGGACCAAATTATCTCAGTGCGAATTTCCAGATCGAGTAAAATCCAGTGAAGAATATTTTTTAGGACTGGCAACTTTTGTATACTTCACGACATACACTTTGGCAGTAAATTAAAAAGCAATCAAGAATCATAACTCAGGACGAGTTAGTAAAGGAGAAAAATTTGCATAGTACTCAGACATTTTCATGGAATGAAGGAAAACAAGAAAATTCAGAATTAAATCGAAAATCAGGATTATTTAAACCATTGTACCCTCCTCACAGGGAACAGGGGATGATGTGTTATGAATCAGACATTCAGCCAACCTACTAGTGAGAGGACAGCATTTGAAGGTGTTCATGTTGGCCATGTTCGGCAAGAGTTCTCCCAAAATGAACTTTCAATGTTGGTGAGGGCTGGGCTGGTGTTCAGTATGTGCTCAATAGTTTTGTACTATTTTTTGCATATCTCACAAAAGCGTGTTATCTACGATATTCATAGTGTGCACAAATTTTCCCAGTTCACTGTTGTCCTGTAGTGAATCTTGTAATTCGTCATTCTTCCGACGCTGTCTCAAGTAAGTGTTTTTTGACAAGGTGCGTTTATCGCTTCCTTGGCTTATCTATATGTTGTTTTACGCCATAGCTGCTTGAGCGCTTTGATGTTGTTTTCGAAATTGACATCAAAGTTTTTGAGTGATGATTTTCCTTGGCGGATTTCTCGGGAGCAAGGTCATGTGTCTTATTATTGCTTTCTGTTATGTCGTGTTCCGTTACCCAACGCAATTTAATGTTGTTAACCGCTTAGTTTACGGAGTTATGTATTTATGATAGTAGTTGGTAGTGATGTCATTCCTACTTGCTGTTAGTATTACAGCACTTCTGTCCGTGAAGATTTCACTGTGTTTGTGATACAGAATTTCTCCCTCACAGATTTCTGATTAGACTAGTGTTGCATATTATTGTTAGGCTTAAGGTCAAATGTTTAGAATGAAAGCCCGTGCCAGGTAAAATTTTTGTTTTAAAGATTTGGAGAGTTTTTACCTTCTCTCAATTCATAGGTCCTGTATCGGTTGTTAATTCATAGAATGAAGCCTCATGCATAAACATTTGTGTTATTTCAACATTACCAAGAATATGAGAACTGACAAGATCTGCCATTATATTAAAACCTTAACAAATAATAATAGTAGGTCTGATCAACATGTAGTATCGGAATTGGCTCTTCTGTTCGTTCGGGTTGTAATAAAAATGGATTCCATAACAACCATATATAATAACATTTATCACTAATTAACAAAACGGGGTATTGCTTTTCGGCAATGGAATATATATATATATATATATAACTTAAGAGATATAGAATTAAATTTTCTGAATTATGAAGATAACATAGATAATTTAACATAGGATTATAAAGATGAATAAACGTAAAAGATTGAACCATAGAATCCAGAAATGTGGGTTCGAATCCCGCCTATGGTTGAAACTTTTACGTTTATTCATCTTTATAATCCTATGATAAATTATCTAAGTTATCTTCATAATTCAGAAAATTTAATTCTACATCTCTTAAGTTACATACACGATAGTGGCCAATTAGGCAAAGAAACTTTAAACTTGTTTATATATATATGTGTGTGGAACAGTTTCTTAACGGGAATTTCGGTCTGGAAAACTATTTTTTCTATACCAATATTTCTCAATAATTTATTGCTTCTTCAGGATAAAAAGTTCAGGATAATATTGAACTAGTCATTTAGATTTTTCTTCTCTTATTAAAATTTAAAATAAACACGATTACAATGAGATGAAAATGGATACACTTTAAAGTTGAACAATTAACCTGTTACGTTCGACCGGTTAATTGATCAATTTTAAAATGTATCCATTTTCATCCCATTGTAATAGTGTTTATTTCAAATTTTAACTTATTGACATAACTAGAAAATAGAATCTAATGTTCGATGGAAATAATAAGAGATTAGATTGTCATCATGATAAAAAACGAGAGTAATGTTGAAAAGTTGTATTATCATTCGTCAGTGCGGATAAACAAATCCTCGGTAATATTATTTAGTTCGTAGATTTGTTATTTCTACTATGATGGAATCGGTTACAAATAGCCGAAAATCTAGATAAATGACAATTTTGCTACTCCATTTCGTTAATTTTGCAAATCTAGCATCAATTTGTGATATTCGAAATCAGTTGCTTCGAGAAGATAAAATATGAAATAATCAAGACAAAATTAAATAATGAGATGATCATGACGAAATAAAATATTTGAATATTAGTTCTAACAATATTCCTTCTTTTGCTTTTCTATTTCCTTCCTAATTCTGGAATCTAACCCGAATATGGGAATCAACGATAACTCAACAAATATTGGCTTTTATTAACTTTTTTCGTGGTGTTACTGAAGAATTTGCTAGAATCATCGTGTTTTTGAATAATTCAGTTCTACAGTTGATAGATCATAAAATGCATTATCTAAATTAATCATATTGAATTCACTAATTACTCAAGATGTGGAAAGTAACAAGGTCTAAAAAGCAATGCTATGTCTTGAAGTTAAGGTTCTCCTCCTATTGGGGCACAATTTGGTGTAAGTGTATTAGGGGTATATATTGAATTTTCTGAATCATAAAAATAATTTGGAATGTTTAACATATTATTATGGAGATGAATAAGTGTGACAATTGAACCTTAGGTAGAATTTGAAACCACATCTTATTATTACCTGTAGATAGCTTTAAAACAATGTTAGCGAGTATAATACCTCTGAAGGGAATGTAAATCATTTACATAAATTATGAAATTTGATGCCACGTTTCAAATCTACTGCTCACTTACATTCTTACCTTCAACCGTTTTGAATGAGGAGTATATGAGAACTAACTGGTTAACGTTCACTTCAACATCTCATCTGGGGATAACAGACCGATTCAACAGAACTGACAGAAATGTCCCGAGTAAGTACTACATGTACATAGAGCTAGACAGTTTGAACTTCGGACCAAGGAAAAATTTAATTGAGGACAATTACTACATCCGAATTGCTAGAATTCATTTTGAAGTGACCAAACAAATTTTCTTTACTAGGAAGCTTCGTGCCAGAACTGCCAGAACTATGATGAGCATACGCTGATATATATGTTGAAGTGATAGCAATATCATAATTTATCTGTCCTTAAATATTTTTAAGGGAATATTGAAAATAGTTCAATCTTTGAATAGTTGAGCTGTCATTTGATACTAGGTACATACCTAGTGATGTGGTAGTGATAATTACCCGTTTCCTTTCCACCTGAACCTCACTCTCTTTAATAAATTCTATGACCACCTTCCACCGACTAAACATTTTCTCTATGACGACGGATACAACAATATGATACCCGCATATCTCCAGGCAAATTAGACGAAAGAAGCTCATTTCACAGACCTCTCTGTACGGCGGGATCTTTTGATAGAAAAGTGTGGGTTCTGACATCTAGAAACCAATGTCACTGACGCGAAGTCTGGCGCGGAGGTGCGTTGTGATATATGGATATATATGTATATATATGATTTATAGCCAATATCTCAAAAACCAATCAATGTTTCAAAAAAAGTTTCGGACTAAAGTTGTAGGAAATAAAAATTGCCACAAGAAAATCTTGTACAACATTTTTTGATTTTTCGCGCGGTTTCCGCGTAAAATGCGTTAAACCGCGTTTTATATATATATATATATATATATATATATATATATATATATATATATATATATATATATATATTTCATGTTTCCTCGCTATGTTACCCAAAAAACGTTATTATCTCGAAAATTAAGCATTTTCTTGAAAACCTAGAAAATGACACGTTTGACGCTGATATCGAATTTCCCACAAATTTTCCTTTTTATACTTAGTTATATCAAAGAGCCTATTACATTTATTCTTTAAGGCTTACTGCGAAATTAACGAATAATTGCGAAATCTGACTTTTCTTATAACGTTCGATTTGAAAGAAAATAAAAGTTTTTCAAAATGTATTTTCCTTCAAAATGAACGTTATTAAGTCAGATTTTCCATGGGGAATCAGGAAGTCGTATTTAGGCATATTTTTCGCAAGAAATCGTTAATTTGGCAGACAGTAAGCCTTAAAGAAAAAATGTAATAGCTCTTTGATACTGTAACGAAGCTTAAATTTTGAAAGATTATTTAATTTAGATCAGGCAATAAATACGGATGTTACATGTAATTTCAGTTTGAACAGTTCATTATTTCAATAGATATAAGTGAATTCTGAATGTGTATTCCGTGATTGTCACTTTTCTAATTATTAAGTGAAATTTTAAATTTATAAAATTTTTATTTATTTAATGAGGTTATCTCCGTAATTTCAAATAAGTATAATTATTCAAATAGATGAATCTAATTCATGCCCGTTCCGAAATTGCATTTCATTCCGATAAAATATGTCGCAAAAACAGGGGTCTGGCCAGTTAAGACACCAAACTTTGTGCAACCTTATGTATAAAAAGGGCGAACAACCAAAAAACTCCGATAACACTTGTTTAGTTCGCGGGGAAGAACTGGTGTGATATCATGAGCGCGAATTTTAGATCTAAAAAGTAGCGTCACTTTTAACCATTGTTCGGGGCATAAGTAAAAACCATTGGCACAAAAATAAGGATTTGGTGGAGCAGACCTGTCCAGAACCTCGGAAAATATATAAAAGCCGTGACAGCCGAAAGATCGCTCTCTTGTGATTTCGATTTAGAATCAGTACCGTTGCCCTCTTTTGTGATTTCGATTTTCAATCCCTACCGTTAAAGTGTGATTATCATATTAGAATCGAAGTGAAATAATTATTATTATCCGAGTTCAATCAGATTTGAAAAAGTGAATTAACAATAGTGTTCCGTTTGTGTTTGTGAATTTTACAAAAAGGTAAATGATAGCAAATAGTTTATATTTTTGAGCATTACGGTATATTGATTTCCGTAATTTATGATTGTTATTGTAATTGGTAAACGTTTGTACGATACCTGAGTTCCGTAGTATTCAGTAATTTGAATTGGTGAATTTGAGTTTATCCTAGTTTATCATAGGTCGAATCGCGCACGATTTGAATTCGCGCGTGAATTGAAATATTCAAGTAATTGTGTAGTGCGTACAGAGTGTGTATGTTTGAACGACAGGGGCGTCTTTGGGTGTATTTGTGCACGCCATGCTGATACCGGAAGTATAAGTATATCATAGACGACCAAACCGCCAACAGTTTGTGCACGCCGTGCTGATACCGGAAGTATAAGCTGAGGGTGGTTGTGTGATTGTGTGACGATTGAGAATCGTAATAATTCCCTTAATACTATGAGAAGTCCTCGGCCGTGGATATAGGGGTTATTGCAGATAAGATAATTAGGGTTTGTGCACACTGTGTTGATACCGGAAGTATAAGCCCTAATTGTTTAGGTTCCGAATCTGTAAAGTGTATAAAATCTAACACTGTCACACAATTACCGGGTACTCCTTGAAAGTTAGTACATGGGTGGGTGAGATGACAGAATAAACTCAATTAGAGTAATTAACCGAAACATAGTAAAATCTGATATCGTACAATCGGAAAACTAGTGCAAACAATATTTTCCGAACCAACCGAATTAATAACCGAATATATCGTAGTGTGATTTGAACATTTCATTTATTAGTGCTGCTATCTAATATTTACCGAATACCGTCATTATGCTAGGACCTGTTTGATTTGTCTTTTCCACAAATTGATAAATGTGAATCATTTGTCAACCGATTCCGTACCGTTGAATTGAATTTCAATACCAAACATATCGCAACAATGGATATGTTGTACCATTTTTAATATACCGTTTGAGCTTCATTACATTTCCCGTCTGGGTGTAATTTTGTGAAATAATACCGTTCAATTGCATTTAAATTGATTATTCTGAAAGTGTACTTGTTAAAATCATTATATATTTTAATATTTGGAATTCCCTGTTTTATTAAATTATTTCTGCTCCATCTTTAACGAGCTAAGTTATAACCAGGTATCAATTGTAATTAAAGCCTACAATTTCGATACTATTTTCTGCCCATTGGACTCTGGTTATACTTCACTGTAGCTACCCTAGGGACAAGGCTATCTTTAGATAGCATAGTAACAAGCCTTGTGGTGAAGACCCTAGCAGAAGTCCTCAAAAGGAGTTAACCTTTAGAAAATCTGGCGCCCGAGGATTCGAAGCTTACCGCAGTAAGCAATTTACCGAAAAGCGACAAGGTCACGTTATAATACATTCAGGGATATAACTGAGTATAAAAAATAAAAATTGTGGAAAATTCTTGGAAAATCATGGAATTTTCACTTCGATATCGGCGTCAAACGTGTCATTTTCTGAGTTTTAAAGAAAATGCTTAATTTTCGAGATAATAACGTTTTTTTGGGTAACATAGCAAGGAAACATGAAAACATATAAAACGCGGCTTAACGTATTTTACGCGGAAACCGCGCGGAAAATCGTAAAATGTCATAGATGATTTTTTGTGGCAATTTTTATTTCCTACAACTTTTGTTCAAACTTTTTTCGATACATTGCTTGATCTTTGAGATATTGGCTACAAATCATATATACACATCTAAATATATCTATATATATATCTATATATCACAAAGCACCCCCGCGCCAGCCTTCGCGTCAGTGACATCAGTTTTTAGATGCCAAAACCTACAATTTTCTACCTCTCTGCCGTACAGAGAGGTCTGTGGAAAATGTCTTATTTGCCTGGAGTAATAGTGTTAATACATAAATAGAGGTAAAAAGCTCTATAAACGTGAACTTCTTATTTCGAGGAAAAAAAATTCAATTCAGCGTATCGTAACTTACAGTCAGAAGAAATTTAATAAGAACATTACTAACTATCACTGTTTACTAACCTCTGTAATCAATTGCAACGACATGGAATGATTTTCTCAGAATATCGTATTTGTTTTCATAAGGCAGAATTCTGTTACAAGCCATACCATGTAGGTAGAGTAGTATCGGACAAGTAGACTCTTCGAGTATTTGATCAACGCCTGCATTCGAATTTATGTGATTTTCATGATTGATGAACCAAGTTCCCAGAGAAACTACTTCGCTTTTTTCTTGAGATGTAGTACATTGCTCATGACTTATGAATGATGCACCCAGAGAATCTTCTTCATTCTTCAAATTTTTCCATCGACTTATATACACGTTATGTACTCCTCGAAGTCCGTAATATTCTGGATTATCAAACTTCGGTAAAATAGGGTAATTAACTGAAATGCGAAAGAAGTCAATTCCATAAGCGTATAAGCATCAGATTCTAGAATCAATTAAATGATGTGATAGCTCGTATGAGCTAATTTTTCCGTAAGCTGTATAAAGCTACAAAATAAAATAGCCACAGCAATTGTAATCATAACTTGCATTGGAACAACGGTTACAATTCTTCGACTTGAAAAATGTACGTCTTATATCTTAGTCACATGTTGTGGCTGCTTTCGAATATAAACAGTTTTAGTGGTATGAATCTATTATGAAAATAACCGTCTCATCATACGATGATCCTTATATTCCTGTTATTCTCTAGTCGAAAGATGTTTGGGCATAGTTTACGGAGTTGATTATTAACTGGGCGTGTTGGAGTTTGTGGACATGAAAAGGTTCTGAGAACAGCATCATTAAATTCATTCCTTCCAAAAGTATGAATTAGTGGATTAGATATAGCGCTCAAGAGAGAGACAAAAGAAGTGGCAAATTTCGGAAGGTTGAATTGAAGAGCAACAGCCTACCTGCCTAACTATGTTAAACTACTTACTTGACACTATACTTTCACAATATTAGTGGAAGTATAACCTCATGCGAAATGACATTTTGTGACTGCATATGATTGAAATACAAAAATCAGTTGGAATTATTTTGGAAAAGTGATTATTTAGAATGAGATGATTGGATGTATTTTTGGAATGTTAATTAATTATTACTTCTCATCAATAAATTATGTATGAATACAATTGGGATCAATAAATAACTACAAACGTGAACCATCACTTATATATTTGAAATGGACGACAATACTTACATGAGTAGAACCGTAAGATGATAAAATGAACACACTACAGAAAACCAAGATCTAATCATATAATGTTGATTTCTGTAAATTTTATACCATACATTTTACTTTATACATTTTCTGGTTGCGTGACATTTAGCTGCACACGTGGAGAAATCATTATTACAGTAAGAAATTGGGCTGATATTAGAAGGGGTGACCCGGACATGAGGCTCAAATATTTCACCCACAACTCACTTTTACGTTGTTCTAGGAGGAGGAGGTGGAATGATGTTTCACGCTTTCACGCTTGTGAATTTTTCCTATTTAGGGTCCAATAATTCGGTAACGCAGTGGTGCAAGCCAAGGAGACGTAAGGCATTAATTGCGCGCCTTTGGCCATGCAACAGGTATACTGCACTGACATACAATGTATGGGGCACACAAAGCAAACTTGAGTTGTTCAAGCTGCTAAGTGCTGCCCTCGTTTCAAATCATAATATTATGAATACACCCCAATTCATTTACTCATCTAAATTCTGCTGTCAGATTTCATATTGAGTCCAGGAAAATGATGATCAAGATTCATTCATTCATGTGTAATTTGCATGAGTATCCCATGCTCATAAGCTACTATCTCGGTTCTGTTAACTACAACATTTGACATCCTCCATTGGGAAAACTGTCTCAGAACTAGTTCCATTAACCAACTGAGAAGACTACAATTTCATAGAGAAAATATCATTTGTGAATATATTGATCGCTTCAGTGATTGACGATAAATAGTAATAATAACACATAATTAAATCATATTACATTAATTTATGCATGCATCACTTTTCAAAAACCAAGAACTCGTATATGATGACGGAGGAGATGTAAGGACAATCTATGAATAAATGAAATAACTATTAAGAGTTCTATTTCCACTAGCTTAATAAATAAATGTATCTATAGTTTCGGTGGCACCGTAGCTTCTTCAACCAAATATTTCAAAGTACATACTATCTTACTGCCCAAGAGCTTACCTAATCTCCTTGATTATACCATATACTCAAGGCTTCAAAGTAAACTTAGGATAGATGGTTATTGGAATCCTACCTAATTGGGTATCAAACGCAAAAACCTAATTAATTATTTGTTGATCGTTCCATAGGATATCGGACTTCCTATATTTATTAATTTCTAGGGATTCCAACAAAATGAATTCATTACTTTTATTCTGAATGCATGAAATCTTGAAATTATCCTCAAAGTTATGGTTTTTCATAATTAAGTGTTCTGCAAAAGTTGAATCCGATTCATTATCAATAGAACTACGAAAATTTTGATAATGAATCATGAAAAATCATTAAATGAATTGCAGTAAATAATGGTTACTCTTCCAGACTTATAGATCATATCTAAATAACGAAACAAGTTAGATATCAACTCAGTTTTTGCTACAATAAAACAAAAATAGTCATATGCTAGTATCACATATATTTTTAGCTAGGTTATCAAAAATAATAAATATAAGTCATCCGATGGAGATTAGAAGCTGATATGTGGGTATTGCCTTATGATATACATTGATCATACAAGAAGGACCTTCAAAAAGTGGATCAAAGAACATAGGAGTAGCTTCTTCAATAACAAATTGAATTAAGCTTTTGCGAGCATTTAATTTTGGAAAACCAAAACCTTAATGATAATTTCAAGATTTTACACATTCGGAATAAGATAAATAGATTTAATTTACTCAAATACATAGAAATTATTAAATATTAGAAGTCCGATATTCTACTGAACGAGCAACAAATACTTGATAATTATCCGTTATTAAAAAATGTGCAATTAGGTGTTTCCGTTCAATACCAGTTTTTCCTGAACTGGTAAAACAGAATTAGGTGAAATTGCAATAACTATATATTCTAAGACTATCATTAAAGTGATAAATTAGGTAGCTCTTTTGTAGTAAGTTAATATTTTGTAATATTTGTTTGAAGAATTTACGGTGCTATCGAAACTATATTTACATTTATCTATCAAACTAGTAAAAATCGAACTTTCAATAGTTATTTTAAGTTTATGGTTGATTCTATTCTACAATCTATGCATTTGGCAGTTTATTATTTGATTCATAGATGTAATTATGATTTCATTTCCATTTATATATAATGTAATGGAAATAACATAATAATCAAACTGAAATATACTTACAATTAAAGAATAGAGTGGATCGTTGTATTCTAGGAGAGAGCTTGAACGCAATAGGAAATCCCAAAATAAGAATACATATTATTAATACTGCCAAGGCAAACCTACAACATAACAAATCGAATACTTCAAAATGAGCTCAATCATTTATGTATATTATATGTAATACTTTGAGGGCTAATTTTCAATAATATTGAATAATAGTCATTCCGTGTTTTTCAGAAGTGCACATCCACATCGGTTTGAGTAGAATGTAGTATCAGACGAAGGAAAGGCAGTTCTGTCATAATGATGATAAGATTTACACGTTGAGTTGAGTGTTTGTTATTTTGATCAAAGGGCGAACGCAGACACCGGTATCTGTTTCAGTTGCTGTTCAATTGTGATGAAAGTGAAACGGAATCCAATAAAAAGCGTTTTCGTTCATACATTTTCATCTCTTCTAAAGTACCTAGATGTTTATCCGTACTGTGATTTTATAGTGATAAACATTCTTGGCAAATGATGTGACCTGTTTTCAAAATATGTCCGGCTAACGATAATTTTTCACTATTAATTCTTTTCATGTAGGCAAAATGTTCTCTATACCGAATTGAATGTTCCTTCTAGTTTGACCCACATAGCATTTTGAACGCGACTCACAATCGATTTTGTAAATCTCTGATTTATCGAAGTCAGAAGAAACTTCATCAAAGGTGTTGCTTAAATATTTTTCTAGCTCATAAAGTGGTTGTTTTGCAAATTTAGTGCAAAAGTGATGACAGTCTTACTTACATTGTGTTTACGTCATCGGAAAACATTGTACAACAAATTGTAATCCACAATTCTCCTATTGAAAAGAGTCTTCTGGGGTAGCGGTTAGTTTTGAGACCTAGAAATAAAAATAATAATATATGAAAACAAGAAAGAATCACATAATAGTAGATATTGATAGTAATAAAGATTCTTGACCCAGAGAATTTTTATATAGATATTGATAGTGACACTGATGAATCATTATTAATACATACGATCTGTATTGGGCGAATTGAATTATTAATGAATATTCGCAAAAAGTCATTAATAGTTGAATATATTATAGTAATTAATAATATGTTTTTTTTCTATTATATTGAACATATTGAAAAGAGCGGAATATTTTCAGAAATGATATACATTAAAAAAATCAAAACTGCGTAAATGATGAGACCGATATGATGTAACGCAAATTCGTCACTTTTGGCGTCCTGAAAATCCACATGTCTTTCGCGAGAAAAATTTTCTGACTAAATTCAGTGTTAATATTTTCTGTTTAGCCAAAACACTCAAGTTCGTTAACTCATCTACGAGGATAATTTAAATGAGCTAAGATACAAATACAAATTTTGTAAACTGTTGTAAACTGTGGTTTTCCTGGACGATCTACCTTTAAATCAATTGAGAAGTTGCTGGTACCAATTAGATTGTGCTGCACCTCACTATGGGAATGTAGTCGAGCAACAAGTTAATGAGATGTTTGAGGACCAATGGACGAGACGTGTATGACCCTGGAATTGGTCACAAAGATCCCCAAACTTCTCACCGCTAGATTTTTATGTTTGGGGTTCAATAAAACAAAACGAATATTCTACATCAATTAATTCAAAAATAGATCTAGTTGGATGATGATTACTTATTATTCTCATTCATGTCACTGTCACATATTATTTACTAATTAGATATTCAATTTGTATTTTCAAGATCATATTTTTCAGTTTCATGTATTTATCGATGATTGTAACATTTGTAATTTCTTAAAAAAACTCAGAATGGTACACAATTTGAACGAAAGATTTCTCAAATAAGAGAAATATATAAAACTCTAACTTTAATGAATTCTAATAATGTTTGAGGTTAAAAAACACTGTGATATTACCAATTTTGATAACGGATCAAAGTATTTTTACAACTTAATTATTGTGAAATGTAATCAAATCTCCACTGAATAATGATTTGGTTTACATTTGATTTTGTACTTAATTTGCTGTAATTAATGTAAATGTAGAGAAGTATGGAACTTTTGATTGCATCTACTAATTTCTAATTAAATTGCAACAAGGAAAAAAGGTAGAACTGAATATAACTTAAATGGAAAAAATACGATATAGACCCTTATTTCTATTTACTAAGAAAACAAACTAGAGAAAAATGAACAATTTATCATAAAAGAATTACAATCGAAATGATTCTCACTCAGTAAGGTTATGAGGACCACTAGCATTACATGAAATGATTGTGATCAAACACCACAATCATGTTCCAAGATCCGAGTATGTATTTCCTCAACTAAGTTGTAATTTTAGATTAATAAAAAGCTAGTATTTTATTATTTTCATTTATACTGATACGAATTTCAAAAAGGACGAAACTAACACTTGCAGGTGATATTTTTCAGACCAAGTTGCAAGTTTTCTGACACCGTTGTTGATTTTGCGATCGAACTACAAATGTGAACGAATGATACACAATCTATGTAGCTCGAGAAATCTTGACATATGAATTTTACAATTTTGGTTCTGATTTGTCGACGATATTCAAGATGCTGCAAACCAGCAAAAATTATAGCTAATTATTCATGGTTTTCAGCTTGGTAATAGCAATTTGATATTTTATATAAGAATAATTCAAAAATAATATCATGTGGTTAGTTATAATTCTCAATGACAAATCACGAATTTACCAATCTACGTACGTGTAATTACAGGTTATCAAGTACACGAGGCATTTTGATTGAAATAATGATTGGAAGATTCGACCGTATCATAAATTATTTTCAACGGGCTATTATCTGGACAGGTGTTTTCATAATCTCTTATTATTCAATAGTTTCTCATCAATTGGGTTCAAGTCTCGATTCTATCAAAGGGAATTCAGCAATAGGGTATCAATTCAGGGCGAGCAGGGAAGCTCAGAAATCCCGCAGAAGAAAGTGACAGTTTAAGGTCCCTAGCTTGTCCTCGACAAAGCGTTAATTATAAAATGATAATGCTCTTCAGTTGGGAAGTTTCTTATCGTGATGTCATATTAGGAGCAATCGTAAATTCGATTTTTCATCATCTGGTCTCAGCGTGAACTTGTACAAAACGTTATAGTTTGTAGACAATTGAATGAACAATACTTCAAATTTTTACAGTTGAAATAAAATCGATTATTCATTTGTTATTTATAATTCAGTTTCATTTGGTTCCATGGGACTGATAATTCACAATTTCATCGTTCAATATATCTCTTTTTATAACCGTAAGACTTAAAAAGCAAACGACCATTTATAGTAGATTAGTAGATTACACAATATAATTACACAATACTAGTGAATAACCCACTTTCACACACTAATTCCATGGGTATATTTTTTTGTTATTATTCTATTGAATTTGAATACGCTAAAATCAATAAAGAAGATATATTGTAAAATGCACGAATGAATTGGAAGTAGGTTTTCAACTGTTAGATATTTTCAATCTACCGAGAAACATATGTAATCTCTCATAAGCCACTTTCCCCCATCGTAATTAAGTTATTCATTCGTAAGTCCATGAAAAATTTTAATATGATTTTGAATCTGATTGAATTAACATTGGTGAAATAAATCATTGATGAACAGAATAATTTAGTTCAACCCACTTTGAAATTTTCCTCTGTGAAGAAACAATAATAATTGTCTGAAATTGAACAGTTCGTGTGAATTTAAACTTGTGTTTCATTTCGTTATACTTGATATTCGAAAAGTATTAGTTCCCATCGAGTGGAAGGCGAATTCATAGCATTATAGAGAATAAGGTTTTCCGATGGCATCGCAGCAATCGCGCCAGGAAAACCGAAAATTGGTTAACCGAAGGTACTCCCTCCCGGGTCGGTAAGTGGCTTCAGGTACCTAAATTGTGTGTCCTAAGTATTCTCATTGAACCCAGAATGACTGCCTTCTGCATCCGGTCTATCAAGATGTGCGCCGAGTTCCTACAGGCCGGAATGATCTTAAAGTTCGAACGCAGCGAAAAACGGTTCCACCCAAAACACCGATGATCAGGACCACTAATACGACCTTGTGGCCTGGGTATTGCGTACGAAGCTCGAACAGGAGATCTTGATATTTTGTCCATTTTTCCTCTTCTTTCAACACTATTTTCTTCTCTCTCGGAAGAGAATTCGATGACACACATAGTCTTGCTTAGTTTATCGAGGGGGACAACGTCAGGCCTATTTGCTTATATGGACCTGACGATCGGTAATGAGTAATTCCAGTAGATCTGGCATTTTTTGTTTCCGACAACGCATTCAATATCTCCTGGTATGTAAGGCAGCACCGGCTCTTGGTCTATTCCGTACGAGTGCCTTAGATGGTAATACAACACCCGTAGGGACGCATTATAGCGATGGGTGTTCGCCGAGGCCTCTTTTGCCGGACATGCTGACAGCAGGTGGAAATGCGTCTCAAGTGCCTTTCGATAGGTGACATCAGAAACCTGTACACGCATCACTTTGAGGCGATAGACCAAGGTATTGATTACGCCCTCTTGGCAAGCTGCTATAAATTCTTCGGTATCAGATGTAAGCCCGGATGACCTTAGGGAGCCGAGGGTCAGCCTGGTTGACAAACCGAGCGTTCGCGTTGTTTCGATAGAAAACACCATGTATCGGCTTGTCAACATACTGCCTGAATATAAGATCGTGCTCCGTGGCATTTATCTAGGCTTTCAAGCGAGAAGGTTGTAACTAGAGGTTGCCTGCTCGATCTGAAAATCGAGAACAAGTCCTTCTGCAGCTTTTGTGCTGCCTCAACGATAAATGCCCTCACTCCAGTCAATTCGTGACTTTCAACAAGCCCCAGGGAAGGATCCAAACTCCTAAGAACTTTACAAGCTATACAAAGAACCACACCCTAACTAAGGAGACCCCTACATCACCGGTGCATGAACCGGACGACCTAGGATGCAAAGTTTGATGGATGTGCATCATTTTCCGGGTGTCTTTGTCGAGTTTATGCAGCTCATCGACCATCCATTTCCCCGCTACAAAAGAGTGAAGCAGGACTGGAGCGGACTTGTCAAATCCCAACTCCAAGCCTACGGCTCGTGTATATCCTTGAACCACGTTGAGAAATTGATTGAGGTTTTTCTCCCTAGAGGCATACCATTTAAGATCATCCATGTAAAATAAATGGCTGATCAGATGGCTCCGGTAGTTTAATGTTTTAGAGTAATATCCACGAGTCCGTCTTGATGCAATGGACAGCGGCAGCATTGAGATGTTGAAAGAGAGGAGACTCGAAGAGGCTCCTTGGAAAACACCCCTCTTGAAAATTACCAATTCTGTCAATACTCGTCGTGTGCCTGATGTGATGACAAAAAGAGGTGCCACGATATTCACAACAGATGTTCTATGCATCTCACTGGTGGGGTTGGTTATTACCGCAAGGCATTGGATCAAGCATAATAATAGCTCATGTGATGTTGAATTAAATGCCTCGCGGTAGTCAATTCAGGTCATAGAAAGGTTGCGCTTGTAGTGGTGGGAGTCCCAAATGATAAATCTATCACCAAGTTCTCCCTGCGACCCTCCATGCCTTTCTTTGCCCCACGCTGGTCGCTGATGTTATTGATTACCGGACCCATCGATCACAACATACCTAGCATACAAGATACGTGTAAATAACTTGTGGCAGGTTTTGAGACAAGTGATCGGACAGTAGTTCTTGGGATCAGACAAATCTCCATTCTTTGGAAGCACCACAGTATAAATCTCCACAGCCCAGTTCGGAATTTGTCGCTCCTTTTAAAGCTAAGAGTCAAAGACGGCGAGTGAGTGGAAGGAAATTTCTCCCACCACCATATGTTGATGTCGTCAGGGCCTGGAGCAGCAAAGTTTTCAGTGCCGACAAGAGCTTGTCGGACCTTATCTTCGCTGACTGCTTCGCACACTTCTGTTTGGTGAAATTGATGTTCAGCGCAAGACATTTCGAAGTGAGCTGGGCAGGGGTGTCTAGGTGAATTAGACGCTGTGATTCGTACACTCCTTTCCAGAACTGCTCGACTTTACGTTTTCTTGGTATTTTGGTTCTTTAATACTACTTAAATATTATATTTATATCTTTATCAAAAATTGTTATGTTAATTGGTGTTTCCATGTAAATTAGGAAAAAATAGATGATTTTGATTAAAGAAATATATCTGCAGCCGATTTGTGTTTTTTTAAATCCAATTACAACTGCAGAAAATATTGTATCGGTTGTGAGTAATGTATGGCTAATCACAAAACTAACTTACTTAAGATGGATTGAATGTACATACTCAAAATCATAAAAGATTGAATGGGCATAAATATACAAAAAATGCGTCCACTGCACTTAGTAAACAAATAAAAGACAAAAGCCTTTTATTTGACTACAACAATACAACAATTTTGAATGTTGAAAAAAATAATGATAAGATTTTAATTTTAGAAAATATTCAAATTAAAAGAAACAATTGTGTTAATGATAAAATCAATTCTAATCTTTCAAAACTTCATAAGAATCTGATTCAAACCACGGTCGTACATGTCTAGAAACTCTATGTTTGACATGAGTCTCTTACATGTCGCCAAACTCGTAGTCCTTCGCTCAGCCACCAGCTGGTGCATGGCGAAGTATGTTGTCAGGATGTCAGGATTAGGCGCCATATCGTTCAAACACGGTCGTATACGTGCCAGAGAACATTCCTCGACTCACGCGCCACCCTTTTGGTACTACAGATGACGCTTAGCACTTCTCACATAGTTTCCAGACCTGTATATACGACCGTGATTCAAACCTAACCAGATTCAGATATTTTGAATTACTAGTTTCTGATGTCTATTTAATTCAACCTAAAAAGATAATGTATTATCTGACATTGTTACATTTATGACAGTGATAGTTTCGAAATAAAAATTCCATAGAGCTATATTAAACTTGATTAGTTATCAGTAATAGAAATAGAACGTAAATTATAGAATAGTAATTCATAGAGTAATCATAGTTTTATTTAGATTTGTAAATCATAGAATAGGTATTTGATTGGCTAGATTCAATCGATTTCAAGTAAATCAATTGAATGTGGTAATTCAAAATATCTGAATTATAGTGCAATTGGTCAACACACTAGAGTAGACTACCAGGAATGTGGTTACAATCCCACCTATGGTTCAATGTTTTACGTAGATTCATCGTGATAATCCTATGTCAAATGTTATCCCCAAAATTTAAGGCAGTTTATCACATATCGAACGAATTTATCTAAAATAGAAATATTGACAATAAAATAATTTCTACTTTGTTTCTCATCATTTATGATAATAAAAAGTATAAGTGATAAGAAGTAATGTTCCTACGTTAGTGATGAAATACGAAGTAAAATGAAATTGATATGATAAAACACTTATTTTCTTAGAAGCCCCTAATAGTTTCTACAACTAGCGAGTCATCTTCAAAATGATATTATAGTTGTAGAAACTCTAATCGGACCGCTTCCACCATCGATTTTTTGTAATGTAAATTATTATATTAATATGATAAATTATCACAAAGAACAACGTCTGAGCGTGAGTTTTCAATGTAGAAATTCTTTGAAGCCAAATTAATTAGGTATTCTTATATAGAAGATAAAATAAACAAAATGGGGAATGAAAGTCATCGACTACTTCATAGCCGATATACCGACCTAAATTAATAAGGGTACCACTAGATTTTGAAAAATATATATGGAATGTCATTTATTTTTGTCACCTTATCATGTATAAGATTGAAAGTATTGAAAGTGATAATAAGCATTATCTTTGTTAGAAATTAACATACCTATTTATTTTGTAGAGTTCGATGTATTCGTACTTCAGTGAACAAACTACTAACTCTGACAGATGAAGACTGACTTTAAAAATTCAAGCATACTGCATGGACAATCGCGACTGTCCACGCATTACTACTGGGAACAATAATCAGGCAGGGCAATGGGTAATGATGACCTTGGCTAGCAATAATCAACAAGCTTCTGTTGACTGGTCAAAAATTACATTATCTGGAGCTAAATTCAAACTAACAGATTAAAAAGCATATTCACAAAGAAGCTAAGTGATAAGTATGATATTCAAAGTGAAGAAGAAGTTTCCATAAGACATTATTTCTTCATCACTGCTAGTTACTTCGGAATTGCTTGGTGGAAAGCTTTTCATGAAATTTAGTTCGTGCTGAGTGGTGAACGAGTTTTGAGGGCTTCTCCCTTGCAATATTTCCCTCACGTATTGTCTCATATAAGTTTCTTCAAGAGTGTTAGAAAACTCATCTTTAGATAGTTTTCTCTCTTGAGGTCAAACTATTCTGCATAGATATACGAATTTACGAGCTGAAAACTATTGCTACTATTATTTTTATTGACAAGCAAAATCTTTTTTAATATATATGACAACACACAATCAAAATGAATAGAGAAGTACAGGGTGATATACAACATACTCCCACCTTGTGTCAACAAAAAACCAAATCTGTGACACAACTAATTTTTTTTGTATCTTGATGGTACTTCCACTCTCCTTCCATACCCCGTATGTACTACCGACTCATTGATCTCACCATCATTTCGGGAACATTCTTTTGTTTCTTTCTCTACAACTTTCTTCGAAAGATCTTGCGAACTTCCCATCTCTAACATTAACTATCGCTGGACTGGTCGTAACATCTCACCAGACGCAGTCTTCAACCTTACAATTCTAATTTTTCCATCACGTCCAGGTATCGTTTCGACAATTCGACCCATATGCCATTCCATTTCTTATTGTAATCCGATACTAGAACAACATTCCCTACTTTTACAGTGTCATGAGACTTCTTCGAAAATAATGCTAGTTGTCCTAAATATTCGGACTTAAATCGTTTGTTCAATTCTCCTTCTAATTTCAAACGATATCGGTAGTGTTTAGTCAAATCTGTGTCGAGTAGTTTACCTCTGAATTTCCTGCAAGTAGTGCATCGGCTAATTACAGATCTCACGGTGCGTCTACATTTTAGAATCCAATAGTTTTCTCTCAGAGTTCGCATCAATGACTGAATATCGACGTGGTAATTCTTAATATGTTCCTCGAAAATTAAGCATCTAACAACTTCGTGGTTTGATGGCAAAACATATGGCATACAAAATTCTACTCTATTATTTCTATCAGAAATTTTAGTGCGTGACCTTATCAATCTTTCTTCATCATGAAACGGACACAATGATGATAACTTCAATTCTTTTATTGATTCAAAACTTTCTTGTTGTATCAAACGGACAACTGATTTTCTTGCACCTTTCAGTTCTTCATCAGTCAAAACTACATAATGATTACCATCTCGCTTTATTACAATCGTTATCAATCTCTTGATCCATCCAACAAGACTAACAATTTTGCTGATCTTCGAAAAATACCAATAGTACCATGTACATTCTCTGGTCACAGGAAGGGTTGAAACCACAGTTTTTCGTTTTTCTTTGTTTATTTCTTCTTCGTCATAATCAACATTTTGGCTGGACCATTGTGCAACCGGATCATACAGCCACTTAGGACCCACCGACCATCTTCCATCAGCTAAATTCTTTGGGTGAACTACTTCTCGATGGAAGATCTACTGGATTCATGTCACTAGGAACTTGATATCAATCTTGAGGCTTCGAAAAACATCTAATTTCTTCAACTCGATTCCAGACAAAGGGTTTCCACTGATCTTCTCGTTTAATCCACGACAGTACTGTTGATGAATCTGACCAATAGTAGACTTGTATTTGCGGTTCATAGTTTTCTTTGAAGTTTTGAAACATTCTAACGCCAATTGTCGCATCCAAAAGTTCAAGTCGAGGTATGGTTAACTTTTTTATAGGAGCCACTCTGGATTTTGCTTCTATTGATCTTACTTCAATTTCTCCACTGTTTTCTGTTCTCAGGAAAATACAAGTTGCATAAGCAGTAGCACTTGCAACACAGAAAACGTGAACAGATTGATTGACTGGTACTATAGAATTCGAACTGGATAATATCCAACGTGGTATTTTGATGGTTATCAAATAGGGTGATTCATTACAGGAAATCATCTCGAATTTCACCATCGATTTCATCATCCCAACTCAAACTCATAGACCATGTTTTCTGAAGTAGTAACTTTGGGAACAATGAAACTGGACAGGAAAAACCAATAGGATCAAAAAGTTTATGTGCTGCAGACAAAATGGTTCTTTTGGTTACATTAGTCGTGTTTGTTTTGTCAAACCATTCTAAAGAAAATTCTAATATATCCAACTCACGATTCCATATCAATACCAAAACATTACTTTTTACTTCTCCTTCTATTTTTCTTGTTGAAGAATGCTCCCAACCTCTCAGCTCTAACTTTCCATCAGCCAGAATTTTTTCTGAATGTTTCATAAATTGGTGAAGAGCTTCTTCATCTTTCACACCTGCTACGTTGTCCACGTAAAAAGACTTCATCAGTTTGTGAATGACTTCTTAAGAGTAATTTTTCCACAAATTGATTTTTCCGTAGTTTTTTTTTCACATGATATTCTATAACAGCTCCCAACAAAGGAGGACTACATGTTACACCAAATACCACACGTGCATGTCTGAAAATTTCCAAATTTCCATCATTATCATACCATAAGAACTTTATAAAATTTCGATCATTTTTGTTCAACTCAATCTGAAGGAAAGCTCGTCTGGTATCAGCTATAATTCCATCTTCTCTGTTCGAAAACGCAATAACAAAGAAGAAATCAGCTCAATAAGATTTACTCCCTTTACAAACACTGGTGAAAGTTGATAATTTTCTTTCGAAGAAGAATCAAAAACTAGACGTATAGGTGTTGTACTGCTATTGGGTTTATAAACAGGATGATGAGGTAAGGAATGACCAAACTGAGTTGAATTTGCAATAGAACCACTATAAGGTAAGCATTCTTTGACACCTCCTACTAGCCAATCGTTAAAGACATAAACATCGTAAAAATTGTCTTTCTTTGACTTTTTTTTAGTATTCAAAAGTCTTTTATATGACAAATCAAAATTTGAACGTAAGGAAGGATGACCTTTAATCCAAGGCATGCTCACCTCATATCGCTTATCATCTTTCTGTTTAACAATACTCAAAAAACGTTCCATGATTACTTGCTCTTGTTCTTGTGAAGACTCCATCCTCTCAGGATCTTCAATATCAAGCAAATCCAAACTCCAGAGGTAGATATAGCAACATCTTTCGAAAAAATCGAGGTTATAATCATGAACGATGTATGACAATCAACATTTTTCACTTTTCTTATAAGCGTCCAACCCAATAACGTGTGAACTGCTACCGAACCACATTTCAGATCATGTTTTCGTCCAGAATATAGCTTACTAGCTACATCAGCTCCAACTAACACATCTATGGGCCCATCTGTTGTATCTGTGATTTCAATGCCCATGAGCTTCAATTCATCCTCTAACCAAGGTTGCTTTTTCACAGAACTAACTTTGCTACAGATCGATGGCTGATCCGAAGTTTCAAAGTTACAGCTGTGGTCTTCAGTAAGACTATAAAGTCGAAATTTATAAGACGTATGTTTCACCAGTTCACTTTGTGTTCTTCCAAAAAGCGAATGTACCACCTCTTCTTCTCGAATCGGAATATAACCTATCTCTTCGGCAATCCTTTTAGTAACATAAGACTTGTGGGAACCAGTATCAATCAAAAGTCTTACTTGCTTCGATTGATTTTCGCCTTTAAGTTCAGCTATCATGGTTTGTAGAAAAACTTTAGTATATGTATGGTTGGTCAGATTCTGTTCAGCGTTCTCTGTATTATGACTATCTGACTTGACTTCGTTTGTATTGCACGCCTCCAAAACGTTTTAATAACATATAAGGGTACAATGTTTTCCTCGACAAGTATCACAAATTTCCCTTAAACGACATCGCCATGCAGACTCTGACAAGGTCTGCTTCTTATCTGCAAAACTCAATTTCAAAGCTTCTTTGAACTGATATGAGGAATGCGTTCCTTTACAAAAAACACATCGGGAAACACCTTTATTAAACAATTCAGAAGCGGTGGGCATGTTACTTGTATTGTGAATTGTATTTCTATGTTCTTGCTTCTATCTTTGTTCTTCACTTCTTGTCCAAAGAAATTCATCAGAGCGTCAAGACGTTTCTTCAAACTAGATTCAATTGAATAAAATTGACTGCTGTGCCAAGTTCTTATCAAATCTTCTCCTAAACAAGACTCCACTAAGGGATACAACATAGCAGCACAAGTATCAGATTTTACACCTAAACTCTCTAGAGCTCTTAGTTGTGACTCAATTTTATCATAAAAGGTTGATAGTTTATTCTTGGTATGAAGGTTTGTTAAAACTAGTTGAAAAAGTTCTCAAACATATACTTCTACCAATAAGTCTTCTCTACCAAATCTCCGCCCCAAACTGTCAATAGCCTCTTCATAGTTACCTTTTTTGGCAGGGTGACTTTCCACAATTATTCTCGCTATAGAACCTGGTATGGTGAGCTGAGTGAGATACTGAAGCTTGTCTCCCTCCTCTATATCAGAATCTTCATCAATCCTACAGAATTGATTCCAAAACCCGTACCGTCCCTTCAAATCACCTGCATATTGGCGGAATTCTAGTTTAGGAACCTTTAGAGTCTGATTTTTTCGAGACTTCTTTCTGACACAACGAAACTTTAATTTGTGGTACTGGGAACTCGAATTATTCATAACTTCAACTTCAGCATTCATACTGTCTTCACAGTCATCTGAATCCAACATCAAATCAAAAAAAAGGGATTCAATTCAACTATCTGAAACATTTTTTCTTCTACAACTTTGATATTACTCTGAATATCTATCAAATCGTATGTGTTTATGGATGAATCGTCTTCAATCTCACTGCATATTTTCTTGAAAGCAGCGTCAGCTCTAAAAAGAAGACGTGAGTGTGCGTGAGTTGAAGTGGGAATAATTGAATTTTTTTCAAAATCGATGGTAGAAGCCGTTACCTGGTAATTTATCATTGTGATTGAATGAAAGAATAATCTCTTTGCTTTTATGACACTTCTATTGATAACATCAAAACGTCACTACAGTTTCATAGTTTCAAGACCTAAATGCGATTATCGTATCTGTTTAATAATGGCACTCCGGTGTTGAAGCTATAGCAACGTTTTCATGTTATTAAAAATGGTATGAATACAAATTTAGGGAATTCGGTCGAGCTTGTCGAACCTCATCCTTGCAGACTGCTTCGCACATTTCTGTTTGCGGAAGTTGACGTTCAGCGAAAAACATTTCGAAGTGTGCTAGGGCTGGAGTATCTGGGTGAATTGAACGCGGTGCCTCGTACACTCCTTTCCAGAAATATTCGACCTCCTCCACAGTCAGAGGCTAGCAATTATAGGCGGTGGAGATTCAAAAAGGCTAGACGGGCTATCACGAAACAAGGAATTCTCCCTGATACGTCTAACCCGTTTTGCCAGATTTCTCCTTACCACTCTCAGGGCTTGAATCCTATCCACACAATGTTGCATGATGGTCTGCAATACTGTACGTCCTAGTGTGTGATGGTGGCGGCGCAGTTTGACGGCTATATGCCTAATCTTTGGCGTGAGAGCCCTGCTGCTAGAAAAAAAGCATCACACACTGGATTCCAGACGCTTGTTGCCTGGCTGACTGGATTTTGGCCTCGACTTTGTGTAGGCGCTGTTTGGTTTCCTCGATCAGGTCTCTCACTCCGCTTTCCCGGGACGAATCGCCTTGCACCATACACGGCATCGTTGATTTTCCAGAGGAATATGTATGTCATCGAATTCTCTGCTTCGGCAGAGAAGAACATAGTCTTGAAAGAGGAGAAAAAATGGACAAAGTATCAAGATCTCCTGTTCGACCTCCGCACGTTATACCCAGGCCACAAGGTCGTATTAGTTGTTCTGATCATCGGTGTTTTGGGCGGAATTCGGTCTTCGATGCATTCGAACTTGAAGATCATTCCGGCCTGTGAGAACTCGGTGCAGATCTTGATAGACCGGATGCAGGAGGCGGTTATTCTGGGTTTGATAAGATGTCATCTAAAAAAGAAAGGATCGGGCAACGGACGATATTATCGATAACACACCATAGTTCAAACCTCCACCACAAAAAGAAGATAACTGATAAAGTTATGTCACCTGCTTCTATCAATTGATTAACTTCCACTACTGATTCCATTCAGTTATGTGATTAATTAGATTGAACGTGACATAAAATTGAAATAACTATGATATAACAAAATCTACAAATCTAAAACGATGTGTAGAATAACTCCTAATTGGAAATCTAGGAAAAAGTTAACGAATGAAGATATAGTATTTTAACAAATCAATATACTAGTAATATAGAATGAAATTTTTAGGTGACCTCCATTTTAATTATTTAACCAGTTCACTAATGTAACATTTCCGATTTCAGTTTTATGTACCGGGATATCAAAAATTATCTTGGTCAAGGGTGGTTGTGGGATCTAAAACGTGTGTCTTACTTTACGTTTGAAATAATTATGTTACTGTCACACTGACATCATCAATAACCTACAAATTTCATACCTATTCATTTCAGTTGTAAAACAATAATGAACTACAAATTATGAAATAACGGTTTTAGTAACAAGAAATGTTCGAAATGTGAACTTTGAACATTTTTAAAGGTCGTGACAGCCCGAAACCGGGTCCAAAACCGTTTTAAAATAGTCAATTTTCGATGAATCGAGTAACGTTCACGTGAGAAGCCCGCAGCACGCGAGTTAGAAAAGTGGAAACTGGTTGTACCTAATACGACTTTACGACGACTTTTCGCGTGCCGTTTTCGCTACATGTAGTTAGATTTAGTATCGGACTGTGCCCGACGGCCCTTCTTTTTTCGATAAATGTCCATTGAATAGGAAAATTTAATTAAAACAGTTTGAGCTATTCTCAGATCTCAGCTATGCGCGTCTTACGTGCGACGTACCGAAAGGAATTTTCTAGCTACCAAAATACACCCAAAGGTGGCAAAAGCTAGCGGCTTATAGCCGAAAACACTTTATTACAACTGGCGCCGGCCACACGGGGCACGAAACGGCCCCGAATTAACAAGATCGAGGTAAAAAGTATAAACTCTAACTGACGCGCAAGGAGCTCCTCGAGGCATTTGGCAAAATGATTTCGTTCGTAGCTAATTACATAGGACGTCTGGCGTTCATGCAATTATGTTTCTATACAATTCGAACTTTCTAATTTCGATAGGCCGCGTGAAAATCCCGGAGCTCGGACCGCTAGAAATTTCTGAGCGTAATAATATTCGTATAAAATTGCGAAATTTCGCACTTTTAGAAACTTCAAATTATTCAATTTGACACAAGTTTTGGGGATATTTTTATTTCAAACGTAAAGTAGGACACACGTTTTCGATTCCACAACCACTCTTGACCAAGATAATTTATGATATCCCGGTATTAAAAGTTTTCGAAAAAGGTGGAGTTATATATATATATATATATACATACTTTTTTTTTTTTTTGTATTCAAACCTGGTCGGGGCTGCTGCGAGCTCCGACGACATCGCAGCAGTCGCGCCAGAAAAAACCTAAAAGGCGGTTAACCGAAGCTACTCCTCCCCACCGGTCGGTAGGTAGCTTCAGGTTCCTAAATCGTGTGCTCTAAGTATTCTAATTGAACCCAGAATGACTACCTTTTGCATCCGGTCTATCAAGATCTGCGCCGAGTTCCTACAGGCCGGAATGATCTTCAAGTTTTAACGCAGCGAAGACCGAATTCGGCCCAAAACACCGATGATCAGAACCACTAATACGACCTTGTGGCCTGGGTATAGCGTGCGGAGCTCGAACAGGAGATCTTGATATTTTGTCCATTTTTCCATCTCTTTCAGGACTATGTTCTTCTCTGCCGGAGCGGAGAATTCGATGACATACATAGTCTTGATTAGTTTATCGAGGAGGACAACGTCAGGCCTATTTGCTTGTATGGACCTGACGGTCGGAAACGGATAATTCCAGAAGATCTGGCATTTTTCGTTTCCGACAACGGACTCAATATCTCCTGGCATGTAAGGCAGCACCGGCTCTTGGTATATTCCGTACGAGTGCCTTAGATGGTAACACAGCACCCGTAGGGCCGCATTATGGCGATGGGTGTACGCCGAGGCCGCTTTTGCCGGACATGCCGACAGATGGTGGAAAAGCGTCTCAGGCGCCTTTCGACAGGCCCTGCAGCTGACATCAGGGACCTGCACACCCATCACATTGCGGCGATAGACCAAGGTGTTAATTACGCCATCTTGGCAAGCTGCGGTAAATCCCTCAGTATCGGATGTAAGCCCGGCTGACCTTAGGTAGCCGAAGGTCAGCCTAGTTGACAAGTCGAGCGTTTCGATGTTTCAATAGAAAACACCGTGTATCGGATCGTCAACATGCCACCTGAGCGTAAGATCTTGCTCCGCGACATTTATCTGGGCTTTCAGGCGAGAAGGTAGGAGCTCGAGGTTGCCCTCTAGTCGGCCTTCTCGACTGATCTGAAATCCGAGACCAAGTTCTTCCGCAGCTTTTGGTGCTGCCTTAAAGATCTTTGGCCAATTCGTGACTTTTAACAAGGCACAGGAGGGGGTCCGAGCTCCTAAGAACTTTACAAACTATACTAAGAACCACACTTCGACGCAGACCCTCCAGACTGAGGAGTCCCCTACCTCCCCGATGACGTGGGAGATAAATGCGGGAAACGGACGGTCTAGGATGCAAACTGTGATGGATATGCATCATTTTCCGGGTGTCTTTATCGAGTCTATGCAGCTCATCGACCGTCCATTTCACCACTCCAAAAGAGTGGAGCAGGACTGGAACGGCATGCATATTTGTTGCAGACACCTTGTTCCCACTCGAAAGTTCGGAAGACCAAATCTTTCGAACAAGGTTTCAGTATTTGCCGCGGAGAGCCACCTTTACCTGGGAAGCGTCATAATTAGGACGCTGTTCAATTCCCAGGTATCGATAGGTCTCTCCAGCATCGAGGTGTTTAAAGATGCTTCCGTCGGCAAGCTGCATATTCTTGTACACTTCCGGAGATCGTCCTCTCCTCAAATGAAACACTGCGCATTTATCCAATCACGTACAATACGATACAGTTAATTAATTACAATTCATTAATTCTTTAATTACACTTTATGGTTTAATTATTCAACTATAACCATTAATTCAAAATTAATTACAATCGAACTCACATTCCTGGATTTCTGGTCCAGGGTCTTTACCAATTACACCATTTTGGTCCCGTCAGATTCTTGTATTTTTGTAAATTTAAACATCTAAAAGTATAGTAGATCATTGATGAACACAATGCGATTCGATCCTCCGCTATAGATCAACTATTCACGCACATTCATCTGAAGTTCTGTCATTTGTGTTTACCAATTACATCACTTTGATCGCCGTAGATTATTATATTTTTGTGAATATGAACTTCTGAAAGGATAGTAGATCATTGATGAACACAATGCGATTCGATGCTTCGCTATAAATCAACTATTCACGCCCATTCATCATTCATCTATACTTCAGTCGTTTTGAAGTAAACATTGAAGGTTATAATATTACTATGATTGGTAATTAATTTTACAGTACTACTTCGATGACAGCATCCCTGTTCTTATATATTCCAACAGAACTGACTGAGGAATATTCTGGATGAGTATAAACAAGCTTACAGTTTCTTTGCCTAATTGGCCACAATTTCTTGTAAGTATATTAAGAGATATAGAATTAAATTTTCTGAAATATGGAGATAGCTTAGATAATTTAACAAAGGATTATAAAGATGAATAAACGTGAAGCATTGACTCAGGTATCGATATGTCTCTCCAGCATCAAGGTGTTTCAAGATGCTTTCGTCGGCAAGATGCATATTCTCGTGCACTTCCGGGGAGGAGTCCTCTCCTCAAATGAAACACTGCGCACTTGTCCAATCCCAAATCCATGTCTACGGCTCGTGTATATTCCTGAAACACGTTGAGAGCTCAAAGGAGGTTTTTCTCCCCTGAGGCATACAGTTTCAGATCATCAATGTAAAATGAATATGTGATCTGATACCTCCGGTCGTTCGGTTGTATAGCAATATCCACGAGTCCGTCTTAACGCATTGAAGAGAGGCAGCAGTGAGATGTTGAACAAGAGGGACTCAAGGAGGCTCCTTTGAAAAAACCCTCTTGAATGTTACCAATTCTGTCGATACTCGTCGTGTGCCTGATGTGACGGCAAAACGAGTCTTCCAGAGTGGCAACAGATGTTCTATGCATCTCACTGGTGGGATTGGTATCCCAAGGCTTTGGAGCAAGTACAATAGTAGCTCATGTGATGTTGAATCAAATGCCTTGCGGTAGTCAATCCAGGCCATTGAAAGGTTGCGCTTGTATAGTATGGGATTCTGAGTGATAGATCTATCTATCTCCAGGTTCTCATTGCAACCCTCCATGCCTCTCTTTGTCCCACGCTGCTCGCTGATGATACTAATTACCGGACCGATCGATCTCAACAACCTAGCACACAAGAAACGTGTAAATAGCTTGTAGCAGGTGTTGAGACAAGTGATCGGCCGGTAGTTCGTGGGTTTAGATAAGTCTCCATTCTTAGGAAGCATCCCAGCTTGGAATTTGTCGCTCCTCTCTAAGCCAAGAGACAAAGAAGGACATTTCTTCCACTATCGTATGTTAATTCCGTAGTTATTTATTCATAAATCCATGCAAAATTTGAATTTGTCATTATGTAAAATAAATTATTGATGAACTGAGTAATTTAGTTGATAACCCGCTTTTAAATTTCACTCTGTGGAGAAACAATAACTGTCAGCAATTAAACAGTGCATGTGAATTTAAACTTGTGTTTCATTCCATTATACTTAATATTCGAAAAGAATTAGCTCTCATCAAGTGAAAGGCGAATCCATAGATATAGAGTTGAAATGATTAACTTCTACGAGTTCAATTTGTCAATTTTATCATTGAATTGAAATCCTTCTTTATATCTATTAGGGTGATCCTCATTATTGAGAAAAATCTTTTATTTTTATTATATACCTTGAAAGAAAAATTCAGTATTATTTTCATTAGTTTCAAATAACTTTTAAATGTCGCTACCAAGGTTTGAATATTGAATAAATACTGAAAATTTCGGAATTTTTTATTCAAAAGTCAGGAAGTCAAGAGTTTGAGAATATTGTTATTATTACAAATAAGGACATATTATCAAAACATCAAAATCATTCACTATACGGATACAAGCGTTGATTTGTTAATGTTGGGGTATTTTTTCCTATACTCCTCCATCAATAAAAGAAGATATTGCCTTTGTTCTTCATCGGTTGTGATTAATTTATTATACTCCTTCATTAATGCAACACCACGCTCAGCTATATAGTTCACTACTCGCATAGAATGAACGATTTTTTTTTGCAGCCACAAAATCAGCATCATCGTTCCAAGTTCCAACATCTTCATTCAAAAACTTTGATGAGATACCCATACTTTGGGAGAATCGTGAAGAGTTGCTAGTTACGAAGTCCTCAATTCTTTTATCGTCGATGTGCTTGACATCAATGTTCATTATTTTCGTGCAATCTTCTATAGCCTCGATTTTTAGTGCATCTACCATTTTCTTTTTATCTTGTACTGGAAGTTCGTCGTCGAAGAATGCAGAAGATACCAGTTCCTTCGACAAATACCACAAATGGCCCAGTATCTTTTTAGGGCAACTGTAGCAATTATTTGATTTATTAATTCAAAGGCTGTAAGATCTTTCAATAATTGTAAGCTGTTTCTTGATGCTCACCATCCGATAGATGCTTGAAACCAATATTTTACATATATGATCACTGTGAAAATGCTTATTTCTCTTATGGCCTTCTCTTCTTTTTTTGAAAGTTTGAACTGATGTTTGAATAGGAACATTTTCAAACGGTACAAAGCCCTTGCCATACATCTAGCTCGATGTAGACAAGCATATTTCCTAAATGAAACACCTTTTTCGGGAACTCCTCCGAAAAAAATGATTGTGAGATTCGATAATTCCCTGTAGTCATTTCGAGGTTGATGTGCTTGTTAATGTTTTTTTGCGAAAAAAAATCTGTCTGCAGCCAATTCGACAAAGATACTTGATTCGCTATCATCAGTTATTGTTTTGTAGTCACTTTGGTCAATGCTGACCCAATTTTCCTTAAACCTTCTGAATAATTGAAAATCGGAACTACTAGACGAACCGAGCGATTGATTCACTACAGCTGATAACATAATTGTGATGGCGACATGAAAGTCAAAGCATGTCTTTCTTCATTTTTCGCTCTGAACGAACACAAACTCCATTCCTCAAACCATTGTTAACAGCAGTTGTATCAAGATACAAACAATTTACTTTATCGCTCAAATTCCATAAATTCATTGTTTCGTAGATAGCTGACGCACATGCTTCACTTGTTTCACGTTCCAGCTTTGGAACTGTCAGAAGTTGATCAGTTTCATCTCCCGATACCAAAATTGGCAGCCAATCTACAGTTTCCTGCCCAGTAATATCTTCAATTAACTTGCGATCCCAGTGAATTGTTAATGGCAAATTAGGTTTGAACTTGCTTTTGAGAGACTGCAACTGCTTTTCGATTTTCCAAACGGTGCCGACGAATGGAAGATCTGTTGACATTAAACTCTGATGGATCACATTCAGCACTTTTCGAAGTAGATGTTACGACCATAGTTGCTTTTCTGTCACTCAACTTAGAGGCATCAAGACTAGAAGCTAGTTGGCTGCTAATAAAGTCTTCTCAAGGTCGTTTTTGGGGTGATTGCACTCTCGGAGATCCTGACGGAACTTCTGAATCAGTTGTAGTTCCTTCTCCGCTGGCGGTGGTAGATGACAAAAGAAACGACAAAGAAGAAAAAGAGCACTTTCCTGTCAAAGCCGAGATATTTATGTTTTCACGTTCACGCAGTTTCTGGAGTCGTTCTTCTTTCTCTTTTATTTTGCTACACTTTTTCAAACTTTTTCTATCTAATGAATCAATATAACCATGACGATTTTTTATCTTTGTGCTAATAAAAACTGCTTGTCCTCTTCGACAGTTATAATATTTAAAGCATCATAATGAGCAATATCAAATAAATCGTCTGATTTTTGTTGCCAGTCAGTTTCACTGAAGTGCGGGGGACTCGAAGGTTTTCAAGGTCGCTGATCACGAATCCGTCAGAATCGGAAAATTCGGAAAAACTCGACATGTTCATGAAAAATTACAACCAATATTTGCAAACGGAGCATCACGAGCGTGAAAAAATTCACTCGGGGGTTTTCGAGGTGGAAGTCATTACTTTGTGATGATTTATCATATTGATGTAATGAAATAAAATACTTTTACTTTATTTTTTCCCACATATATTATAAAATAAATCTTGACACTAGCGTGTCGTCTTCAAACGATATTTATGTATTTAAATATGGATAATCTTGGCTATTTATGGTCAAATATAAGACACAGGTAACAAGTGGGGTTCCGGTTGGGGAAATACATTGTTAGAATAGTATAATTGAAATTGATCCCACTCCCTCAATAGAACGTTCAATTTATCAATCATCCGTCATTCTTCTCTTCCTGACCCAGATAAGAAATTTCTTATCCCCCATTGTTCAAGAAGCCCCTGATTATATGTTTTATCAAAAATTCAGTTTCCCTGAGACCAATTGGGAAAACTATCGGATCCCATACTTATAAACTCTCTCGATATCTGTCATCTACTCTCTTGTAAGTAATTTTTTATCCTAAATTTCTTCCATTTCGTTGAACAACTCCAAACGCTAAAAGTGAACCCAGGCGATTTGTTCGTCAGCGTCGAATCACTCTTTACCTGCCAAACACATTTCAATGAACTCAATACCCTTAATTGGTTTTTGTCTATTTTCCGTATATTTTCTATATGATGGCAAGTTTTATGGGCAGTCCTCGGGAGCTGCCATGGATTTCCCACTTTCCCCGGTCATAGCTAATATCTTCATGGAAACTTTTGAGACGACACTTTTATTTTATTTGGCAACATGGTCGCGAAAATCTTGTTCCCTTCCCCAATCATTTAAATTCATTACATCCAAAATATCCTTTTCACCATGGAAGTTGAATCATGAGGTCCACTCCCGTTCCTAGATGTATTAGTTAGTCGACAGACTGACGGTACTTTGGGACATTCTGTGTATCGAAAATCTGCAATTTTTTCACTAAGGTACCAAAATATGTGAGGGAAACTTATTTTGATAAAGAATCAGAATCTTTTGTAAAAGGATGGGTACTCGAGTATGACAATTTCTGCTTTTTTCTGTCAATTAATTGGGATATAATTTGATGCTGAAAACCATTGTTACTGATTATTACCTTCATAATATTGAATTCTTTATTCTGGTTCTCAGGAGGAAAGAGGAAGAGGTTGTATGCTGCTAATTTGTGACTAGGGGAAGTGAAAAATGGATTTGTATCTGTAAATGTGGGTTTTCTATAATTTTTTAAAGTAATGGTATTATGGTGCGTGGGGGTAAGGCTTAGAAAATTTATTTTATCTTTCTCAGTTTCTAGTGAATTTAATCTAAGGAATGATATTATTAATGAATCATAAAAACATCCAATTTTCGTGATGTACCTTTGAAGAAGGATGAAACATCATCTACATATTTAAGCCAACAATGAATATATTTTTTAGCTAGAGGGAAATTCATCATATATTCTTCAGTATTAAACATGAAAATATCTTTCAAAAAAGGACTTGAGCTTAATAAACCTGGAGTATATACCTGTAAATTAGTGTGTTCAGAGTGTGATACTGATAACTTTAACATCGGTAGATCTAGTAGTAATATTGAAATTAGATATAGGGAACAATTTCGATCTTTTAGACTTGATAAGACAGATTCATCTTTCTCTAACCATATTTTAGAAACAACGCACACTTTTCCAAATTCAGATGGAATTGAAATTTTACATAACCAGAGTAGAGGTTTTGAATTGAATACACTGTAATCAATAGAAATTTTCAAAGGTAATAAAATAATGACCATGAAATTTCAAACGATCAATTAGATGTGTACTACCTAAAATTCATCATAATCTTCTTGTGCCTTCCTAGTATACCTCCGCATTAAAATGTCCTTATCACGATATTTACTCTACTTCATTATCCAATTTCAATCATACTGTTCTAATAATGTATTTCCCCAACCGGAACCTCACTTGTTACCGGTGTCTTGTATTGTACTATAAAAAATTGCTCATTTCTGAGCAGTTCTTCGGAAAAAAATTGAAAAAAATGCTTCTGCAAATAATTGCACTCTACATCCTTTACTAATGCGAGCTTCTCAAGGTGTCCTCTCAACCGGCAGTGCCCTCTGTTAGAATTTCCGTTGATATTGTGAGTTTCTTTCTTCTTATTTTGGTGCACTTTCCCTGACTCAATCTTTGTTGTCCAATCCAATAATGGGATTTTTTGTCTACTTCTTCCGCGATTTGTTCTAGTACAGTACTGATGGTTATTCCGCACAAGGGTTTAAGTCCTAGAAATGGTATTTTGACTAATGATTCTTGAAGTTTGAACCTCCATCTTGATGAATAAAATTTCCAACTAAAGTATTAATTTCAAAATATTGAATCGCCCACATTTCTACTATGTTCTAGAGAAGTGAATGAATTTCCAAGTGTGTCATCACCAACCATACGAATAGCTCTCTTCCGACTCGATTCGAAGAGGTTTCACGTATGTTTGGGAACTGAGAATCAAATTTTTGAATATTTTACCAGGATAGGCCGAATCTATGCTTTGTAGATCATGAGGAGTTGCTGAGGTATGACGTAGCTCCTCACACTTAGAATACCAAGATTCTTTGGAGCATTTTTGCCCGGACCTCGCATGATTGTGCCTTGAGAAAATGCTGTTAGTGGTGATACCGAGCATGGATTTCGAGGACTCCATGAGAACAATATCTGATCATATTAGTAGGGATTGTGGGAGCGACCTTTCTGGAGAAAATACAAGCGTGAGTTTAGTTGCAACTAACTCGACTAAATTATTAGATCACCATTTCAAAATTGTTGCCCGATCTTCGTTCGACTTGCACCTTTGGATTTATTGGATGATTTAAAGTTTCTAGAGGAGAAAGTGGTATGAAGCTGTGGAGGGGATAGGAGGTCATTTTCAACAGATCATTGATTGATTGAGCGGAAACAAAATTGTCAGCTCCCTGTGGAATAATAGTGGCTATTACTTCGAAGGAGACTCCAATAACCACCACATGGAGTGATCTGTTTGACAGAAAACTCGATAGTGAACGACAAAGTTGGGGCGGCAAATCACATAACGGAAGTTTCTCAAGAAAGTCTTGGAACCACAATCGATGAAATGCTTCTTCATTAAGAAGTTTCGACCCACTATTTTGTGTCATTTCTTTCTTCAACAAAGGTAGACGTTAGGTGATTGCCGGTCTCCGATTCCTACGTAACTATCGTTTACTCTGATGATAGATACTAGGTAGCCGAGAGGTCATCAGTATTTTCACAGTATTTTTAGGAAATAACGGTAATTTCCACCTTTTTTTAGTGTTATAGTGTATCCACAGTGTGAACTCTTCCATAGTGTATTTTGTAACGTATGTAAGATGAGATAATATACTATATTAATATATAACTCATTAGATAAAAAAGAAAAATGTTTAGTGATATTTGTTGACCTTACTAAAGCCTTTGACTCTGTGAGCCATACTCAACTTCTGGAAACGTTGGAAACTGTAGGTTTCAGAAACATCGCGTTGAAATTATTGAAAAACTATTTATCCCACAGAAAGCAATGTACTAAAATAAATTATACTGAGAGCGATTTTCTTGAAGTGGAATATGGTGTACCGCAGGGTACAGTTCTCGGTCCGATACTTTTCACAATTTATATAAATAATCTGTTTCAACTACCAACATCTAGTAATATAATAAGTTATGCAGATGATACGGCATTATTCTATTCTGCACAATCCTGGAAGGATTTGAAAAATCGGGTAGAAAGGGATTTCTTACTTATAAAAAATTTCTTTGACAATAAATTATTAACAATTAATTTAGAGATAATATTATTGACTCCAAAAACAATTAATTATTTTACAGCACTTTAATCTATTCATACTGTTTTCACATTCATTGTCACGCTTATGGATAATGTGTACTATTCAACACATTTCTGATATTTATATATACCTAATATTTTTTCGCACCTTGAATTACTGATGTTTGTTTTATCTATGTTCATTAGTGGTACCTATATGTTTTCATATGGATACTTTTTTAAGTTTTTTCATATATTATATTTTCGCGAAATTATTGTACTTTGTATTGTTGTGTTAATGTGTTTTTTTTGGGTAAATCGTTAATATTTGTTAAGAATTGTCTCTAGTAATAGAGCATTTACATATGTACTTCTCGTCCCGCACAAATGCATTTCATGCATTTTGGGATTAAACCCTTATTAGCAATAATAATTATAATTATAATTATATTGTTTATCGTTTCCTTAGCAATCAGTACCTACACGATGAAACAACGTGATTAAAATAATTCAAAGTAGAAATATGAATTTGTTCCTTTGTGGGAAAAATGTTGTATCTAATACGTGTGCCGAAACTTTCTGAAGCTGCGTCGAAAAAGTACAACTTTTATCACTTGTTAGGTTAATAATTAACCCTTGAGTGATATATTTCTCTCAAAATAAGAACAAATTATTTTCCTAACTACGCCTCCTTCCAGATATTCGACATTTTATGTGTTTTGCGTTCACTAGAGAGTGTGTTTTATCTTGTCCTCTAATACCTCAGTATACTTTAATGTCAGCTATTCAGTAAATTCTAAATAATTCAAAGAATACTACATTAATTGATGTATTCTGGCTACAAAAATAATTCCAAAAATAAACAATTCTTACAAAATAGTGAAGGTCTATTTGAAAGTTGTTTCGGAAAATATGAACTTACTAACAGTTATCAATACTCTCCTAAGCCTAACGGACAAATAAAGATAATACCCCTATACGACCTGTAGTATACGTTAATTATAATTAATGATTCAACCAGAGGTTCCAAATTAAATACATTATAATCAATGGAGATTGATAAAGGTGTCAAAAACTCCTATAATAATATCCTAAATGATCAGTTAAACCTAAACCAAAGTGATGTTTTTCATTGTGTTTCAAAGCACTCTCAGAATAATTCTTAGAATATTAAATAACAATTATCCTAATGCACAAATTGTTTCTTAATTCACACTGTATTTTCCCGTGGTCTAGCTGTTTCGGAATTTACGATGATTCCCTACTAGTAATTGTAAATTCATTATCCCTCATTGTACCACAATTCCTATTCATACTTTATCGTTTATCGTTTATTTTATACTTTTGTAACTGTTTGATAATGGCCGTTTGGTGTCGGAACTATAGTAACATTTTCATGTTATTATTAAAAGTGGTATAAAAACAAAGTAATTGGAATTTAATTTGATCTATTTTATGTATTTATTCTGTGCAAGAAGTCCTAGACTAACAAGAGTTAGAGAAGTCACCTGATCAATCGATCACCGCTTTTTTTCTATCCCGCGACTTCTATAAGGTTGCGCGAACTCTAGTGCATTTTAGTTTTTAAAAGTTTATATTGATAAACAGTCATGAGTATCATCATAACTTTTAGGCAAATTAAACGGGGTACAGGATTTTGGTGGTAATAAGTTACCGACAGAAGCTTCAACAATTTGGAAGGAGTATCTACCCATCGAATCATCGTTATTTATTTCATACAAAAATTTAAAATAACTTCAAAAGAAACACAACAAAATGCGACATCTGTCAAATCAACGAAAGTGTCAAATGGATACTTCAAACTTTGAATGTAATGTAATTGTTTCCAACCAAAGAAAGAACCAAATTAAATATTCACTGAGGTAAAAATGCATTTTGAAAATTCGAATTAGTAACAATATCTTAAGAAGCTCGTTTCACTAGGCCTTTTAGCGCTCTAATTCTATGGTAGTTTAACAAACTTGAACCCTTGCGGTAAGAACATGCCTAATGAGAGTAGTTCTTTTATATACTATTATGTAATTTGAAATACCAATTCACAGGCAGTTCCACAATCTGAAAAGCTTTCACACCTTTCTCTCAGTCATTGGGATAGGAAACATACAAACCGAGTGGATCAATCTCAAAGCAAAACACACTATTTTTCTGCATTTCGTTTCAACAAAGAGGGCAAACGAAAACAACATGAAAACTAACAATATCAAGACACTAGATCCTGGAAAAGAGTGTTTAATGTGCAGAAATACAAGACATAAGCACGAAGAGCAGTGCCCTGTTAAAAATTAAAAGTGTTCCGCTTGAGGTTCATTGAATCATTTTTCCCAAAGTATATATTTTAGCTGGAAAAGCACGGATTTTGAATAAAAACAAATTACTAGCGAAAATCAGTACTCGACATGTTCGTGAAGGGGAAAATGATAGGGGAGGCAATTGTAGTGACAACAGTTACAGCTCAACAGATACCTCAAAGGTACGCAATATACATTCCAAATTAAATACATTATAATCAATGGAGATTGATAAAGGTGTCAAAAACTCCTATAATAATATCCTAAATGATCAGTTAAACCTAAACCAAAGTGATGTTTTTCATTGTGTTTCAAAGCACTCTCAGAATAATTCTTAGAATATTAAATAACAATTATCCTAATGCACAAATTGTTTCTTAATTCACACTGTATTTTCCCGTGGTCTAGCTGTTTCGGAATTTACGATGATTCCCTACTAGTAATTGTAAATTCATTATCCCTCATTGTACCACAATTCCTATTCATACTTTATCGTTTATCGTTTATTTTATACTTTTGTAACTGTTTGATAATGGCCGTTTGGTGTCGGAACTATAGTAACATTTTCATGTTATTATTAAAAGTGGTATAAAAACAAAGTAATTGGAATTTAATTTGATCTATTTTATGTATTTATTCTGTGCAAGAAGTCCTAGACTAACAAGAGTTAGAGAAGTCACCTGATCAATCGATCACCGCTTTTTTTCTATCCCGCGACTTCTATAAGGTTGCGCGAACTCTAGTGCATTTTAGTTTTTAAAAGTTTATATTGATAAACAGTCATGAGTATCATCATAACTTTTAGGCAAATTAAACGGGGTACAGGATTTTGGTGGTAATAAGTTACCGACAGAAGCTTCAACAATTTGGAAGGAGTATCTACCCATCGAATCATCGTTATTTATTTCATACAAAAATTTAAAATAACTTCAAAAGAAACACAACAAAATGCGACATCTGTCAAATCAACGAAAGTGTCAAATGGATACTTCAAACTTTGAATGTAATGTAATTGTTTCCAACCAAAGAAAGAACCAAATTAAATATTCACTGAGGTAAAAATGCATTTTGAAAATTCGAATTAGTAACAATATCTTAAGAAGCTCGTTTCACTAGGCCTTTTAGCGCTCTAATTCTATGGTAGTTTAACAAACTTGAACCCTTGCGGTAAGAACATGCCTAATGAGAGTAGTTCTTTTATATACTATTATGTAATTTGAAATACCAATTCACAGGCAGTTCCACAATCTGAAAAGCTTTCACACCTTTCTCTCAGTCATTGGGATAGGAAACATACAAACCGAGTGGATCAATCTCAAAGCAAAACACACTATTTTTCTGCATTTCGTTTCAACAAAGAGGGCAAACGAAAACAACATGAAAACTAACAATATCAAGACACTAGATCCTGGAAAAGAGTGTTTAATGTGCAGAAATACAAGACATAAGCACGAAGAGCAGTGCCCTGTTAAAAATTAAAAGTGTTCCGCTTGAGGTTCATTGAATCATTTTTCCCAAAGTATATATTTTAGCTGGAAAAGCACGGATTTTGAATAAAAACAAATTACTAGCGAAAATCAGTACTCGACATGTTCGTGAAGGGGAAAATGATAGGGGAGGCAATTGTAGTGACAACAGTTACAGCTCAACAGATACCTCAAAGGTACGCAATATACATTCCTCAAACAAAATAATGCTAATAACAAAAATAAACAACTTAAACATTGAGATACTTCATGATTTAGGTTCTGCACATTCTGTAGTCGATAAGACACTGTGAGAAGAAATAATTAGTCCTAGGTTGAAGGAAGCATCGAACTTCACCACTATATGTTACAAAAACAAACGACATTTCATTATTTGGCCTTAATTGGTGTATTGCTCTTTGTCTGCCTTTTCCACCTGGTGCTCGACTATGTCAAATCAAATCAGAAATTGAAACGACACATAATAAAACAATTGAACTACACAATAACAGAACAACACACCTTTGAAATTAAATGAAGTATTATACAAGCACAATGAACTTTTTACTGGACATATTGTAGCTATATGGGGCTGTTGACAAAAATACATATGAAAAATGAGGCAACACTTAAGACATTCAGACCTAGGCCAGTTATAATTGCATCACAGGAACAGGTAGCGGAATTGAACCGGTTAATTGAAGATGTACTAAAGCATGTTAACTCTACAATTACTTCAATATCCAATATCAAATCAATTGGCAGCATACGAATCTGTGAAGATTACTGTTTCAATAAACCTTTATGTGATGAAAGATGATTACCTCCTTCCACGATTCAAATACAATATGGCGAAACTGAGTGGAAGTAAACATTTTTGAAAAATAGACTTGAAAGATGCATATTTAGAGCTAGAAGTAGACCCTGAGTCTAGGAAGTATATACATCCATAAGGCATACTACCGTTACAAAAGACTTCCATTTGGAGTAAATTGTGCTACATCTCTTTTTCAACGTACAATGTACCAGTTACTATCCCGAATCGAGGGAACCTTTTGCTATATAGATGATATCCTCATAACTGCACCAAATGAGGAATTATATTTAAAAGGTCTAGAGCAAGTCCTAAAAAGATTAAGTATTGCTGGAGTAAGAACTCAGAAATCAAAGTGCAAACGGTTTCAAAACAGTGTAACTTTCTTTGGAAACATCATAGACGCAGATGAACTATATTCAACAGCCGAACACCTGATCACTATTCAAGATAAGCCAAACCCATAAAATGATTAAGAACTCCTAGGTTCCATCACCTACTATGGAAGGTTCATTAGAGATTTACATGTTATTTGTACACCCCTTCATAGACATTTGAAGAACGATAACAGTTTTACATGGACTAATGAGGATGAGTTGTTATTTAATCGTCTTAAAACTATATTAACTGTTCCATTTTCTTCCGTAACCCTGCTTTTTCTTCTCCTGAGTGCAATGGAACAACAGATTATTCCACTAGATTCCATGAAATTACTTAATTCAAAATTCAAAATCTTCCTGCACGAGTGCTAAAAGCAACTGTAAGCGTGAAGACACCTGCAGTTCAATTCACCAGATTGCGAAATTTGATAATTTAATCTAAACGTAACGTGCGGCCTAATTATATTGACCGATTGTCCCTGCTCCGGAGATTTCCTTATAATTATGACTGATATACACTCTTCTATTCTTCTACGTAATAAATTGAGAGGTGATAATCAGAATAAGAATTGTTTCCAACAATTCAAGATGTATATTGAATGATATAATAATAAAGTAAAAATGTAGAAGAGCAACCAGAAGAAGAGAAATCATTTCCCGTGGAAATACAAATATCAATATAATTCAATATTCTTTAGATTCATAAATACTGAATAGTACCCAGAGGCGCAGCGAAGACAATTCGAGAAGGTGAGCAGTTGTCAAATTTGCGCCCCTTTTCCCCAGTGAAATTCAAACGACTGAAATCGCCCACAATTTATAAAAAGAATTCATATCGAAACGGTTATGATGCAAGTTGTTATACATCAACATTGTTGATAAATTATTATATTTTACTACATATTTGCATAGCATAAAATAATGTAAATATTGTACAATACAATGTATAGGTATATTTAAATACGTTTTTTGCAAGATTTAGAGGATGCAAACTGGTTAATTATCAACGATAAAAATCATGAATCATGTCATAAAATAGCTAGAGAATCAGGTATTATAATGAACTTTACACATTTCAAAACTTCATCAAGACGTCATATATGTCCACTATCCCCGTCATTTCTTCAAAACGCGTGAGATAGTACGCACTTGCATATTAACAAATAGGAATTTGTACCTGCCAGGAAAATTATACGCATGAAATCATTATAACTGCGAGGCAGAGCGTCAAGTTCTATCTTGAATATTATAAATATAATTATATATTTGAAACTTATATATATAATAAATATAATTATATATTTGAAACAATCATCATTATGAAGGAATTTAAATTATACCTTGAATGTTAAGCATCAAAAGGGTATTATTAGATAGACATTTTTCTTTTCAAGTCGACATACTGTTTGAGTATGCTTTGAACTTTTTCTATCTCTTATCTTTTTCCTAATTTAGAACGAATATCTCCTATATTGAGTATTCACGATATAGTACAAAGTTTTACACAAGAAATTTGAACTTTTTTGATATTTCTAATTCGTTTTGATATGTTATAACATATGATGCGATATTCTGTCAAATAATATGACATTCTGTTATGATGTTGCAATACCACAAGTTCCACATTTATAGTTTCACCAACATTTCCACATAATTCTTCGAATTAAAAGTTTTACTCTGTAAGTAATACATAGTGATCGTTTGATCTTATGTAAATAAGCTGTAGTATAGGATTTAATTTATCAATCCTATAGTTCATTCAAATCAAGTGTTAAAAATCCTACACAACTCTATGAATTATGATGAGAAAGATTTCAATATGATGGAATTAACTTAGGAAGGATATACATATAAGAATGGACCAGTTATATTGATGATTAGAGTGTGGAGGAGTGTTCAATTGATTGGTGATTTCGTTGATGCGTGGAACGCTGCCTATCGAGAACATGTGAAAGATAGTCGTATTTAAAATTATCTGATACCACATTATAATTAACCCAAGACAACTTAATCATCAGACACATTGGTTCATTGGAATTGAAGAATGGTTTTGGGTAGCCATTCATTTCAGTGTTTTACGAACAATTTTTAAATTTGTAAACGGTCCTCTGGGTGGGACAATTTAACCGCGCGATCTATAAGACTGTTTACATCACTTTTTTCAACTTGTTGGTGCAACGGAATTGAAATGAACATAACGTTGAAACCAAACTTCTTTGGTAAACCACGAAGTTTTCATTTTTCCATCTTCATCATACCTAATGTTCATATCTAGGAATTTTATATTTTTTTACTTCTATTTCACAAATAAATTGAAGTTTACAGTGGCAATTGTTAATCACATACTGAATTTTATCATTAGGAACACACATTAGGCAATCATCTACATACCGTTTAAAGAATACGGGTTGAAAATCTAATGGATTTATTACAGAATCCTCTAGGCATTCCATAACTAGGTTAGCAATAGTAGCTGGAATAGGAGATCCCATTGCTGTGCCGAATATTTGCCTAAAATATTGCTCACCGTATTGAAAATAAATGCATTCTAAACAAAACTTCACTGCATTGATAAACTCAAATTGATCTAGAGGTGTGTGGTTTTTAATCTCTGCTCAACGTTTTTTGTTGGACGTTTTTTGATGCTACTCGATGCCAAAACGACTGGTATATTTGTAAGTGAAGAAACAGCGTCCAAGGAAATTAATAGATTATCTACGGGTACGGATTGATTCTTCATAAATTCATTGAAAACTCTCCTGAGTGTTTCACACCAAATTAATTTTTTTCCTATTATATTGTTGTTAGATTTTGATAAATTGTAGGCGCTCCAATATTACTCACAATGGGTCTTGAAGGTCTATCACGTTTATGTAGTTTCGGAAGCCCATAGATATAAGATGCTTGTCCATAATAATAAATTCATCAGATTTTCAATCCGTATTCTTTAAACGGTATGTAGATTATTGCCTAATGTGTGTTCCCAATGATAAAGTACGCGATTAATAAATTTAGCAATTTCCACTGTAAACTTCAATCCACTTGTGAAATAAAAGTGAATTTCCTAGATCAGTCTCAACGATATCTTCACTTCAATTCCGTTGCACCAACCAGTTATAAGAAAGTGTTATAAACAGCCTGACAGATCGCGCGGTTAAATTCCACCCAGAGGACCGTCCCAAAAATTCAAAAATTGTTCGTAATACACTAGTAATGAATGGCATCGCATCATTAAAGAAAGAATAAACATAATCTATAATGGAACGTCAGATGTAAATAACATAAACGGTAATATAAGAAAGAATTAGGAAATTTTGAAAAAAGTGTATTTACAAACAAAAATGTATGGCCATAAGTATTATAGTACAAGAAACCAAAACCGCCCTTGCTAAATACTGCTTCGATTATAACCATCAATTCGATTACAAAAATGTTAATATTTTAGCTAAGGAAACCAATTATTATAAAAGAGCTATTCTGATGATGATACACGTAAAACGTGACTTCAAGTATGTAAATCATAGAACATAAGTCATTAGTCATTACGTCAGATTTATACCAATTTAATTAATTAAAACCCTTGCAAATTCCTACATGCGTCTTTATAATATTAAATGTACGTTTTAAGTAGAATGCTCGAATAGCAATATATCTAATAAGGACAACCTTTTTCTATTACCTCATAAATCTTTAACATCTGGTACGAAAGTGGATACTTGAGCGTTATATTTCTTGGTTCTAGTCGTATACATACTTTGTTTGGCATGAGTTCGTATATTATAAGAAAATTGCTACGCAGAGGATTCATGATACATATATACATATACTTAAAACATTAATGTGTTACAGTTCCGATTATTCGTATTTCTGTTTGGTTCGGCGGGGATTTTTAATTGAAATTGGTGAGATAAAAACGCTTTGGGCTGATACAATTAGTTTTAAGGAATCACGTTTGGACATAATTCGTCTTCTGATGATGGTCGTGAACCAGAACGTACGTAAAGAGGAAAATAATAAGCATATGTGTGAGTGTGACCTATTTCCCGAGAATTCATATATAATTAAATACCTGGATCAAGAATCATTAATAATTAAAATGACAATTAAAAAATCACTATTAAATGACGTATTTGCGAGAATCAATTAAAGAATCATTATTAATAGTTACAATAAATCTTCATTGAATTGAAATTGATATAATGAAAAACAGAAGCAAAAATAGAATCGACTCATCGCATAACTACTTTCATCGTTATAAAATAACAGAATTTCATATTCCAGTCTCGTATAATTTACAATGGATCTTCTAAATATGCAACATATTGGATTAAATTCGTGGTTTGCCTAAGAAGTTTGGTCTCAACGTTATCTTCACTTCAATTCCGTTGCACCAACAAGTTATAAAAAAAGAGTTATAAGCGGCCTTACAGATCGCGCGGTTAAATTGTCCCACCCAGAGGACCATCCCAAAAAATTTTCCTAATACACTAGAAATGAATCGCTACCCAAAAACATTTTTTAATCCCATCATTAAAAAAAGAATAAACAAAATCTATAATGGAACGTCATATATAAATAACATAAACGGTAATACAGATAATTTTATAACATTACCATACATTCCGGAAACCTCAGACAAAATTAAGAAATGTTTGAAAAAGTATGATATAAATGTTGCGCATGAACCTACTAATTGTGTTGGGAAATAGTTTTGAAATTTAAAACCTTTAATACCTAAAGATAAACAAACCCACACAGTATACAAATTGAATTGTTCAGATTGCGATGAGACTTATTCAGGAATCTCTAAACAATACTTACGAAAAAGAATGTATGGCCATAAGTATGGTACAAGAAACAAAAACTTAGAAAATTACACCGCCCTTGCTAAACACTGCTTTGATTGTAACCATCAATTCGATTACAAAAATGTTAATATTTCAACTAAGGAAACCAATTATTATAAAAGATCTATTCTGGAGATGATTCACATAAAACTTGACTCCAAATCTGTGAATCATTGAACCGATATCCAGTCATGATTCAAATTTATACTAATTTAATTAATAAAAATCCTTGCAAATTCCTACATGCGTCTTTATAATGTTAAACGTATATTTTAGGTAGAATGCTCAAATAACAATATTCATACCTTGATCAAGAATCATTATTAATTAAAATGGCAATTATCAAATCACTATTAAATGAAGTTTTTGCAAAAATGAATTGAAGAATTATTATGTATTACCTCTTTTCATTAAATTCATACTGATATAATGAAAAACAGAAGCAGAATAAAATCGATTCATCGCAGACATAACTACTTTAATCGTTATAAAGTAACAAACAAAATTTGAAAATTGTTCGTAATAGACTAGAAATGGATGGCTACCCAAAACATTTTGCAATTCTCGGTTTCATCAAGCAATTTAGTAAACAAAAGTGTTAGTGATTTCAATCATTTCTAATGTTTTACACCAGGGTTTATACCAACCTCCTGTTGGCATCTCATCCAAGGCAATGATGATGTCGGAAATAATTCATGGCAAAAAATATGCTGGTGAAATGGAGAAAATAACTCCTTCAAATAAAACAGTGAAATTTGTGTATGTTTATAGCTTACCCCCCCCCCCTAAAGTATGCATACTTACTTGATATTTATTAGAATGATTTATTCTGATTATTGAAAATAATTGGTTATTTACACGTAATTAACAGTATATCTTACAATATATTATGTATCAATAAGTTTATATTATTGTGCGTCACCCCGCACCGCGGATGTTGCGGTGGGCTACGCCACTGTTTTATACGTACATTAAGTAATAAATTATTTTTGTGTCGCGAGAATTATTGCTTCAATTTTGGGGTCGTGATGTGAAAAGGGTTGGTACGCCCTCTGCTCTACACCAAAGAAAACCGAAAGACTCGGTCTGTTATTCATTGACTTTTATTTAGTACAAAATTCACTAAATATATGCAACAGCACATACACATAGTTGTAAGTATGAGTCTATGAGTACGGCATACAGGTTGAATGAAAGCTGAAACTAGTGTTATTGACGAGTTTTTACTGTATTTCGAAAAGATTGACTCACCGAAAATGAATCATCAGTAGATTAGACAATCTTCTAGACAGCACACTTGTTCACATGTTCATATTATATCTTGAATTATGCACAGTAATGAATGAGTCGAAAGGTTAACTACGATACGTGGTAGGGAGAAGAAAATCGCTAATTAATTCCGGTGAACCAGTTGGCGGTTTATTTATGAACGTATTGGGGGCATGTTGGTGTATTGAAGGTTACAGTATAATCAGAATGAAGAATGAATGCATTTGATATATATGATAAATATTCTTAGACTATGATTTAACACTGCACATTATGTTAGAAAAATTTTAAGCGTGGTTCATAATGGAATGTTATGTCATACCCTCAAACATTAATGAATTCTTAAAATAGTTTTGAAAACTTAATATTTCTACCAAACTCCTATGATATCCATTATGTATATCGATGGAAACAATATTAGTTAGAATATTTATTGCTTTTTTCGTCGAAAAGAGTATTGTTGATTGGGGCTCCAAATAATTTCGGAAAGAAATAATCACTAGAAATAATAAAATGCAGTCCAATGTGTGTATTGTGATCGAAGAAAAACGGCAGAAAACATTGCTTAAGTAGTGTGTCAAAAAATGTAATGAAAAATTTTATAAAAAAAGTTTCATATTTTGACATTGGAAAATTACCCTCCAAAGTTGAAATAAAGTTTTGAGTGTGCCAATATAGTGGTAAAACTAGCACAATCGGCTTCCAAAACTGCTCAAAGAAGATCAATTGAAAATGTAATTATAGCTTCTTACAAAATTTAACATCTTATCATTTTTGATAAGATATACGTATCTGTACGCCTGTGCCTTAGCCTTTAAGCTACACATTTTTTTTAAGTTTTAGATATGGAGTAGGAGTTACATCACTTTGAATTGCATGAAGCTTTTTCGCCGTCTAGGCATTACGAGCACTCCTTTTGGAAGATACACTTATAATCGTTTCAAGTCTATGTTTGTGGTCTGCAAAAACAGATTTCTTGAAGAGGTCGTGTGAAGAAATAGGTGTTTCCCAAACATTGTGGATGTAACCAATTCGATGATACTCTATGTAATATTTCAAACCATGCAATACACTGACCGGTCAGGATAACCGCAAAGATGGCGAGAAACATTTATGTACCGTGCGAAATGTAGAATAGAAAACTGGTTTCTGAATATTATCCTACCTAAATGATATGAATTTACTTCTCTTATAAATGTATATTGTCATTATTTTTGTTTCAATAAAACACCTCTCTCATTACTTATTCATACGATAAACAGCCTTCTTTACATTTTTAGCAGACATTTTCAATATTATTATAGATAAAGAAGATAACATCGCATGCAAAATTGCAGACATTTTCTGAATTTCTTCATGGAGTGATGTGGATGATGGTGCTCTGCTGTTGTGAGGATTTCATTTCTTATGGTAAACATGTAGGATGATTCAAAACGAACGTTTGCCTTTCAGTCGTATTTGCCTAATTCTGATCATAGAATAAAAGTTTAAGTTCATAATGTATATCTGTACGATTCTTCTGAGGTGGTAGAAAGCTATATATGTGAATAGCTCCAAATGTATATTCCTGATTTTTTACCAATTCATCGGTTGCCATTGCACTCATCATCTGCAACAACCTTTAGACAAATATGAATACGTTCAACTAGATGAAGGACGTTTGCGTACAGGATACCGTTCAGAACTGTGGTTAGGATCACGAAGTTTATTTTCAACACACCCACACCCATCAACACCCACTACACTTCTTAATCTTACTATGTTCAGCAGTTTCTTAGTTCAGTTTTATCTCCGTAAAATTGTGGTCTCTTTTTGGTCGATGTTGTTTGTTCTTGAATTCGGTTATCTACTTGTGTGTTCTTCTAGAGATAATGAGATAATGATGCTATTTTTGTAGCTTTCTTTATATGCAAAGTTAACCAAGGCTTCAAATATAATATCTCATTTAAACCTAATAATAAATACTTCGAAAACCTTAGTGTTGAAACAGAAGTTGCACTCCAAAAGTCAGAAACAAAAATTAAATATAATGCAAGCGATATACTGATAAATTCTACCAAATTAACTTCTAGCAAACTCGTAAATCCAGAAATTAAAATTGCTAAAATACGTAATGAAAAGACAAAAAGGTAATACAATAATTGCAATAGATAAACCTACATATTTTGAAAAAATTGATCAATTTTTAGATCCAACAAAATTTATAAAATTAAAATCAGTCCCTACAACGAAATTCCAGGCAAATATTAAAAATTCTCTCAAAAACATCAAATATCAATGAGAAGCCTCGTTTAATAAACATGAATAGTCAACCACCTTCTCTATATGGTTTATTGAAAATTCACAAAAGACAATACTCTCAAAAGACCCGTCTGTTCAGATATCAATGCACCCTGTCAAATAATAGCGAAAAAGTTAGTCAACATAATATCAACATATACAAACTTTAAACCTAAATACAGTATAAAAAACTCTTTTTAGTTAATAGAAAAATAATAGATGTAGAACTAAAGACAAATATCAAACTTGTATCTTTTGTCATCAGGAACCTTTTTCCAAGTATTCCCACCCAATTGACCATTAGTCTAATTAAAGATCTTCTAACCGACAATAACACAGGAAATATTAAGTTTAATCTCACTTTGCATAGACCAAAATTATTTCACAATAAACGATAAATATTACAAACAGAACATCGGACTCCCCATGGGTTCGCCATTATCTCCGTTGCTAGCAGAAATATTTATGAATTACTTGGAAACTGAAATTTTAAATTCCAATTTTCAGCACATGTTTGTATATTGGTTTCGCTATGTTGACGATGTAATCGCTTGCTTTACATGTAGTAACCGTCAGATAAATTATTTTTTCTACGGATGCTATACAATGTGCCACTTCTCTCATCGCTTTCATACGTTCAAAACGAAAGATTTCTCACGCAGTGAGAAATATCCGCCAATACAGTGATATATAATTTCTCACAGTGAGAAATAATTTCTCACTGTTATCACGATAACCCAAGTCAGTCATGAATTGTTACATGTCAGATTGATATGACACGTTCTCCACGTTGACAACGCTACGCCGACGATTCGTGTGCAATATCCAAGTAGCCCATTGTTGGCGTTTCTATAACAACAAAACCGAAGCACTGCATAATTATTGCTGTCAACTTACCCAACGAAAATAGTTTTATTGTTATTTGTTATAATATAAACAGTTCAGATTCATTAAATATTGAATATAATGGAATACGAAGATTTAGAGTCGGAAAATACACCTCCAGAAATTATTCAGAAAGCAATAGATGTTTGCAATAATTTGCTACCAAGAACATCAAGAGAAAAATATGAAATCGCTTACAGAAACCTTATGGACTGGAAAATGAAAGCTAAGATAAATTCTTGTTCCGAAAATACCTTGTTAGTTTATTTTGAAGAGTTGTCAAGAAGATTGAAATCATCAACATTATGGTCTCAGTACTCGATGCTAAGGAGTACCTTAATGATTAAAAACTGTGTTGATATATCAAAATACGTAAAACTACGTGCATTTTTAAAACGCAAATTTGAAAAATATGTTCCAAAACAGTCAAAAACATTAACTTCTGAAGAAATTCAACAATCAAGATGCACCTGATGAAAAGTATTTGCTGATAAAGGTATGAATTGAATATTTTTAAATTGTTATCGGAAAATGAATGTTTGGTTTTGATTTCAGGCTGCTTTAGCTATTGGCCTTACAGGGGCATACCGTTGTGATGAACTTCGAAAATTAAAAATTGATGACATGGAAGATCTTAATTCGGCCCTTTTAATAAAATTACCCGATACTAAAACCAAGGTTCCTAGAAATTTCACAGTCACAGGAGAATTCTACCAAATTTACAAAAAATATGTAAAGCTTCGACCATGCACAAATGAAACACGTTTTTTTTTTTAAATTACAAAAATAGCAAATGTACGAAACAGCCTGTGGGGATAAATAAATTTGGCACCATGGCGAAAGAAATAGCGAAATTTTTGCAATTACCGAACCCTGAATTATATACTGGCCACTGTTTTCGAAGGTCATCTGCGACTATCTTAGTTAATGCAGGGGCAGATCTTTTAACTTTAAAACGCCATGGGGGTTGGAAATGCAGCAATGTTGCTGACTCTTATATCGACAACTCCATAGCTAACAAAATGAAAATTTCAAAAAGTATAGTAGAATCCATTCAGCATCCAGTGCCATTAGAACCTGAACACAACAATGCTGTGGAAGCTCAGTACGTTTCCCCATCAACTTCAACTTCGACCGCAGCTAATATTTCAATTACCGAAAACATGTTGAAACAAAACAACCTACCAGGAATTACTTTACAAAATAGTTCAAATATAACTGTTAATTACTATTTTAAATAAAATATAAAAATGAGTTAATGACATACAAGTATTATTGTATATGTATTTTAATTTTCAATACTTGAAAACAACGCATCTGTAGAAAAAGTACAATGTACAATTCGTGAGAAAACGACATATTTCTCACTTGTTGAATAATATACTATTCTCACCTATATTAACAACTCACACCCAAATATAGAATTCACATTAGATATGGAAAACAACAAGTCCTAAAGCTTTTTAGATCTGACCTTTTCACATACAAATGATTATTTTTCTTGCGCTATTTATCTCAAACTCACCCACACAGATACCACAATACCCAACACTTCTTCAAATTCACAATCACACAAGCTAGCAGCGTATAATTGTATGATACATAGATTAATTAATGTCCCATTAAGTGAAGATAATTTCCATTTGGAATTAAACAGGATCATAGATATTGCCAAAAATAACGGTTATAATGTCAGATAATTAATAAAATACTCCAAAATAAACTCAATAAAAAAGCCTTAAATCAATTTATCCGCAGATTAATAATAATACCAAATCAAGTTTCACATGTCTAACATATTTAGCTCAACATTCACTTAAAATATCTCAATTCCTTGAAAAACAGAATAAAAACGTCGCTTTTAAAACAACAAATAACCTATGCTCGTATATTAATAACTCGAAATCTAAAAAAGATAAATTAAAGAAATCCGGAGTTTTCAGACTGAGATGCGATGATTGTAGTGCTTTGTACATAGTACAAACTGGACGCAGTTTCAGCGTAAGGTTCAACGAACATTTGAGAAGTTACAGGCTCAAAAAAGAGGACTCTTATAACGCGAATCACCTATTAGAACATAACCATAATTTCACCCAAAACCCCGATATTCTACACATTCAGAAAAAAGGACATAAGCTCAATATACTAGAATCCATAGAAATATTGGAACACTCAAAAAACAACAATAATGTAATATTAATAATGATCAAATCGATACATATAATTCACCACTTGTTAACAATTTTGTAAATACACTCCCACCATTATCCACCCCCCATCCCTCAATTTGTACCACATTCTGATTCCTAATATTTAAGGACATATTTTCAGATTTAGCTTTAGTTGATAACTCCTTGCTTTGAAAATGCCACAGTGTGGTGAAACAATTTGTCAGTATTTTTAAATTAAATGTTAAAAGTTTTGTGTAAAATTTGAGTTTTATTCTCCAACTTCCGATGTCAGACTATTAGTTGATTTCAGAAAATGAAAGCAAAAAATTGAAATTGAAATGCAGGAATATTTCAGTTAAAATTTCAGGTCTAAAGAATACAATTTCGAATTCCAATGAAGAATGTGATGTAACTATTAATTCAATTGCTTGTAAATTTAATATTACAGTCAAATGTTCAGTTTTATCAGAAATTAGGACTATATTGCCAATTATGAAATTAAATATTACTGAGTTGAATATTCCAAGGAATGTAAGTTTAGCTGATCCACAATTCAACAAGCTTCAAAAAATTGACATGTTGTTGGGAGCAAATGTTGTTTGAGAAATCATTTCTTCAGCAGAATTTAAATTGGGATCTAATAAGCTGATTTTACAAAAATCAAAATTGGGATGGTTAATTTCAGGTCCGATTGGAAATTCAACATAACACACACACTTTGCAATTTTAGTCATAATACTGAATTTTTGGCGCGTTTATGGGAATAAGAAGAGGTAAAAATTAAATCGATGATGGCGGTTGAAGAAAATAATCATGAAAAACATTTTAAGTTTCTATTCCAATCAAAGAGTCTATTAGGCCTACTTTAGGTGATTTGTTTGAAATGGCGAACAGTAAATTTCTATGTATAGAACGTAGGATCCAAAGAAATCCTATTCTAAAATATTTAGATGCAAAATTCATTACCGAATATGAACGATTGAATCATATGACAGTATGTGACACAAAAGAACTAAATAATACAGTTTCGAATTTGATACCTCATCACAGTGTTTCAAGAGAAGAAAGTTAAGAGTTGTTTTTTATGGAGGAAACATCCAGATGAGTTGATTGAAGCTTATAAATTGAATACGATAACATACGGGACTGATTCTGCGCCTTCTTTGTCAACTCGATGTATAGTTCAATTGGGAATAGAATGCTTTTAATCATCAATAATACTTTACCAGCAATAACACAGGAAATATTAAGTTTAATCTCACTTAGCATAGACCAAAATTATTTCACAATCGACGATAAATATCACAAACAGAACACCGGACTCTCCATGGGTTCGCCATTATCTCCGTTGCTAGCAGAAATATTTATGAATTACTCAGAAACTAAGATTTTAAATTCCAATTTTCAGCACATATTGTATATTGGTATCGCTATGTTCACGACGTAATCACTTGCTTTACAGGCAGTAACCGTCAAATAAATTATTTTCTCACCTATATTATATATACAACTTACAACCGAATATATAATTCACATTAGAAATGGAAAACAACAAGTCCTCAAACTTTTTAGATCTGACCATTTCACATACAAATAATTACTTTTCTTTCGCTATTTATCACAAACCCAACCACACAGATACGACAATACACCACACTTCTTTACATCCACAATCACACAAGCTAGCAGCATATAATTGTATAATACATAGATTAATTAATGTCCCATTAAGTAAAGATAATTTCCATTTGGAATTAAACAGAATCATAGATATTGCCAAAAAACGGTTATAATGTCAAGATAATTAATAAAATACTCCAAAATGAACTCAATAAAAAAGCCTTAAACGTAATTTATCTGCAGATTAATAATAATACAAAATCAAATTTCACATGTCTAACATATTTAGGTAAACATTCATTAAAAATATCTCAATTCCTTAAAAAACAGAATAAAAACGTCGCCTTTAAAATGAACAAATAACCTATGTTCATATATTAATAACTCGAAATCTAAAAAAGATAAATTAAAGAAATCTGGAGTTAATAGACTGAGATGTGATGACTGTAGTGCTTTGAACTGGACGCAGTTTCAGCGTAAGGTTCAACGAACATTTGAGAAGTTACAGGCTCAAAAAAGAGGACTCTAATTACGCAAATCACCTGTTAGAACATAACGACAATTTCACCCTTTATCCCGATATTCTACATATTCAGGAAAAAGGATATAAACTCAATATACTAGAATCCGTAGAAATATTGAAACACTCAAAAACAATAACAATGTAATATTAAATGATCAAATCGATACATATAATTCACCGCTTGTTAACAATTTTGTAAACACACTCCCACCATTATCCATCCCCATCCCTCAATTTGTACCACATTCTGATCCCTGATATTTAAGGACATACTTTTAGATTTAGCTTTAGTTGATAACTCCTTGCTTTGAAAATGCCACAGTGTGGTGAAACAATTTGTCAGCATTTTAAAATTAAATGTTGAAAGTTTTGTGTAAAATTTGAGTTGTATTCTCCAACTTCCGAAGCACATTCATTTGTTTGTATAAAATATCTGTACAAAATCTTTTACATGTGTTTAATATTATTTTTAAGACGTAATTTTGTATAACAGTAAGAGGTTCCATTGCATTTTTATATAGACCCCCAGTTACGTGAACTGTATGGTTGATATATTTCGAAAAAAAATTATAACTTCTGTAATAATTGTTAACGATGCTATATTGACGTTTCAATTAATTACTACTATTGACATTTCATTTTTATACTAGCGTAGTTTTATGCAATTTTTGTTTGTCACCTTTTCTGTGTTTTGACAACATAGAACATTACGTTTTTGCATTATACATTCATTGCATTGCAATTTTGAAATAAACAATAATATTGAACATATTCCACGCCTTGAAAGTATACTTTCAAATAGAAAACAACAAAGAACAATTCGAAAAAGTCAAACGTGAGTCACATATGCACTTCGATACACTTTCTGGTCATTAGGTAGAACGCAAATTCTTGAAAACGCACGCCGAATAACTCCATCACGAGTTTTGATTGAGCCTACCTATTAATATTGTCCTTGCCTGGGAATACTTGCATGATTATTATACCAATCAAAAAATAAGCGGATGTCAAAGGATTTTGGTCATTTGGATCAGAGAAAAGTGGGGATGAAGGACGGGAGTTCAAGGTAGCCTCGGTTTGGGCCAATATCGTGTAAAGTTCCTCGTAAGTTAGAAGTGCATTTCTCAATACTCGTTTTAAATGAAATTTGGTGCTCTTCACAACTGCCTCCACTAGGCCTCCAAAATGTGGAGAGTGGGCAGGTATGAAGTGCCATTGTATCATTTTCTTAGAGATTGACTCGGAATGAATATTATCATTTTCTTTGAGGAATTTCCCTAAACGCTTTAATTCCGAGTTAGCCCCTATGAAATTCGAACCATTATCTGAATATGTATGAGCTGGTTTCCCTCTCCGGAAATGAACCTTTTTAACGTAAGTAAAAATGAATCTTTGGTCATAGCTGTAACCAATTCCAGTTGAAAACACATATGTAAGACTTATAGGTTTCGTAACCTCGTCCTTTACGATCTTTAATTATAATGGGCCCCGCATAATACACGCCCGTTGTACTAAATGGGCATGATGGCATTATACGCTTATAGGGTAAGTTACCTATAATTGGACTGATAACTCTTAGTGCAGAACGGAAACACGTTACGCAATCATGTATTACACGTCCAAGGCCAATATATTTCACGTATGGAGGATAATAATAATTGAGGACCAGCATGAAATAATCTGATATGTTCTTGTTTGAATGTACGTTCCGTCAGATAGTGCTTTCCGCACAAAAGAATAGGGTGCTTCTAATCAAAACTGTATGCCGAATCGCTGGGACGACCACCAACACGAATGAGGTCATCATTACAGATGAAAGGATTCAGTCCAAAAAGTTTATTCTTCGGAGCCAACTGCTTGTTTTGTAATAATTTTATACTCTCGTCATTAAACGATTCACGCTGTGCAACTTTGATGAGACACATTTTTGCAAAACAAATCGCCCCTGTTTGAAGTGGACCAAAATTTCTTAATTTTGTACAATTGATATTATTCACAAAACGGAAACAACAGGAAATTATTCTTTCAAGCTTGTTTTGATTAGAATACCTCTCGAATGGGAATAATTTTTCATTTTGAATTGAAACCGGGGATTGTATTTGACTACGTAATTCTGGCAAATCAAGAGATTTGATAACTGACTGAGGTCACTCAGATTCCGAAAATTGTAGCCAAGTGGGTCCCCGCTCCACCACATAATAGTGTTCTTAAGCAAACTAGGTTTAATATCGCGCGATCAAATATCAGCGGGATTGTGTTTGGTAGATACATGTCTCCAACAGAATGTTGATGATAATTCTTGGATCTCGGTAACCCGATTTCCTACAAATATTTTTAGTGAACTTGGTAAGATATTGAGCCAGCCTAAGACAATTGTGGAATCTGACCTCATCAATTTCCATATTCAAAGCACTATGAACTTAGTTGACAAGTCTAGCTAAAATGAGTGCGCCACATAATTCTTATTTCGGTATCGTGAGTACCTTTAAGGGTTCTACTTTAGACTTAGCAAATATCAAGCTTACGTAAGCTTGTCCGTTTTTGTCAGTTGATCCGATAGAAACGCATTCACCATATGTTTCCTGTGATGCGTCTGAAAGCCATGAATTTGAATAGATGAATAATTTTTGCATACCACATGCCTCTTTATTTCTAGTTTATTGAGATGAATTAATTCATTCCTAAAATTCATCCACTTGCTTTATAGACTTTCGGAAACTGGCTCGTCCCAAGAGATTTTCTCCTGCCACAATTTTTGTAGTAAAATCTTCGCTATAATTGTGGATGGACTGAGCAACCCAATCGGATCGAAAATATGAGCCGGACAATATAGAACGTTTCGTAACTTCTTGAGACTATGACAAATCTGAACACATTTGAAATCGTGCAACATTTTCTAATATACCTTTGTTGTTTGATACCCATTTCCTCAATAGGAATCCCCCGCTCAACAATACAGTGACATGTCTTGACAAATTTCAGTTAACTCGTCGATGGAGTCATCGCCTGTCAGCAAATCATCTACGTAATAGTCTTCATATATTGCTTTCGCAACTTTCGGAAAAGTTGATTCACATTCATGAGCCAATTGAATCAAACTTCGAATAGCCAAGAAAGGGGCCGATGAAGTGCCATATGTCACTGTATTCAAACAGTAAGTATTCAATGGTTCACTGGAATTAGGTCTCCAAAATATCGCCTGTAATGATCTTTGTTTTGGAGCTATGTAGACCTGTCGATACATTTTCTCGATGTCGGCCGTCACGACATACGTATATTTTCTGAAATGAAGAATAATCGACACCAAATCTTGCTGTACCGTAGGACCTACCATTTGCAAATCGTTGAAACAATATTTAGTTGATGTAGGTGATGACACATCAAATACAACTCTCAACATAGTGGTAGAACTTGATGTTCATACTCAGACATAAATTTTATATATTGCATCTTTAGATCAATGTTCTTAGTAAATTTTCGTTCCAACATGAAGAACCTTTCACGAGCTTGAGATTCTGAATCTCCCAATTTGTCTATCTATGGTTTGCTTAAATGGGATCGATACAACGAAACGACTATTACCATCTCGTTCGGTGTTTGCTATGAAATGTTTTTCAGTTTCCTTCTCCTCAGAAGATAATGCTTTTTGCTTAAAACATGCTTCTAGCTCCAAAAATTGAGCAAGTTGATCTTGCACATCGGTAAAATTGCTATGCTTGCAATGAACTGTGTTAGGAAAAGAAGAAGAACCAAGTGGACCAACTATGGTGGTCCATCCAAATTGAGTTTTGTGCAAAATTGGTAAACCATCACCCAATTCAATTTGTTCATCACCAATTATTGACCAGAAACAATCTGCGCCTAGTAAAACTTCAATGTTATTCCCTTTGGCATATTGATAGTTTTTACATTTAAATTGAAATTTGGAAGATTACTTGTAACAATGGGAATGACCCAAACAATCTACGGTTGATACAAAATTGTTCCTTGGTGAACTCACTTCAACTTTACATTTTGTAAGAATTGTTGAATTTCGTTAGTTTATGCCATAAACGTCATTATTGACTTGTTCTGTCTCAAGACCTAGTCGTTCACATAAATCTGAGGTTATAAAACTTGATTGTGAACCTGCATCTAATAGAGTTCTAATTATTTGTGTTTGATTGTCTGAATCTACTATTTCTGTATTGACTGTAGAAAGTAAAACTTGATTTTGTGCAACCACATTTGTGGATAAAGAAACTCTACATTAGGGTTATGTGGATCCATATCTAAAAAATATTATGTTTTTGCAATTGCCGAATCTAGAGTTTTTAACAACATGTCCTTTGCGTAGACAATTAGCATAAAGTTTTAAACTTCCAATCTTTTTTAACCTTCATGTTGGAGTTAAATGCAAGAAGATATCACAATTTTGTATGTAATGAGACTTTTTGCAGACTGGACATTCAATATGATTCGAAACGAATGCTTTTTTTCTCATACACAACTCTTTTGCTTGTATAATTTCTAATGTTTTCAACAAGTCAGGTGTATTTTTCAAAAAAAGAAGTAAATCCTGTAAAGACGGCATTTCGTTTTAGGATTTCTGTTGTTCCCACTCACGAGCAGAAACAATATCTAACTTTGTGCTCATGATATATATTATTAATGTATCCCAATGTTCAACGAGTTGTTTCAAATTTTGAAGTGTTCTAAGATGTTTCGAAACAGTATCAATAATTTTTCTGATTTGTATACTAGATTCTTTATTCAATGGTTGAATGTTGAAAATAGCTCTAATATGGTTGTTTGCTAACAACCTTGTGTTGTTATAATGATTGCATAAGGTGTACCATGCCACTGACTGTATAGTTTGAATCAGAAAAATGTATGGCCTTTATCACCAGAGAAGCATTGCCTGCCAATGAAGCCCTCAAATAATGATATTTTTGGATATTGTTTATTGAAGTATTAGTATGGATTAAAAATTCAAAAGAGTCTCGGAATTCTAACCATCAATCAAAATTGCCTTCGAATTTGGGTAAATTGATTGTCGGTAATTTAATATTATTGACCTGATCAAAAAAGATTGATTGGTGAAGCATTATTACTCACAACTGAATTAGTATCAGTTCCATCACGGTTTTTCAACAATGATTTTCCGATGGAAATTAATGATTAATATTTTTCTCAAATTCCTCTAGTTGAGTTATATTATCTTTCGAATCAATTTCTAACTGTATCTTTTCGAAATCATCTAATATGTATCCAAATTTCGGAAGTCTTCTTTGCACCCACTCAACAAGAAACATTACAACAATTTGTAGCAATGTTGATTTCACTCACCTAAAAAAACATCGCGTTAAAACTTTGAAATAACGTTGATGTCACGATATTTATGTCAATATTATCTAGATAATATTGTTTCGATTTTTGAAACACAACGTGACAGTAAATTAAAAAATGTAACATTACAACAAAGTTTTATTTGTAAATTTCACAATTGCAAGGTTTTTGCAATGTATTAAATACAACGTTTTGTAATATTATCACAGTAATATTGGCAGTATTTCACAATCCCAACATTTATAAAATGATTATGTTTATATTGCTGTAAAATGCAAATTGTAATATATTAATTGATATTATACCTATTATATGTACATATTTAATTTAATTCGTATAATGGAATAGTCACCATTGATTATGAAATTAAATTCTAATGTTCGGAATTATTTAGTAAAATATCAGAGAACTCTGGGAGAGCGGGTGAACTCTGTAGGCGTAGAAGGTAATTTATTTATTGGCGCCTTTTTACTGTCAATTGTCAACGGGTTAACTGCCATAGTTGTCTTGATTATTTCATACAATCTAGTATCGACTTGTTCAGCGTCCTTATTCACAATTGTAGTAGTTCTTCGGTGTGTAATTATTAAAGTGAAGGATTTAAAAGCTATGACTATTTTGAAGGGTAAGTTAGTTTTTACATTATTTCAATTTGAAGATATCTTATTTGCATTTCTAGAAGCCATACGAGTAACTTACCCTGAAGCAACAGATGCAGACCTTTCAGGAAATATTATGACTTGGCTTCAACATGCCAAAACTCGATACTTACGTGAGAAATCTAATGCCATTTAAATTTGTGTTCAATTCAAGGTAATAATTTTATGAAGTCTAACTCAAAATTTATTAATCACTTCATTTTTAGATTAACAAATGACATGAATATTTTATAATTCCATTCATATACGTCTTCTATAAGAATTTTTATGGAGCCCTGCAAAATCGTGGATTATTTCGCTTCATTGTTCTGATAACTATTAATGTCAGAAATTGAATAAAATTGGATCATCAAAAGAACCATTAGCAACTTGTTTCAAGTAAGTTTTTTTTTAACTTTCAGTACAATTTATTTTTACTCAAGTTTTCAGATACTGATTATGTCGAGAAATTATAGGACGTCACATCACAGGGGGAGTGCATCAACATTTTTAAACATTTTATTATTTTTTTATTTATTGGAACAATAAAATCCAATGATTGTAAATATTGTTCCACCTTTTATTTATACTAAACATCGCATAACCTATATTGTAATAAAGTCGTCATAGTCTTGAGAAACGAGTAATTCTTTCAAAGTGACTTCATGCCCAATACTAATTTAACTTGATCCGCGTTGTGTGGTTGCAATCGCGACGTTTCGACAAAATCACATTTGCCAACTTCAGGTGGTCAAATATGGAAGATCGAGGCGAACTTCCAGTAAACTCGACGGTCGAAATACCTGGAGATGGCAAATGTGATTTTGTCGAAACGTTTGTGACTGCAACCACAACGGGGATCAACACCCAAGAAACCAGTTCTACGCTAGGTCCGTGAGACCTATATGGAACATCACGCGTGGAATATTACTAAGAAGTTGAAGAATACAACATTGATGCAATTTTCCATAAAGTCATACAAGGGACATTTTGCTTGTAATGTTGCAATTGTAATATTAATCTGGAGCAGATAGTAAGTCCTCCCAACATTATTGTAATGTTTCTCTTAAATTAGATGCAACATTACAGCTGCTTTTTGCAATGTACAATAAATATTACAATAATATTAGGTAGGTACATTGTTTAGTGGGCAATTCAATAATTTGAACATCGTTCAGTTGTTCTAAATCAATAATATTTTCAATGTATTTTTGGAAAACTGTTAGCCTAGCTTTTGTTGAAGCTCTTTTTCGTAACAAAATATCCTTGTTGGATAAAAATAAGTGATGTTGAATAATGCACTGATTGAAGCAAACCGAAGTTACCTTGTACAAATGAAATATTATGAAGGTAAAGGAATTGGATTAGGTTAGCTCACGTGTCGATTTGTATTTCTTGGTATTTATTTATAGATACACCCTGAAGTTTCGTCTAGGCAGGTGTATCTCCCGTTGTTCGATATGCTGCACTGACGCCGTTCGAATATGAACCTAATTGAAGTTCCATAAATTGGTTTGTAGTATTGCTGGACAAATTGAAGATAACTTATTGTTATCCTTATCCGGGTCGCAGGACCAAATGTTAAGTGAACTGTATGGTTGATATATTTCGAAGAAAGAATGATAACTTCTGTAATAATTGTTTACGATGCTATATTGACGTTTTAATTAATTACTACTATTGACCAAAGAGTTCTAGTAATAGAGGAGACAAGTCCTATACCTATAATATAACATTGGTTCTATCTCGTGAGTTATCTGTTCTTGTCGCACACTACGAGAAGCGTGATGTGTACCTAACGTGACCAGACGTCCCGTTTTGAACGGGACTGTCCCTTTCTATAATTACGAGTCCCGGTGTCCCCGAAATGAACTCTGGGACGCAAAATTGTCCCGTTTTCTGAAACCGCACGAAAATATGAGTAGTCGAGCCGGCCGGACGCGAGAGGTGTGCGAGAGCGAGACCGCGTCGTCGGTCGATGCGACGATAGCCTTGAGTGGCCAAGACTTCATAGCTCGCGCTTTGTTCACTAATTGTTTGATAGATTTTTTGTTCTCAAGCCAGCAATCTTCAGCATGAAAATTTTTCTGTTTTAATTGAATATATTTTATGTTCGCCTGCTACAAATGCTCCAGTAGAAAGAGTATTTTCTATGATGAACAAATTGTGGACATCTGAGAAAACCCAGTTACAAATTTCAGTTCTAAAGGCGATGTTGATAATTAAGGTGAATATTGAAAAAACGTGCCAAGAGTTTCATTCTTACTTGAAATCATCACCACCTATATTAAAGCAAATTTGTTCCTCTGATAAAAATAAATATAACTAAACGTTTCGGGTAAATATATGTTCTAATTTGTAACTTTAAAGCTAACTGCCAACTTTTTCTGAATGAATAACTCTAAAAAAGTGTTTTTTCTCATTGACTACCTGTTAATGGTCCCGTTTTGAGTCAAAAAATAAATGGTCACGTTATGTATACCTCCTCTAATTATCTTACGAAATTACTGGGAGTGGTGGAAATCGTGCGTTCTCTTACGAAATTACTGGGAGTGGTGGAAATCGTGCGAAAGAGACAGAAAGGCCACGAGCTCGACTCGTGGAATCCCACTTGTCTCCTCTATTAGTAGAACTCTTTGCTATTGACATTTCAATTTTATACTAGCCTACTTTTATGCAATTTTTGATTGTCAACTTTTCTGTGTTTTGACAACATAGAACTTTAAGTTTTTGCATTATACATTCATTGCATTGCAATTTTGAAATAAACAAAAATATTGAACACCCCCCCCCCCATGCTTCGATGCCATATTTTAATAAAGATTCCACCAGAGCCTTATAGGTATATATTTTCAAGCATACGTATGTTCATGTATTCTCTTATTTGGTAAAATTCAAATTTATGAATTACTTCTCCTACTTTGCTTGTTAAATGTTCTACTTGAATATTCCACTCAACAATTTTTTTCAATGATAATACCAAGATATTTAATGTAGTCTGCAGCTTGTATGAAATTTTCACATTCATAGTCCAACATTTTGCTGGCTAAACATTTTTAGGTATGGATGGATAGTTTGTTTACGTTATTGCATTCACTAACTTTCGTGATTGAGAAACTTATGAATTTAGTTTTAGTTGAATTAAGGGTGAGTTTGTTCGATTGTAACCAACAATTCACAGTACTAATACCACAAGTTTTTTTTTTTTTTTTTTTAAACCAAGTTCATAGTCTTTTAAATAACTAGGTAATTTCACTGCACGAGATGTACGCGATTTTTTCCGAGTATTTTTAGTTTCGTGGAAAATAGTGTTATCAGATTCACTTGATTCACTTTCCGTTCACTAAAGTGACTAATAGCATCACTTATGGACGATGAACTACTACTACTCAAATAAACATATTCTATATCACTGTCTGTTACTCTCTTGCCTTCATTTTCTGAGCCAGAAACATTGGGGTTAATGTTTGTTATAGTTTCTTCATGTTGTGAGGTTTCAACTACAGTTTGTTCAATTTCAGCAAGACCTAAATAATCATCCGATGAATCTGCCTCAGAAAATGTTTCACTATGAGCATGTTGCTCTATTACAGAAGTGTTATTTACAATGTTATTTACATTTGCAGGTTCAGTGTTAAAATCAAATAAATCATACAATAAATCATCAAACAAGTTATTATCATTGATTTGTACGGGTAAATTAGTCTTGTTAATTAACTTTCTGTTCCTTCTGAATTCTTTCCCATTAGTATCTTTGATTAAGTAGGATCTATCATTGTATTTTCCTATAATTTTACCTTTACTCCAAGAATTATTCTTCTGAAATAAAACATTATCATCTCTTTGCAAAGGTGGTAAATCTTTTGCTGTTTTATTATAATTCTTTTGAACAGTTTCTGAGTTTTTGTGTAATTTTGATGAAACTTCTTTTTGATCAATAACTCGTGGGATAAGATTTTCTGAAGTAATAGGAAGTTTTGTTTTTACAAGCCGGTTTAAAAGCAGTTGGACAGGAGCATACCCTATACTAGGAAGAGGAGTATTTCGATATTCAAGCAAATAATATGGAAGTTCATCTGAATGTTTCATCTTTTTAAGCATTGTTTTGGATATATCGACATACTTCTCTGCAAAACCGTTAGATCTATGATGATGAGGACTAGAAAATTCAACATCAAAATTCCACGACTTGGCAAAATTTTTAAACTCTATGCTATTATATGGTACATTGTCCGAATAAAAAATGTCTGGGACACCAAATTTAGAGAACAAGTCCTTACAATGCATAATCACAGTTCACGCTGTTTTATCATGAGTAGGAAAAACTTCTAGCCAATGAGAAAAACTGTCGGCAACTACCAAGTAGCTCTTGGATTGATATTCAAAAAAGTCAGAAAATAGTATTTGCCAAGGTCTTTCTGGTATTTTATGGGCTACAAGAGTTTCCTTTTGGTTAGCTGGCCTATTAAGCTGACAAATTTCACAATTGCTTATAAAATTTTCAATCTCTTTAGACATTTTTGCCCATATCATAATTTCACGAGCACGTAATTTACATTTTTGTGTACCAAAATGAGCACAATGAATTAATTTGAGCATATCATTCCTGAGTTCAGAAGGAATAATAATTTTATGGTTAAAGAAAAGTAAATTATCAGAAAGATGAATGTTTTCTTTCAAATTATAATAATATTTTAATTCTGAAGTCAATTTTTTATCAGAATGTGGCCATTCTGTTAAACAAAAAGTTTTAACTTGTGATAAAATAAAGTCATTGTCAATAGCTTTTTGGAATATCACTTTTTTCTCTCTGGTCATAGGAACAGACAAAGATAAAGTATGAACTGTGTATTCTAATTCTATATCAAGCGGAGTATCAGTTTTTATATAGGATCTACTCAATGTGTCAGCGACATACATCTGTGATCCAGGCAAGAATTCAATTTTCAGGTCATATTTTTGTAATTTAAGCAACATTCTTTGAAGTCTTGCAGTAACATTATCAAGATTCTTTTTAAAAATTGATATAAGAGGTTTATGATCCGTTTTTATCACGACCTCTCTACCATAAATCCAAAAATGAAATTTCTCACATGAAAATACAATAGCAAGAAGCTCTTTCTCAATCTGAGCATATTTCACCTCAGTTTTGTTAAGAGATCTGGATGCAAATGACACTGGATGACCATTTTGCATCAAACAAGTTCCTATTCCTTTGCTAGATGAATCTGTCTGAATTTCAATATTTTTATTTTCATCGAATGTTTTCAAGATCGGTTTATTAGTTACTAAAGTTTCAAGAAAATCTAGTTCTTGTTGATGTATATCTAGCCATTCAAATTTAACATCATTACGAGTTAGATTTCGCATGCTAAAAGTTAATTGAGAAAGGTTTGGGATAAATTTTGAAAAAAATTTAAAAAGTCCAAGAATTCTTAGTAAATCTTTTTTACTTGAAGGATTTTCTATAGCTAAAACAGCTTCAACGTTTTTTAGAGATGGTTTTATGCCATCTTTTGATATGATTTGGCCTAAAAAATTAACTTCATCTAATTTGTACTGCAACTTTTCGAAATTGAATTTTATGTTATATTTAAGAGCTTTTTCTATAACACTTCTTAATGCCTTATCATGCTCTGTCTCATCAGATCCTGATACAATTATATCGTCAAAATAAATACTTACATTTGGAATATCACCAAAAATTTCCATGTTCTTTTTTTGAAAAATCTCAGGTATACTACTTAAACCAAACGGTACTCTAATAAATTTGTAACGTCCAAATGGAGTATTAAAAGTACATAAATCTGAACCTTTTTCTGATAATTGTACTTGCCTGAATCCATCTTTCATATCTATTACTGTAAAAATTGTTTTTCCTTCTAAGTTTGTTAAAATAGCATCACACTTCGGAATAATGTAATGTTCTCGATTAATATATTCATTTAGTGGTTTGGGATCTAAACACAAACGAAGGGAACCATTAGGTTTTTCCACTATCATCAAAGAATTTACCCAATCAGTTGGATAATCAACTTTTGTAATAATGTTTTTACTTTCAAGATCTTTTAATGTTGACTTTAGCCTGTCATGCAAAGCTAGTGGTACCTTCCTTTGTGTTTGAATAACTGGTTTAGCATTATCTTTTAGTTTAATATAAACTTCACCTGGCATACAACCTAATCCTACAAAAATATCTTTAAATTTTTTGTATAACTCATCTCTAGTTTTAGGTAATGGTTCATTTTCAAGTAAAATTTTATTATGAACAGAATTTATTCTACAAATCATTTCAAAATTAACGCAATCTCTCAAACCAAGTAAAGGTACTGAGTTTTCCAAATCCACTATCAAGAGGTTAACATTTTTTGTGATATCTTTATACTTACAAGGTAATGTTATTTGACCAAGAGGCTTAGACTTGAAATTGCCATATGAAATTATTGTTATTGAAGTTGGATTGACTTGACTTTTATCTATATTTAAAGTATTAAAATTTTTTTTTGGCAAAATGCTTGACTCAGCCCCTGTATCAAGCTTAAACTGAATACAAACATCATTCATTTTTAGTTTCTCATACCAACAAGATTTATCTGGATAAAAAGTTTGTTTATGCTCATAAATAAATATTGAATCTTTTTGATTTGTCTTTTTCACTACTTACAGTTGATTCTACTGCATCCAATACCTGTACTTCTGATGTTTTCTTCACATTCTTATTTTCCTTTGGGTTATTATTCGATCTAAAAGAACTGTTACCTTCTTTTGATGTCCTTTCTGGCTGTCTTTTGTTCTTATAAAAGCATAAATTAGAGTAGTGACCTTTACGTTCACATACTGTGCACATCTGATTATATGCAGGACACTGGCGTTGTTCATGTGTACCATCACATCTTATACATTTATTTGTAGAGTTTGTGTATTTCTTCCTATATTTTATGGCATTTACTTCTTGTGTTTCTCCCGGACCATTAAGCAGTTGAACATGTTTCATGGTAACCTCTATTGTACGACAATACTCTTGCATTTTATCTAGTGTCATGGTAGGTTCTCTAAGCAAATGTCTTTGAACATTCTTATCACTTACACCTAATACCATTCTGTCTTTTATCATTCGTTCCGCATAACTAGTCTTACAATTATCTTTCTCACATACAAAAGAACAACTTGCTGCTTGCTTCTTTAACTCAGTCAAAAAAGAGTCTATATTGTGTCCTTTTTTTTGCTGTATATTATTAAACTTAAATGTTTCCATGCTAATGTTTTGCTTTGGCAAAAAGTGATCATCGAAACATGACAAAACATCTTCTAATTTTGTGGTTTTTGTAGCATCAAATGTATTGTAGATGTCTATGCATGCTTCTCCTAATATACTTAATAATAGGGCTACTTTTACCTTCTCGTCAGCTGTATCTTTACCTATGGCTAATGTAAATATCTCAAATCTTTGTTTCCATTTGGGCCATCCACTTGGTTCTTGTACGTTAAATGCTTCTGGTGGCTTAAAGTACTCCATTATGCTGTTTTTCTTGTGTATTAATTATCTTTTTACGGATTTTTTGCTGTCCAATTTTATTTTTACTTTTGGAGGGAAATGGGTTTTTTATTTTTTACTAACCTCTCCTTTCCTCTTGCAGTTATCTTCAATTGGGCAACACATCTGACACCATGTTTTACTTGTTATTTATTTTATATTAAAACAACTTTGGTTTTATAAGTTTTATACTAATTTTATTAGAGTGTACTGAGAATGGCGTGACTCTCCTTTCCTTCTCTTAGTTGTCACTAAACTGGTACCAACATAAAAATATACAAAGACCTAAAACTAATCATAGAACAGGCAGATCCTCTAATGCGGATATTCTCAATTTTGTTTAATAATATATCATGGGAACCCGTATCGAAGACCTTGGCAAGATCCAAGAAAATAACCAACTTTTTAAGATTCTGATTGAAATTTGTGTTTATTGTATTTGTTAATTCAAGTATCGCATCTTCAGAGCTTTTAGCTTTTCGAACTCCATATTGGCCAGGAGATAAGATATTAAAATCTTCAAGATAGTTCACAATTCTATCTTTCATGGATGATTCAAAAATGTTAGTAAAGTTGTTTATTGACGAGATCGGTCTGTAATTATTAATATCATCCCTACATCCTGCTTTAAATATTGGGATGACTGTGCTCTGTTTGAAGTGGCTTGGCATTATTCCTGTAACGAATATACAGTTCATAATATGTTTGAGAGGTTCAATTAGATGGATACGCATATTTTTGAATAATTTTGAAGTAATTTTATCTCTTCCGTTTTTTAATCTAAATATTTTATTAATAATTTCTTTTTTATCTACAGGCTTTAAGAATATAGACTGCGGTTGACAGGTGGCCTTGAGGTCACCATAGGTGATCTCCACCTTTTTTAAACTATTTGCCATTTTAATTCCGATGTCGCTAAAAAATGTGTTGAATACGTTGGCTTTCGTTTTGTCGTCTTTTAGTATCGTACCAGCTTGATCCTTTAAGTTAAAGTTATTCACCGGGCGTTTGACTCCGTCGGTTACCTCTCTTATAATTGACCAGATTTTCTTACTATCTCCTTCCGTATTTTTTATTCTTGTAGGAAAATAATTTTTATTATTTTGTTGAACCCATTTCTGTATGCGGTATATCTGTTTTTATCTACCATGAAATTACATAGGGTATATATATGTTTAAGTTCATCTCGCTTTTTAATTGAAACCATAATGCCCCTTGTTATCGAAGATTTGATTTTGTATATTTATTCTTTATTTGAATTATCGATGTTGATAAAAGTACATAATTTTGCAATTTATGAATGGATATGTTTGTTGCTTCCTCGGTGTTGTTATTCGTGGTTGCCGTATTCTATGTTTCTAAACATAGGTGATGATTAAGCGCGTTATTACCAATTTTTTAAATTGTTCTATTGAGTTTGTTTATATAGTTGTTGTTATCACAGTAGGGGTCTGTTATCGAATTTTCAAATATGGCGGTATCAGTAGGCATTATTAACCCTGTTTTGATGAAAATATGATCGATGCAACTACCAGAAAAATGAGAGACCCTTGTATTATTATTTATATATGAGACAAACCCTCTCTCTGTTAGTATATTAATATAATTATCTACATCAATAGTTCTATTTTTATCTAGTATATTAATGTTTGTGTCAGCTATTTTTTCATTAATGGTGGAGTTGAAGTAGTTTTCTGAATCTTCAAGAAATAATTGTATTTGGGTGAATGGGGGTCTATAAACGCTGCTAATGCCTATAATAGTATTGTTATACTCTAAAACTATTTTTGTTATTGTCACTTCCGAGAGCTTAATATGGTTAACTTTGACTGGTATCTCAGATTTACATATATTATCATCTCATCATTTTGGTTAAAATTACTGTTGTTGTAAAATGCTTGAGAACCATACAACTGTCAGCTATTCACACTGACACAATGGAGTTGTTGTTATCTGTGTGATGAATACATACAATAAGAGTACGGTTTCCTTTCTCGAATTTCGGACCCTGATGATTTAAATTCACTACTTTCATTCGATCGAGGCCCAATTCATGGAACGTCTTCACGTGGAACTTGGCTTTTTGCTTCCCACAAACGTGAACAGTAGCATTAAGATCCAAATGTTCCTTCCAAATCTCCTCCAATTCATCATAATTCTGATAGCCGCCATTGATAGAAGACCAGTCCAGCAGGTGTAAGGCAGCGCCGAAGGCTAGGAATCTGCATAGACTGATGTCTCTTATAGTCTCAAGAGATATGTATGCGCTGCCGAGGTGTTGTAGCATATAAGAGAAGTCAGTGATGGACATTCTGGGTCATCAACAATGCAGATGTTTATTCAGGTGGCAGTCTGGCAGTGTCCTGTGAGACGTCTCGTCACCAGTTATAGACCTCTTCTGTTTAGTCTCAGGTTTTACAGGCCACAGGTCTGAATTATAGACCTCGGTCTGGAAAACGGTTACGTGAGCAGCTAGAGGAACTGAAAGCTCCCTTCTGGGTGTGCACGAGCTGGGACGGTCCGCGAGCCACCCGAGTCCCCCTGACGGGAGTTCTTGTTCTCCCAGGCGCTAACGCATCCTGCTTCAGTCGATTCCAAATTTTGCCATGACAGCGAGGCATTACGTAGATTCCGAATATGTAATGAAATCACCAATTCCAGTGTAACAAAGTGTCAACTATATAATATACTTCCGATTTCACCCCGATGATGCTGCTAAAGTCGATCAAAAAACTTCCTTCAACGATTGACAGTTTCAACATTTGACAGACGACTTGAATACGTCACAAACGACTTCCGATTTCACCCCGATGATGCTGCTAAAGTCGATCAAAAAACTTCCTTCAACGATTGACAGTTTGAACATTTGACAGACGACTTGAACACTTCACAAACTACTCGAATACGTGACTGATGAATCGAACACGTGACAGGCGACTTTGAACACGTGACAGAGAAATTGAACTTGTCACAGACATCATGACAGTTCAACGATTGACTGTTCAAACACGTGACAGACGATTCGAACAAATGGCAGACGAATTCCAGAACTTGACAGATGACATGACAGTTCACACACGTCATCTCCAACATACACCTCTCTTCAGAAAAAATAGTACTGTAGGATTGGCAAGACATGGTTTATTTGATAAACGCTGTGACACCTCGTCTAAGTGACAGCCGACCTGACAGTTCATCGTCATACTTACACCCGCCATGACAGTTCACCGTTCAACATACACCCGCCATGACAGTTCATCGTTTGTCATACATCTGCCATGTCAGTTCATACAACCACACACCTACTTTTCTATCCTTCATAATTCTATACCCTCAAGCTCTATGGCTGGGTTAGAGCACCTCAGCATGAAAACTACGCGCGCCAAGTCCGGGCTGTCATCTCGATCGTGATTGTACTCGTATACCACAGATAGTCACACGAATTATTGTCCCGATCTTTGAAGACATAAAATTGAGTTAATTCTCCAACTTTAGAAGATTTGAAATTGGACCAATTATTCTACGATAGTAATTTATTATACTTACCCAAAAACGTAGAGTGGAAGGCTTTAATGCGTCTACTATAACTCCATTATACCAAAAAAAAAGGTTGATCTTTGTTGATCCTGAAACTGGTGCACATCATTGAGAGATCATGTAGGTCTAATAAGGAAGAATTTCGAAATACGGTCGGTGCGAACACCATTTCGAAAGTTACCTGGCAGAACGCCTTTTCAAATTCAAATATCCCTCATGCAAGCTTCAGTTTCACCATTCTTTCAAGGCGATTTCCAATGTTTATAAAATTGTGGATGTTGATTCGGAATAGGCTATCATCATGCTTTATGTATATAATATATTTTAAAGTGTTCTTTATTCTAGATATTACCCACATTTGTTATTTTTTTTTAAATTTGTTAATTGTAGAGCTACGCCATCTTCGCTTTCTGTATATTTTCAGTTTCTATTTTATTGGTTGTTACCAAATTTTCTGTTTATTTTATTGTACATATTTTCTTTATATTTGTAGTATGTCATCTCATTTAACATACCTTAATGGTAATTAATCATCTACTTCTTTTTCTGGCAAACTTTGCTCATGCCTCCCCGTTGGTCTTTGCTAAACGGAAACACTTTCATCTGGTATATAAATATCCAATTATATGGTTATAAAAAAGGTATCTAACAAAAATACACTTTCAGTAACGTCAGACATATGAATTGTCGCTTGGAATCGCAGAACAAGGATGAACGTTTATTATCGAGAACCAAATTACCAAATTCGAAGAGTAATAAGGATGGAATAGCTATACCTTTAAGATCTATGGTGTCTAGTGGCAACATAATAAATCTATTATACCATACAGAATATCGAGAAGTTCAGACCACGGTCGTATATACAGGTCTGGAAATTCGAGGCTGTTTCCTATGTGAGAAGTGAGTCCGCTAAGCGTCATCTGTTGGGTAGTACCAAACGGACGGCGCATAAGTCAACGGATGTTCTCTGGCACGTATACGACCATAGTCAAGTATACTTTGACTATGTATACGACCGTGTTTGAACCATATGGCGCCTAATCCTGACAACATACTTCGATCCATGCGCCAGCTGGTGGCTGAGCGAGCGACTACGAGTTTGGCGACATGTAAGAGACTCATGTCAAACATAGAGTTTCCAGACCTTTATATACGACCGTTGTTTAGACATCTTGGAGGAAAGTTTCTCTATGAGTTACCCAAACGAAAACGACTAAACTCAAATACATATAATACCGACATCTTGGACGAAACGAGGATAAAATTCCTTGTACTGTTTATCTACTGTAATTGCTAATTTGTATTTTTACTGCGTTCCATCATCGATACAGCACAATATTAAAAACATGCAAGAAAGATACATACTCCGTGCAATTTGGGCAAGTTTTTATGTGCTATTACAGATAATAACTTTGAGATACACATGGTGCTAATCGTGAAAATCTTATTTTATGCATCCATAAAGTAGACCTCACAATTTTTCCAGTTCACCAAAATAAGTCATTAAAACATTTCCATAAAACGATTGCACTTTCTTCCCCGGTCGATAAAGAAAAGAACGGTTTTTTGTGTCTCCGGTAACAAGATTGTTATTGTAGTTTCTGTTATATTTGGAGGAATTAAATGTAATTCCGTATCCTATTACTTTCCATATTATTGCAAAACTTCATTATTTAAACTTATTACGAAAACTTCCGCTATCTACTTTTCACAAGAACTATTATTATTATATTATCTATTCCTTTCCTAACGTGTTGCATCAAACGGCCTGCCTTAGTTGTTGAGAATTCAAAGCTTCGTGTGAAATAAAGTGTTGCGAACACAAAATGAATGATTTTGTACACGTTGTTTGGCAACCTGTCTGGTATACGATACAAAATAGAATATTGTTCAACGGGTATACGGGTAATGATACTCATTTCTCACGAGTATGATGTTTGCAGCTTGATGAGCCGTAGGCGATTGCGGCAAATCATAAGAATAGGAAATAAACATTTTTTATGAGTTATACACTTCTACTTGTTCCACTGCTATTATTTGAAATAGTTAAATGGTGTTACAAGAGAAACTTGAACTTTGAATTTAATTGTATTGAAAATTTCCATTTACAATTAACATATTACTTAAATATTAAATACCTAAGCAACGTTATTCTGATAATTTTCAAAAGTTTTGAAATGAAAATATAATTACTAGTTCGAGGTCATTTTCGCCGCTCAACATTAGTTTCAAGTTTGGCATAAATTAAATTCACAGAGTTGACTGAAAAATTGCTTTAATTTTGTCATTCCATGGGAGCTAGACGTGCTTCATTGTAACAATGACCAACGATAACACAATAACGTAATTGTATTATCAGGTAAGAAAATGAAGGTGAAGACATACAATGTATCTACTTCATTGTTTGATCAAAAACAGTTAAGAAAAAGCAATTTTGTATCATGGCCCCGAACAAATAAAACTGTGAAAACTGTGGTTTCATATGAATCAAATGAATGTGCTTTTTATGAGGTAATATATAAAAAATATTTTTGATAGCAACAACGATCATTCGAAACGTACTATACGTCTAATTGTACTAGCTAATAAAATCAACCGTATCCTTTCATAATTTTTTATTATGAAAACTTGAAAATCGGAATCAGTACCTAACTGCATTATAATTTAAATTCCATTGACATAATAATACTATAATTCGTACTCATCCACTATCATAATAATATGTTGATTCATATGATGTTAAGACATCATATTGCAAGTTGATATGAGTAAAGATGTATTGTTAATATTCTTGTGTCCACAAATTTAATCGTTATCTTGAATCTGTCTGATAGCAGCTCCTAATTGTTGAATACGTTCAGCAGCTCATAATAATTTGTTTGCATGTGTGTTCTAAAATGAAAATAAAATATGAGGTAAGGAATTACGACGTGAAAATATAACCATTAGATCTTCACAAATTTGAATATACAACAAATGTTGAATATCCTAAGGTAGAGAAATATTTCGTATTTCCAAGGGGCTAATCATAATGAGCTAATTGTGAAAAAAGATGATTAAGTTTTAGTGCAAACTGAAGTAACATTTCCTTTTCTCGTATATTGTGATATTTATGGAAGTAAGTTACATATTTACTTTACAAACTCGCTCCAAAATAAATGTGAACCTGATTCAATTCAAATAAACCTGGATTACTAATTCAGAAGAAAGTTAAAACATTATATCCCCTAGATAAAACACAAAACTTCGAATTCGAATTTTTCTCAGATTTATACATCTTGCAATTCCCGGAGTCTACATCGACACCTTTTAATACATTGTGCTTGGTAATAAATGTTGAGCATGAATTAACAAGCCCTCGAATGATATCATATTGAATGAAGAACAATAATATGTCTTCTCTCTTGAATATTGTAGACATAATTGCTTATGCTTAGTATAGGCTGATGATGATTTTTGTAATGAAATACCCGACAAAGGGCTAGCACAGACTACTTTAGATGCTAATAGTCGCGAATCCGTATAACTGATCGACGTTAATTCAGTTAATCTGTATTTCATATCCTTTGATACTTTGAAATAGCACAGAATGTACAATTATAAGAACAGATACATTTTTAAGAGTTCGAAATAAGACGGACTGAGTGTAGCGAACAGTGAAATGAACAATAAAATAAATATAAGAGTTTGATTTTCACTCATTTAATTAAGATGAGATTGTGCTAAAGACGGAGTGAGCGTAGCGAACAGTAATATGAACAAATAAAATGAATATAAGAGTTTGATTTCCACTAATTTAATTAAGACGGGGTGAGCGTAACGCATATTAGTATGCGCAGCATACTAACGACCTCCTATTTATTTTATGATTTGTTTGTTAAATAATAAAGCGCCGTGGCTCTTTATTGAAACATTTTTCTTATTTTTTCGTGTCGAATATGACATCAATTTCTGGACACACATATATTAAACATTTTAAATCGTACGAAATCCTTATTTGAAGATTTGACTAACGTCACATAGAATTAATTCCGGATTAAAGTAAAATGTGCAGGTCGTCATGGCGATGATTTGTCGTTGAAACCAAACCACAATGAATTGATATATCGCATTCAGTATTGACTTAGCATGTAGCAGCTTGTGGTAATCAAAAAGGGCTTTCCCAGCGTTAGTCTGTTGATTACTGACTGTCATTTAATGGGTAGGTTATAGATTGGGTTGAATGAGATTACCTTTTGGATCGATCCGGCATCATCGGAATCATCTATCTATGATAGAATAGAATAGAAATAGAAATTGTGATGTATGCTTATTAAATTATAAGGGCACAAATGGCACTGTAGTGGTACATGAACAGCGACATTAATTAATGATCAAGTTATACTTGCAACAATCCATCTAGACGATAATGTATCTATATCTGATCTATCACTGCTCTATGTTAGCTTTTACAAGAAAATATTTATTCTAATAAGTACATGTAATTCTGTCCAGCTGTTGGGTTTTCCAAATATCTTTGAAGGATTGATTTCCCACAATGATATACAATATGTTTTATAATCATCATTGACATGCCTCGCAACCTTGTTTACGCGGCGGTTTACATAATAACAACATAGTAAGGATGTTATTTGGAACATACTCGAGTCAAATTAAAATATTATATAGCAGTACACATTCTTGCTATGATACGTTAATAAGATGATTGACACCTCTGGTAATTGTGTAGTTTCAAGTACACCAATTATGGATGTAATTCGTATATAACAGGCTGTAGCGGAATTTGTAAGACGGTTGCACTATGTATGCTGAATTACTTTTGGTAGAGTAGGTTCGAAACTTACAGATTGACAAACCATTATTTTTTTCCATCTTTCTTGTTAGGTTACAATTTTGTTTGTGATATTATCTCCAAACGCCAATTCTAGGTTAGTAAATTATTTGAGAGTTTATTTTAGGATTCAATAACATTAACTTCAGCAACTAAAATTCACAATCAAACATAATGAGCATTTCGAACACAATGAACATAATATCATGCGATGAAAACTTTTGTACCAATATATAGCATGTTTCAGAAGGAAAAGAATGATAATAATAAAAGGAATAAAGACGTATTCTAGAGTTCAAAATTTCAAATTATTGGTTTTAATACTTATATTACATATATTATAATAATTAATTATATATAAAATAATGAAACGTATACGTTTTTATAGATTCCCAAAAAATGTTGATACAAAAATAGTGGGTAAATTTGGCTGCTGTTTTTAAGGATACTTGCCATATGTTAAAATGGTTCGAACCTTTTTTAAATTCAAACAAATTCTGATTGATCAGAGGGAAATGAAATTGAATGCAAATATCTAAGACAATTGGATGATCTTGAGTAGATGAACTCCTCGCGTTCGGGACCAGGATATCCGGTCTCCACTTCCGGTCTAGCTGTCGATGTGCATCCGGTGCATGAGCTCGTCCTTATCAGTTTTGAAAGGATGTAGGTGATAAGGATTTTATTTTATTTGTAAAGAGTATACAGGGTGTGTTCAAAAAGTGTGTCACATGTACAGAGTCACGTGACTAACACATGGCAGCATGGCGGCCCTAAGGTCCAACTGTCATGGCGACCATAAGGTCCAGCTGTCATGGCGACCATAAGGACCAGCTGTCATGGCGGCCATAAGGACCAGCTGTCATGGCGATCATAAGGACCAGCTGTCATGGCGACCATAAGGACCAGCTGTCATGGTAGACCTAAGGTACAGATTGCTTCGTAGAGATGTCACCACCAAGTGACAGCTGTCATGACGGACCTAAGGTACAGACTGCTTCCTGGAGGGGGCTCCGCCACCTCTGGGGAGTAATCTGTACCTTCGGTCCAAAAGGTACAGACTGCTTCATGAAGATGTCACCATGACAGATACCATCGAAGGTACAGACTGCTTCGTAGAGGTGGCGCTACCAGTTCGACTCACCCGACTCATGCGTCTCATGCGACTTTAGCAAATGAAAGATCTACACTCGGGAATCATCGGTTGCAACGTTTCGTGCGACTCGTACGACTCATCAGACTCGTTCTAGTTTGCATTGTGGGTCTTAATTATCGACGAAACAGTTTAGTTCAAGATGAAGTCGGTGGTGGTTGACATTCAGAGCTTCCAAATCTCTAACCATACAATGATAGTTAAGGAACTGGCTTTGTTAGATTGTGAAAAGAAGCTAGAAAAATATTTTCTATTCAAGCCACCCACACCACTAAGTGAACTCTCAGAAAATCAAATGAAGCAAGTGATGTTTTGCGAAAAGTATCATGGGATTCCATACAACTCTGGATATCAGGACTATATTCGGATGGAGGAAATTTTCAAGGAAAATATTGATCCAAATAGCATCATATACGTTAGTGGTGTGGGCAAAGCCAAATTCATAGTGAAGATTCTCAAAAAATTGGGGTTAGATCGTCAGGTGAAAGTGTTGAATTTGAAAGGCAGCTGCCCACAATTTGTTCGAGAAAACTGTAGATATATCTGCCTTCATCACTCTACCAACAATAATTCTATGTGCTGCAGTGTAAACAGCTGGAAATTGTTTGAATATGTTACAAAGGAAGATGCCCATCTGGATATATTACGAGGGTTTCAAAAAATGGGTATGGGTGACACTCCACCGAACTGACCAGTATTGATATGTCTTCGGAAGAATACGCACGTAAACTGCTTGAATTCCATATGAAATTAGTAGCACTGAATAAAGACATAAAATTTTACGAAGATAAAAAGTTAACTATAAATCAACTAGGCAATTTGAGTATAAGTGTAGGAGATGGCTGTGCTGAAATCAAATTTCATAATCCTAACAGCAATATTGAATGGGGTCCTATATACAAACGTACCACTTCAAGTGAATCGAATTTATATATGTCCCAACAAGGATGCCTTCGCAGAGAAGGAATGTAATCGAACTGAATGGCAGCCTATGGACCATCAACTAGTTAATGAAAATCACCTAGAGGTATTCTCATACGTTATTCCTAAAAGGATGTTAGCAACTTTCAACTATAAACTCAAGTTATTATTCCATGATGGTAGTGAGGGGGACGTAGTGAATTGGCATCAAACTATAGTCCCAACACCTGTGACGACAGCAGCAATCAATTGTCAAAGCAATGTATCTGAAGCCCAACCAACACCACCCCAACCACCACCACAGAAAGAAAATGAAATCTATGCTATGCAATGTTTCAATCTTAGTGCATTATCAGTTTTACTACTGAAAATCCTCATTAAAAATGTAAAGAAACGTATTAATAATAAATAATGAAAGGTATTGCTGTCGTTTGATTTTGAATAGGAGATAGGGAATCAGTTAGATACATACATGTAACTTTTAACTTTTATTTTTGAAATATATACAATTTTTAAAATGACATACAATATAAACACCTAAATCTAAAAATCATTTCCTAAAAATTCAACAAAAAAGGCCATACCCCGAGCTATGCGCATTTCAACCATCTGCGAAAACAAAGAAAAATAACTTTAGTTGATAAATAATAATAATAATAATAATAATTGTGTGTTTGATTCACTCACTTTTTCTTTCAACCGATTCAAATCGTGAGGTAACCCCACCACCAAGGAACATTCCCCATCTAAGGGTGAAACCAAATACCTACACCCCTCCAAAACCCACAGTTGTGACATCTGTAATTATAAATAAAAACAAGGGTACTCATTAAATAATAAAAAACATCAGCATAAGGTAAACATACTTCAAACATCAGCTCCGCCAAGTAGTGGCGGAAAGCATGGATGCAAAATCCCTCGTAAATCTGCTGTGGAGGAGGTGTCGGTGAAGGTGCAGGTCTTGGGGTAACCAAATCATCGATTGAGCTATCAGGAAAGTACAATTAGAATTGAAATAATTCTAGAGTTAATGCGAATACATACAAAATGCCTGGGGAGCTCGCTAAAGACGGTGGGGTATCATAGGGACGTTGGGTAGGTAGTTCGTTTAATCTGTAATTATTAAAATTAGTAGCAAATATTTCGCAAGTAGAAAAATCACATACACTATATCATGCATATCCAGCGGAGGAGGCAGCGACTCTGCTGATGGAATCTCTGGACATCTGTTGGAAATGAGAGTAATTTAGTAATCAAAAATTATATAAATTTGGGAAAAAACATACGTCAAGTCTATTATTTCTCGAGGCTCATCCAATTCTGGGAATAAATCTTCAGCATCATCAGCTGCCGCCAATTGATCGAGATGTATCAATTCTCTCCTAATTTCCTCATCAGAATAATCACTGAAAACAAATTAATGCACTTATGATATATAGTGAGATTGAAATGAAATAGAACAACTTACTTGTCAATCATCCACAGGCGCACTTGCGTCTGTGGTCAGCTCTTGGACATAATCATAAAATTTTCCCATTTTTCACTTGGTCACACAACACTTACAAGAATACTATTTTTTCCCTATGAAGTACCTAGAGTTTTATACACACACAATATTTAATCCAAAGTCCTACGAATTAAATTAGTTCCCAGGAAAAATGATAAAGTTGTTATCGGTTGAGGAAAAAAATGTATGCGGATAAATATTTCAAGGAAGTTTCTGCAATCACGCGATTTCAAATAGAATTTAACATCCTGCTTGTGGTTGTAGATCTTACCAATATGAATATAACAGTCGACCGAGACTTCCTGCTTGTGGTTACAGTTAACTCATTATCATAATATAACAGGCGACGAGACATCCTACATAGCGTGTGAACATAGCAGGAAAGTGATAAGAAGTTCCTATAAAACTCGATGTGCGCATACCTCATACCATTATCAAATCATTATTCTACTAGCTTTTGAAGTGGTTAGACGTGTTTTGTGAGTGCTTAAATCAAGGTGAGTTTATTTATTGACTTGAATATTATATTCATATGTAGAGTTAATTTCTATGTACTGAATATTTATTTTGCTTTTATTGAAACTGTGCAGGCTAAACTTTAACTTTTTGAAGTATTTATTGATCTTCTTTTATACAATTTGATTGGGTAAATATTAATAATAATTTGGGGGTATTTATTGATCTTCTTTTATACAATTTGATTGAGTAAATATTAATAATAATAATAATTTGGAGGTATTTATTAATTTTCTTTTATTCAATTTGGTTGGGTAAATGCAACACACAAAAATAATTCTTCACTTCTAACTTCCACTGATTTGTTTTAGATTTAAAAATAATTTAAAAAAATGGATTTCTCCAAATTGAACAAAATCTCGTTATTGCAGAGGGCAACACCTACAAAGATTGCCGAGCTAGAATTGAATGTGCCACATACAATTTTAAATTTAAAAATTGTGAACACAAAATTTGGAGAGGCTGTATTAGCAGAATTGGAAGGAGAGCGATCGGTTTTCCTGCCTAAGAGAGTAACACCAGCGCTTCTCCCCCTTGTCGAGGACATTAATAAAGGGCAGAACACAGCTCTAATATATCGAGGGGAAGAAGCCATCGGGACAGGAAAATCCTGCTCAAAGCTTGAATTCTGCGAATTGCCTCCTAGAAGTTGAGAGCCTTCCAACACCACCACCACCAAGGAACAACCCTCCTGTGTACTACTTTTATAAATTCCATAAGGTAGGCTGCTTGTTTATTGTTTAAAATATGGTTTCAATCGCTAAGATGAGTGGGGAGATCGTTAATATTATCAACGAGGCTCAAAAGGATTTGTTAAAATCAAAATTATCCCCTCAGGAAATAAGCAAGTGGATAGGTTTCTGTACTAAGTACATTAGAACCTTTTCTAAGCATATAACAAAGGATACTTTGAACTTATCGTGTAAGAATCAATTGCAATGTAATATCGGCCATTTAAAAAGATTCAAAATTTTATTAGAGATCCGAAATAAACCCCCTACAACTAATAAGAACCGTAGTGAGCGAATTCGTTGGGAGGATGGTAAATGTGCATTTTCCCAACGAATTCGAACTGGCTTTATAACAAACATTTCTCATTTAGACCCATTAAATTTTTTATATGATGCCTTTCATCTGTTTCACCCTAGAATCACCAAAATTTTACACACTTACAATTTTATCAAGGTAAACACTACTTTTTGTGGGGAATATATGCGACTTAATGCGATCGACGAGCTTATCCAAACAGAATATAAATATTTTCACACAAAATCCGCCCCAATAGATTCTTTTACAAATTTATTGGAGTGGTTCAAGGAGCATGTTATCGATAAACTCCAAGTAAAGCTGGATGATTTTTTGGAACGAGACTCGGGGTGGAGTCTAAGGGAGGTTATCAGTTTGGGCATAAATATTAATAAACATGAAGTCATCAATTCTGGGTCCTCTTATATAGTTCTCCCAAAAGAGATACTTCGAAAGCAGGCTATTATTAATGTTAAAAATTATGATGAATATTGTTTTGCCTGGGCAGTAACAGCTGGACTACACCCTGCAGCTACCCATTCAGATCGTATTTCTTCATATCCACATTTTAGTAATGTTTTAAATTTACAAAATCTAACTTTTCCCCTCCCTATATCTCAAATTCCCACTTTCGAGAAGAATAACGATATTTCAATTCATGTGTTTGTTTTGGAATTATGTGGAGGTAATGAGCAGGGTGAGGGAGAGAAATTGAAGGTTCTCCCTGCATATTTAACCAAAAATAAATTAGATAGACATTTCAATTTACTATTAATCCAAGATAAATATTATCGGGATGTAGAACCTGCGAAATCCCCAAATTTCATTGACCCCACAGTTAAATTTCACTATTGCCTAATCAAAAATTTATCTAGACTTGTAAATTCTCAAATTACCACACGTCAAAAAACTTATTTGTGCGATAGATGTTTAAATAATTTTTGGAGTGAGAATAAGTATAAAAATCATGTTGAGGATTGTGGTAAAATGAACATGTGTAAAATAACATTCCCTCAGGATGATTATTTAAAATTTAAGAATCACTCAAACAAACTACCCATACCATTTATTATTTATTTTGACTTTGAGGCTCTCCTATTACCTATTCAGAACTGTCCTCAATCTAATGTAAGTTCATATACGAACAAAACTCAACTACACGAGGCGTATAGTGTTGGATATTATTTAAAATGCCAATTCAACAATTCTCTATCACGATTTGATAGCTATAGAGGATCAGACCCTGCCAAATGGTTGACAGATCAGTTAGATAAAATTGGAGAATTTATCGATCTAAAACTTAAATCTATTGTACCTATAGACTTGAATGGTATTAGTTTACTTGATATAATGAAGGAAACGAAATGTCATATTTGCGAGAGACAGTTCAAAGAGGGGGATGTTCGGGTTAAGGATCACTGTCATTTTACGGGTAAATATCGAGGTCTAGCCCACCAAGATTGCAACCTAAATTATAAATATCGATTCGTAGTACCTGTTGTGGCTCATAACCTCAGCGGGTACGATATGTTTTTGCTGATTCGAGATATTGCCAAAACGTCCAAGCAGAATATTCAAGTACTCCCCATCAATAAAGAGAAGTATATAAGTTTCACTAGAAGCACCAAAAATTCAGTGGTTAAATTCCGTTTCATAGATTCATGTAGGTTTTTAGATTCAAGTTTAGATAAATTAGTTTCTTATTTGAATGTGAGTGACTTGAGTATTCTGAAAAGCGAGTTTGCGCACTTATCCGATGAAAAATTTAAATTATTAACTCGTAAGGGAGTATTTCCCTATGAGCACTTAGATGATTGGGGTAAATTGAACGAGGAAAATCTTCCTCCAATAGAGAAATTTTTTAATAAATTACGCGACGAATCGATAAGTGAGGATGATTATAGGCATGCTCAAACAATTTGGACTAGTTTTAATTGCAGAAATTTAGGCGATTATTCTGATTTATATTTGAAAACAGATGTTTTATTATTGGCGGATGTATTTGAGAATTTCCGCAGCAAATGTATAGATCTTTTTGCTTTAGATCCGGCCCACTATTTCACGGTTCCCTCCTTCACGTGGGACTGTATGTTGAAATATACAAATGTGTCTTTACAATATTTGAAAGACATCGATATGGTCTTATTTGTGGAGAAGGGAATTCGTGGAGGTGTGAGCCAATGCAGTAATCGATTTGCAAAGGCCAATAATAAATACATGAATAATCACGACCCCGAAAAAGAGACAAGTTATCTCATGTATTTCGATGTTTGCAATCTATATGGGTGGGCTATGATTCAATATTTACCCTATGATGGGTTCGAGTGGGTTGAAAACCTCGATGATGTAGACGTCAGAAACGTCTCAGACGAAAGTCCAATTGGTTACATATTGGAAGTCGATTTAGAATACCCGCCTGAACTACATGATCTACACAAAGATCTCCCTCTTTGCCCGACACATACAGCACCACCCAACAGCAAATTACCTAAATTATTAACAACTCTCCACAATAAAACTAAATATATCATTCACTATCGAAATTTAAAACAATGTTTGGTGCTGGGGATGGTGTTGAAAAAAGTCCATAGGATTTTAAAATTTAAGCAAGCCCCGTGGCTTAAAGCGTACATAGATCTTAACACTAGATTGAGGGCAGCTTCTAAGAATGCGTTTGAAATAGCTCTCTTCAAGTTGCTGATCAACGCAATTTTCGGTAAATCTATGGAAAATGTACGAAAGCATAGACTAGTTAGATTAGTTAATAAATGGTATGGACCCTATGGGGCTCGCTATTATATTTCACAACCTAATTTCAATAGCAGTAAGATATTTGAGGAGAATTTGGTAGCTATAGAACAGAATAAATTAGAAGTCCTATTTAACAAACCCATTTATGTGGGGATGTCCATTTTGGACATTTCCAAAACCTGTGTTTATAATTTTCATTATGGCTTCATGTTAAAATTATATAAAGACCCAGGATTGATGCGATTATGTTACACTGATACTGACAGTTTGATTTACCACATTATAACGAACGATGACATTTATGAGACAATTATAAATAAGAATATTGAAAAATTTGACACTAGTGATTATGCCCTAGACAACCTCTTTAAGATTCCCCTGGTTAATAAGAAGGTAGTAGGCTTAATGAAGGACGAGAATAAAGGCCTCCTCATGGATAAGTTCGTCGGTTTGCGGGCAAAAATGTACAGCTTCACTGTCCAAAATCATGACGCTAGTGACGTCACAAAGAAAGCCAAAGGGGTGCGCGAGTATGTCTTACGAAATACGATAACGTTCGAAGACTATGTTAGATGTTTGGAAGAGAACATCGAAATGTATCGCGTGCAGAGATCTATCCGCTCTTTCGACTTAAAGCTTTACACCATAGATCAAAATAAAATCTGTTTGAGCCCCTTTGATAATAAAAGGGTAATATTGGGGGACAAAACAAGCACTCTACCTTATGGCCATTATTCTTTAGGTTAGAATTAAATTTTTTTCAATTATAAAAGATACATGTATTTTGGCTTCAAATTATAGGTTAAGTTATTATTATTATTATTATTATTATTATTATTATTATTATTATTATTATATTATATTATATTATATTATATCAAGTATTTTTTATATATGTGTACTTTTTTTATCTAAAATAAATATTTTATGTGGAAGTTTGGATGTTTTAATAAAACCAAAAATAATAGCATCAATTCTTTTATTGTTCTAAATCATACAGAACTTTATTCTTATAGAAAAATAACATTTCTCTAAGTGTATTGCTTAATAAACAGTCGAGCGAAATACCGATGAAACAATACAAGAGGGCCATTTCATCGGGCTGCTGCTGCTGCTGCTGTAGGTCTCTCATACTTTTAATCATATCAATAACATTATGATAGTATGTGGAAAATCCAAAATGTTCGAGAAAAGACACTCGATGCAATAGCACTCCATCGTTGATTCGAATAATTTCTCGAACATCTTCCTCACACAACCACACATGGATATTATGCTTTGTAACTTGAAGTAATTTAACATTATTGAAGTACACAAGTTGGACTATTTGACAGTATTCATCAGATAATATGGGTGTAGCATCGAAATCTGATCGTAAACTTGCGAAGAACTCGATGATTTTCACTCGAAGAATATCGATTAAATCGATCCATTCTAGCAGGCTAAAGCTGAGTTTGCAATTTTGAACGTATTGAACGAGTGAGATTGTAGGTGAGAAGGTCCGTACAGGACTCAATCCACATTTGATTTCATAACTTGCCCCCACCAACGGGTACGTTGTATTCATCAATAGGAATGGTTCATCTTTTGCTTTCATCTCGAACTCTTCTAAAATATGATCCAACTCAGAACAGTTGCTGCTGCTGCTATCTTCATCAACACTAGCCTGGGACAACATCTTATTAAAACTGTTCTGGATTGTTCGATTCACCAGAACCTAACCCTCGCTCACAAAATATTTACTTGCACATGCGCAGGTCATTAGCAGCATATTTCTTTGATTTGATTGGAAGTTTGGATGAGAACATCGAAGCATAAAACTTGAAGTGTGGGGGGAGGAGAAAATTTGTGGTGTTGGTTGCGTATTCCATCGACTATGTATGAGTCAAAGAAGAAAGTTTTATTAGAAGTTCCTCTACGAATCCCTCGTAGATCCATTATTTCACAGCGGTAAGGCAGAAGCGCGATCCGATAAAAATCGACATCAATTTCATGTAACACTTTGAAACAATCAAGTATATAGGACCTAGGTTTTGGGGTTATACCAGGAATTTGATGTAATATAAATTTCTTCCATCTATTTTCGTATATAAAGTAGCCTTCAACATTCATATCAATTATCTTCCAATCGTTTTCGGGTGGGTTGAAATCTCCCCCAAAATAGAAAATATCCACATAACCACATTCCTTCACAGCCCCAATAACGAACGTTACAAATTCTCCGGCGATTATCCAATTTTTAGATGGTAATTGTAATTCTTCAAGGGTTTCCATCAAATTTGGAGGACATGCTACACGTATAAATTGTTTTGCATCGTACACGGTGGTAAGTACATTATGAACAAAACTGTTGTATAATTGCAAAGACATTTTCACGCAGACTGATTCGATTATTTGACTTCCACTGGGTTGAACCACCAGTCAAATATTTTATTAGGAAGACATGCGCAGCAGCAGTACATTATACAACATCAGAATTTTCAATCCAACTTTTCTCTTTTATACCATACCATTTTACATACATTTTATCACCCTTTTTCCGAAGCACCTTCTCAATCAAATAAACATCGGGCTGTTTGGTTTTCTGTAATTCTTCCTCGTAGAAACAGCCGCTGATTGGTGCGTTGCTCATATCTTCTAGTAGATATGTGACTGGGTTGGTAATTTTAACTTTGATGATTTTAAATAATTCCGCACTCCAATTGGGCGTAAATCCCTTCTCAAAAATATGTTTAGCTTTACTTATTCGCACAATATCCCCTACGTGGTATTTGTGAGGTAGGGCCAACTTAATGTGCGAGTAAGATTGCTTCAATATGCGACTTTCATTCTGTTTCGTAACCTTAAACGGAGCCATTTTTATAGTTCTATGTTTACGATGATTATATTTTTCGGTGACTTCAGGGAGTGTATCCACCCATTTGTATTTCCCACTCAGACTGAATTGCTTGTAGATCGCTTCTTTCAACGTTCGAATGACGCGTTCAGCAATGGCGGCTTTCTTCACAGAATACGTATTATAATGGTTGATTTTATGTTTTTTCATTAGCTCGTCAAAGTGTCTGTTGAAGAATTCTTTTCCTTGATCGCTTTGCAGGTTCCTAGGCGTACGATGTGACCCTTCTAGCAATATAGAACTGACCGCTTTCCGAACCTCTTCGGCTGATTTCGTTTTCAGCGGGCGTGTCCACAGAAATTTCGAGAAGCAATCGATCACCACCAAAATGTATTTAAATCCACGATTTTCGCGCGCATAATTACCCATCTCGGCAAGATCCATTTGCCACAAGTCATCCAAGCCTTTTATGATTGTTCTGCGACGTTTAAAATTCTTTCGAACAGGCTTATGAAGCTCATCAACCACCTGCGCTTTACCCTTCATCATTTTTTGAGGTCGATCGGTGTTGTCGGAGCTAATAACTTTTGTGGTGGTGGGGAGGTGGTAGTAGCTCTTTTATAAGGATGATATGTAGGTATCTGTAGAAATGTGGATAGTTTTTTTTCTACGCCAGCCAGTCTGGTACCTATGTCTATTTGTTCAATTTTCGATATTTCGCTTCTAATGTCCTGTATACTTTGGTTTACGGTGGTATAATTCGATCTAGATGTCTGCTCAATACTACTAAGCGTTTTATACTCCAATTCTATGGTTATAAGTTTACTATTGATGGTCTGTATACTATCGAATAGGTCGTTATATTTCGAACTGTTTTCTTGATCGTTACTAACAAGTGTTTTATAGTCTTCACGTATTTTCTTCAATAATTTTTCAAGATTTACCTCATTTGCTTTATTAGTTTTGAACGATGCTATCATACCATCTACAAGTTTTTCAATTTTAATTCTATTTTGTGTTGTAGAAGCAATCAGAGAGTCTGTGAATTTTTTATTTTCGATGTGAAGATACCCACCCTCATTATGTATACTCTGTTTTATAGCTGTAGAGTTGACATCACTTTGATTTTTGTATGACTGTATTTCGGTATAAAGGATCTTCAAATCTTCGCGAAGTGTATCTATTAATCGTGTTAAACTTGGAATTGCGGAATTCGTGATGTTATTGACGTTTATATGAATGGCTGCATACTTTACCAAAACTTCACTTAAATTCGCATTCACTCTAGTGATAGTGTTATCTACATATGCTTTGTTTGCAACATCATTATCCGAGATAGGTATTTTCACATTACAAATTTTCAAATTTTCCATATCCACATCACCTTCGGGCGTATGCCTTAAAATGTTCATAAACATCGATCTGCGTTTAAAAACGTCCACGATGCTATCACCCGACAACGCTGATCGTCTACCGAACTTATCAAGACTCATTATATAAATGGTGTTGGGTTGAAGTATCCAGTACTAATATATGATGTTTGCCTCTCTTAGTTCATTTATTATAGCAACAATTTCATTATCGTGCGAAGTATTTCCAGCTTGTTGTGATGCCATCAGTAGTTTTAGTCGGTCCACCAGCTCGTTTGGATCATCCCAAAAAATATATTCCATAGGCTTCTTGTTATATGTTAAATGTAAACCGCTACCGCTTGCTGCTGCTGTAGAAGTCGCCTCCGACGACGATACAGAGGCTGGTCTAAACATAGGTTTAATTATGGACATGTACTTTATCGCACTGGTACCCTTCAAACGACCATTAACATTTTTATGTGCATTTGTTAACCTCAAAATTTCTTTGTATGCTGCTCGATCGTTATTCGTGAATTTTGTGGGTGTTTTGTAGAATATAAGATCGTACAATCCAGGTGTTCCCTTTGCGCTATATCCTACAGTTTCGATATTCTCCCCGAATATTATCTTTTTAACACCTAGAATCCAACCGGCAGAGCTCGCATCATAAACAGGTCCATATACTTTATCGATTTTCTTGTTGTTTTCCCAATGCTCTTGAACGTATTTACGAACTTGTGGGGGGTAATGTGCGAGTGAAGGTTCAATCTCAGTCATAGCATCATCGAACGCGTCATCCTCCTCTCCCCCCTCTTCTTCTTCTTCTTCGTAATCGTTATCTTTAGGTTCTAATTTTATTTCTTTTTTCATTAACTGCGCAGTAGGATGTTTAATTTTTTTAACGATCGCTTTCAATGGTGTTGCGATAGGTTTGAACAGTTGTTCTATTGATTCGTCTTCTTCAGATTTACCTAGCTTCAAGGCCAAATATTTCTTCCTTATAGACTTACTCAATTCGAAGATTTTTCGCTTACGTGCTAACTGATCGGCGTCCATCTTGTATTTGGACTAAAATTAACAATTCACGTTTTTATATATACGTCGAAACCTTTGCGGTATCTACCATCGTTCAAGTCGAAATCCTTTGCAATGACCAAAGTTCCGAAATTATCCGTCCAGCACATGGCGCACATCTTCTTGAACTGATTGAAATCGACGTCGGGCGATACGTGCTCATCAAATACATGCTTCAAATTGATCTCGTCCTGCTTAAAAAGAACGATCAAATTACAATTGTCGCGAATCAATTGTTTCGGTATTTTCGAGTACGTTTGACACAGATATGCCGCATCGATATTCTTATGTCTACACATGGAATAGTATTCCCGAATTTTTTGTTGGCCCTCGCACGCGATGTCATCAAAAAGGAATATGGAATTAGCTTTAGCCTCGTTCGGACTTATTATTTCCTCGTTGTCCTTATAGGGAAAATAGCCGACACCTTTAACTCGATCTAAAACTTCCTGCAACAGTTGATACTTGGGCTGATACAACGACTTTGAGTATACGTAGACGTTTTTGAACTTTGCCCCATTTGGATTAAATAATAGCGATAACATCACGTTCGTTTTACCACACCCACTAGGTCCACAAATTATAGCGCGAAAAGAGTCGGGTAACAATTTACCATGTTTACCTATGCGATTAGTAGTCGCCGACCCAAGGTCTAAATTTTCGATGGGCAGTGTCTGCTCTTGTTGAACGGTCTTCATATTGTGAGGTAGTTTGAATCTGATGATTGCTTTTATAAATAGAAACGTTTGGAGATCGCGAGCTCAGTATCAATGTTGATCTATCAGGGTGAAGGTCTGTTGAATTCGCTCATAAACAGTCTCCCGTTCGAAGTACATATTCCATCGTATCAATTCTGTGGACCTGGTACTAAGCTACAGAAGCGACTTGCGCGTGGCGATAAAGGTGTTAATCCGTTGGATTCGGCCTGTCGCGAACACGACATAGCTTATTCTCAGCACAAATCTCTAGAAGATCGTCATAAGGCCGATAAAATATTAGAGGACGCAGCTTGGCAGCGTGTTAAATCTAAGGACGCTAAGGCAGGCGAAAGACTAGCTAGTCTATTGGTTACTGGGGGGATGAAAGTTAAACGTAAACTAGGAATGGGTCTTAAGAAACGTGCTGGTCGTCGTGGAGGATGTTGCTTTCGGAAAGATATAGTGGGACATATTTCTAAGTCTATGGAACCGTCTGCATCGTTGCGAAAGTCTGCTATGAATGCATTGAAAGCTGCACGAATAGCTATTAAGCGAGTCGGAGGTAAGAAGCGTGTTAAAGTACCACGCATAATACCCCTGCCGAAATCTGGAGGATTCCTCCCGTTATTACTACCTATTTTGGGGGCGCTGGGGGCCTTAGGGTCTGTGGCTGGTGGTGCAAGTGCCATCGCTAATACAGTAGTCAATGCTAGAAACGCTAAAAAGAAGCTTGAAGAGGATCAGCGTCATCATGCCGCTATGGAATCGTTAGGTAAAGGATTATACTTGCGGAAGAATGCGAAAGGTGGATTTGGGTTGTTTTTGAAGAAACAACAAAAAAACTTCCAATAGAGCTGCCCAATAGACCGTTGTATGATGTGGATTTGGTGCGTTTCGCGAAAAAAATGAAAATACCTCATTTTCGTGGTGTCTTTATGCGAGACAATTTACCTAGGAAACGTCCTTGGAGGCAAGAATGTGCCATTTTGAATTTGGATTCGACCAAAAACAGCGGTACTCATTGGGTGGCCTTTAGAAAAATAAATAACCAAGTGGAATACTTTGACTCTTTTGGAAATTTAAAACCACCCAAGGAACTAGTTCGATATTTGGGTGGTGGGGTTAGAATTTTCTATAATAACGATGCTTATCAAAAGTATGATCAGGTGATTTGTGGACATTTATGTTTGAAATTCCTCAGTTCTACGTAAACATCTAGAGTGAGCAGTCATGTCTGAATCCTACGATAAATTTATCGGAAAGATTATGCAACAACTTTCTGTTGATATTCAAAGACCTGGAATGCATACAATCATCCGATACGTATATGATAATCTAATAAAAGCAATGGAAAAACCTTCGAGCGAACTAAGCAAAAGAGACTTATTATTTCTCCCGATGGAATACATTCTAAAACATTTGGATTTGGTGTCTCTCAATCAGAATGAAGTTCCTAAATATATGTTGAACACCCTTTACCGTCATATGAGGTGTACGGAACATATCGACGAAGATTGCGATTGTCTGCCACCTCCTCGCAAACTATGTTCGCAATGTTTATCTGAACAGATATCGAAGGTCATGGAGACCGAGGGAATAACGCATCATGAGAAGCAGGTGTTGATTGAAGAAGTGTGCAGAGACGATCCATACTTTATGCGATCATACTTATTCCATATATTAATGTGCAAATATAAATAGAAATGTTACAATAAATTCGTATCAGTATCATGTCGCAGTTATTCACGCTAACAAGCACCAACCATATATTCTCGTTCACACCGCAGAATTCGATCGAGTTGAAGCTTGATAAGCGATACTATTTGGCTTTGTTAGGATTCACTTCTTATAACTCTATACCGAATATCGAGAACGAGAAATTTTACTATTTGGGGGATGATGGAAAGACTTTGAAAACAATCGAAATACCTTCGGGTAACTACGAACTATCCGACATTGAAGAATTAATTCGGAAAAGATTGAACGTGAAAGAAGATGTCTTCTCGCTGAAGCCCAATAACAATACATTAAAGTGTGAGATATTCTATAAGAACCACGACATTTCGTTTGTTAAGGAAGATAGCCTAGGCAAAATATTGGGGTTTTCGCGTAAAGTCTTGAAAAAGGGCGTGGTCCACATGTCCGATTTACCAGTCAACATTATAAAAGTAAGCAACATCCGATTCGAATCAAACATTACCGTGGGAGCCTTCTACCGAGATAGACCTGCGCATACGATCTACGACTTCCCCATCACAGACGATCCTGGCTATAGAATTGTGGAACGTCCAAAGAATCCTCTATATTTACCAGTGTCAGATATCGGTGAAATTACCAACATCACCGTACTCGCCCTAGATCAACATTCGAACCCGATAAATTTTCGAGGTGAAGAAAGTGTTTTACATCTACATTTACAAGAAGTCTGAAAACAGAATATGGGATTAGTTGTTGCTGTGGGTAATAAAAGAACCTCACACGCTTCATATCCATCAGTCTTCAACAAAACACCGAAAGTGCGAGAGCTAACCCTCACCAAAGCCAACCGATTAGTTCTACAATCTTTAGGGTTTCGCCTTAAATAAAAATGCCTAATAAGCGAAAGTTTGGTGGTGTAGATGTTGATGGTGGAGATAACAATGTTATCTCATCAATTTTCGATTTATACCAGCAGCCGAAATTCGATGAGTCGATTCGGAAAGCCGAGTATAGATCGATTACACCGTTCGTTAAAGCCTTCAATAACAGCGACATCGTGGAGTTTGGAATAAATCAAGTGGACGCGTTTTTTTCCATGAAGGATACTCTATTGGTGATCAAGGGAAAAATCGAAGTGAAGGGTGGAGGTAATGTTATATTGTTACCGAATTATGGGGCCTTCCTTTTCGACTCTTGCTCGTACGTTGAGAGTGGTAGGGAGATCGAAACAGTTCGAGATCCTGGTATAGTCAGCGCTGTTCGAGCATTTACCTGCTACACCCCTACAGCTTCTACGCATATGGCTACCGCTAGTTGGTTGTACCCCCTTGAGAGCGTAGTTTTGCACGAAACTAAATCATTCAGTCTATTGATTCCGCTGAAGCATATATTCAACATTTTCAACGATTACCCGATGATTACATTTGGTAGGCAGACTATTCGACTGGTGCGTGCTCGAAACGATAACGATTGCGTTAACATTGAGACCGCCACGACCACCGTTAAATTCCTGATTGATAGTATGGAATTGAAAGTGAAGTATATCTATCCTAACGATATAATTAGAGAAAAGCTCTTGCGAGCAATCAAGAGTGATTCGCCCATCCTAATTCCATTCCGGAAGTGGGAATGCCATGAGCTTCCTGCCATAACAAGCGAGGCCCGACGAGAAATTTGGGCGGTCAAGACTAGTGCGGCAGTTGAAAAACCTCGCTATGTCATAGTATTCTTTCAAACAGACAAACGAAACAATGTGAAGGCTAACCCCACAATATTTGATCATCTGGATATAACAAGTATTCGCTTATCTCTAAACGGCGAATATTACCCTAACGAGCGAATGAACTTGGACTTTGCCAAGGATGATTTCGCGCTCGCTCACCATAACTACACAGAGTTCTACTCTAGCTATACAAATTCCTCGTCGACTGCTGTGAAACAACCAATGTTAGATTACACTAGTTTCAAAAAGCGCGCTCTCTACATAATCGATTGTTCGAAACAGGAGGAAGCAGTGAAATCTGCAACTGTTGATGTGCGATTGGAAATCGAGGCAGATAAGGGATTTCCAGCCAATACGAAAGCATATTGTATCATCATTCACGATTGTTTGATGGAGTACTCCCCACTCTCGGAAATAGTGAAGAGTCTGATCTAAAACTTACTGTCTAACGACTATGAGTGATCAGTTTAGTACGAGCCATCATGAGGATAGCATTGGTTGACATTCAGGGATTCATCATCGATGATGTGTTTCACCCTAAAGAAATGTCTATACAAATTGGGTTCAAACGGCATTATTCGTTGTTTAAGCCACCCACACCGCTAACGATGTTAAGTGAGAAGGACCGAAAATCTGCTTGGTATTTGGAACATTTTTGTCATGGTTTGGAATATACATCGGGTGATGTGGAATATGCAGAAATTGATACTATCCTAAGATTGACTCTACTGTGTGCAGCAGACATTATATATGTTCGAGGTCATCAAAAAGCAGAATTTCTCGCGAATAAGTGCAAGGAGCTAGATATCTTTCCGAGAATCGTAGATGTATGCAGTTTCGACAACACCCTATGCCAAACGGGGAAATTCGAGCCTACAAACAGACTGAGCTGCCTGAATCATCGCAATGATGGTGGGAAATATATGTGTGCAGTCAACCATGTCGATAACCTACAACATTGGTTCCTCACGATCATACTTCCTAAATGAAATGTACTTTTCGTAAAAATAAATAAAAAATATTATTAATATTCGATATTTCATTTCTCATACACCTCCCACCCACACATCATGAACGACTTCGAGTCGCTTGCGAGTCGCTTTCGAGTCGCTTGCGAGTCGCTTGCGAGTCGCTTGCGAGTCGCTTCCGAGTCGCTTCCGAGTCGCTTCCGAGTCGCTTGCGGGTTTTTCCTCATTTACATGTACCCCAAGAGAGTTTTTTGGAAAAAAGTTTGAAATTATTATTCTACGCGTTAAGACCTTTCATTTGATACCCATGAAGCCCCACTTAAAAAATAAAAATTTCAAATCCTTATCGCGAGAGATCGGTCAAACTGATTGACATATAAATAGTATATTCTTATTCAGCACATCACGTAGATTCTGAATATGCAATAAAATGATCACTTCCGGTTTCACTTCCGGTGTAACAATGTGTCGAATATATAACCCACTTCCGGTTTAACCCTGATGATGATGATGTTTGACAGTGGTGATGACATCTTCATGAAGCAGCCTGTACCTTTTGGACCGAAGGTATAGACTGCTTCCCAGAGGTGGCGGAGCCCCCTCCAGAAAGCAGTCTATACCTTAGGTCTGTCATGACAGCTGTCACTTGGTGGTGACATCTCTACGAAGCAATCTGTACCTTAGGTCTGTCATGACAGCTGGTTCTTATGCTCGCCATGACAGCTGGTCCTTATGGTCGCCATGACAGCTGGTCCTTATGGTCGCCATGACAGCTGGTCCTTATGGTCGCCATGACAGCTGGTCCTTATGGTCGCCATGACAGCTGGACCTTATGGTCGCCATGACAGTTGGACCTTAGGGCCGCCATGACAGCTGGTCCTTATGATCGCCATGACAGCTGGTCCTTATGGCCGCCATGACAGCTGGTCCTTATGGTCGCCATGACAGCTGGTCCTTATGATCGCCATGACAGCTGGTCCTTATGGCCGCCATGACAGCTGGTCCTTATGGTCGCCATGACAGCTGGACCTTATGGTCGCCATGACAGTTGGACCTTAGGGCCGCCATGCTGCCATGTGTTAGTCACGTGACTCTGTACATGTGACACACTTTTTGAACACACCCTGTATACTCTTTACAAATAAAATAAAATCCTTATCACCTACATCCTTTCAAAACTGATAAGGACGAGCTCATGCACCGGATGCACATCGACAGCTAGACCGGAAGTGGAGACCGGATATCCTGGTCCCGAACGCGAGGAGTTCATCTACTATCTTGAAACCTTTCATTTGTCAAACAGATTAAGAGAATCGCATTTAAATTTCCATAATAATAAAATAAAGCTCAAATATGCAGAACAACTTTTTAGCAAGGATCAATTGAAGTTATTTGTGTTTGAAAATGTTGAAGCTACAGCCAATTTCATTAAAATGATAAATCATTTATTGACATTCTAAACACTGGAAATATCCTTAATTAAGGATTTAAAAAAATCACTCAACAGTGAAAACCACACTGATACTTTAATTTTTTTTAGATAGAGTGAAAGATCATTCAATTAACCTTGAAACGGTAGAAGATGTTAAAATAGTTGACACTAACAGAAAAATGAGATGTATTGTATTTTGTTTTTGCATCAAGAACATCAAAATCCTGTGCAAAAATATTGTTGAAAAAAGTTCCTTCTAATGTACAGGTTTAGTCAAGATCATTCGGAGCTTCTGTTTCGCAATATTCGGCAACATGGTGGATTTAACAATAATCCAACTTGCCAACAATTCCGGGCTGTATGTGAAAAATTATTTACGCTCATCCAGCGAAAACAATCCTTTAGAGGAAATTACATTCCTTCGGGAAATATTTCAATTTTAAACTGTGATTCTCCCATTGAAAAAATTAATTTTACATGCGACATGTACAGATCAATCAACGAAATAGATAAAAAGAAGAAATCACAGGATGAAGAATATTCTTTCAATATCTCTGTAGATTCATTGGAACTGTCTGAATACAGTAGATCGATCATTGTTTATATTAGTGGATTTGTATACGTTCAGTCATGAAGCGATTAAAATGTGAAGAATTTGTAAATTCGCTTTTATCCAAAGAAAAAATATTTTCATTTTTTTTTTTTTAAGTTTTGGTGGTTTAATTTATCTCTCCGAGGATCTCATTGATTGCCAACAAACAGAAAAACGTATTCGCCCATATTATTTTGACAAAACATTTTTTATGAACCCAAACTGTGAAAACTAAAATTATGCACTACATTTTAAAAACTTTAATTAATACGGACATTTTAAAATCTCTTGAAATACATCAATGTGATACCACTGCTCAGACAACAAATCATTTAGTTGAGTTGATTAGAGACATGGTGGAAAAATACAATGATTTAGTTTAGAAGGTACATTTTGTCACGACATCAATACAGATGGCATATATAAGATTTGTAATAACGTAATTCAGATTATTTATATACTTCAACTGAATTTCATTCATGTCCCTTCAATCTCTCCTGTTTTATTAATTCCGAACGTGTCTCGAACATATCTGAAAGTTCTTCCGTTCACACTCCGTAACCCGCGCCAACTGGCTCCATTGGATTTCATGTTGTATCTGCCATATGCGATATGTGGTCTGTGCGACAAACCATTTTAAAAGATAATTTAAAATAAATATAGTTCAAAAATTGTTCACTTGAAAGGAAATGAAATAATTATCTTAAATTATATTTCATCAAGTTGAATTTGAAACATGCTTCTTATCAAATAATGATGTTATTACTATAAATTAGAAAGTACTTAACAAGTAGTAAGTAATAACAAATAATCTTTTACACTTTAGTCGACAATGCCTCAGACTAGGAATATGGCGACATGATATTTGTTTATGGCTATTGCAATGGTAACAGAATCCAGATTGTCGACGAACATCAACGTAGATTTCCATATGGATTCCTTCCTGATAGGAAAGTTTTCAAAAATGCATTTGTTTATAGAAATTGTTTAAATTCCATTTTATTTGCAACCAACCACCTCCACGATAGTGAATATATCCTAAGAATAGGGTTTTGTGAATAGATACGTCAAAATGAACAACAGCATAGGCACATGTTGGTTACCGATGAAGCTCACTTTACCCGTGATAGAATCAAAAATGTTCGGACTTAACGGATATTTTGGATGATGTTCCCTCAGATGTAAGACCACGTTAGTATTTCCAACATGATGATGCCCTACGTACTTCAGCGTCCGAGTGCGAAATTTCTTAAGAACTTGTTTTTCTAATCGTTGGTCCTCAAAACTGGCCTTCAAATCCCCCCGATCTTAGTCTATTGAATTATAGCTTCTGAAGATAGGAGTAGATAAAATCATTTGAGTATGCATCAAGAGTAGGAACGAGAGAA